>SNQJ01S0000902.1:246849-307765 GCA_010110895.2 Picea sitchensis | reverse complement strand
CCCGTCAATGGGTTATACCTCAAGAAATTTTATGCTTAAACGTAGTCATGCTACTTTAGGTTATTTTCTTTTCTAGCGTTTTTTAATCTTTTTTCTCCTTCCCTCTCGTCTAAACTATCCTTTGTGCTATTGACAGATGCCTCATTCACTAGCTTACCACATCGATTATGCCGACGACGCGATTATGCCGACGACGCCATCCATTGGATGCAAAATCTCGCTTCAACTGCTTGGGCTTTATATACCCCCTCACATGAAATGCTACATTCAAGCGGCATCTGTTTGGGACCAGCAACCAACAACCAAGCCGAATACACTGCGGTCATTGGCCTCCTGGCCGACACCCAGCGTCATCATATTCGTTACCTTAGCGTCTTCCTTGACTCGCAACTAGTCATCCTCCAGCTCAACAATGTTTACCGTGTAAGTGATCCGTGCCTCTTTCGCAAATACCTGCAGGTTAGATTATTATCTCGACATTTTGATTCCATTACATTTACACATATTCCAAGACAATTGAATCAAACAACAGATGAAATAGCTAACACAGTGTTAGATTGGCATATATCACATCAAGCTACACATACATAAACACCTCATATATCCTGTCACAGCATATAGATAGAATAGATCTCATCATCATCAACACAAAACACATGTAAAACAACATTTGGATCTCAAAATATGTATACTCATATATATATATGGGGCCTATCCGGCCATCTGAATGTTTACATACAAAAATACATCGGCCCGTGCCACATCTCGGTACAAAAATCAGCTCACCAGCCTATATACAATCAAAAAATATACAATATACAATCAAGGTGCCTCTATCACACCCCCAGCTGCCCCTCCCTCAGGAGGCGGTGGTGGCCCACCCCCACCTGCCCCAGGCGGTGGTGGTTGAACACCTGCAGGACCCTCCTGCCCCGGCGGCAGGCGTCCACTAGTCATCACGGCGAGCATAACTACTCGACGCACTATACCCCGCCATGGTGGCGGTAATCCGATGCACTGCTCCAGGAACCCCTCGTCCTGGATACGGATCCACATGCCCTCAGGTACGTCCTACAACACCATCTCAAGACGACGGCGTATATAATCCAAATCTACTCCGGCTGCCACCGGAGGAACATGTGATGGCCCCGCACTAGGGTCATCATATCGACGCCTCCTCGCCGGTCTCTCAGGATTTGCGTGTTGCCCCGCGGCCTCATCCCACCGACGCCTCTCTCCACGCGGTAGTATCTCCGGCTCCCGTTGTGCCGACGCTCTCTGCAACTCCACCTCGCTCCCGCGAGGTGCCAAATTTGCACAGACACAAAACAACAAACAAACGATCATATCAGCGTCTATATCACATATGAACTGGTATATTAAAAACATAACATAAGTAAAAAACATACACAAACTCAACATACCTCGGTGATCAAAAAACTCCCCAGGAGGCAATACCATGTCCGGATCCCCCCGGAAGTCCTCCCCAACATAGGGGTATCGAAGTATATGACCTGCAGCATCTGCCGCCAGATCTGTGCCGCCTGCACTGTGAAATAATGCCCTCCTTCGCCACCACCGTGGAGAACCAAAAATGCGGACCACCACCTCAATCGAGGCTCTCGCGCCCCAGGTGCCTCTAGAAGAACCCGCGAGCACAGCATCGGCACCCTCTCTAGAAACCAGGCTACCAGGATAGAGTCGAATGCAAACTCTCTGGTGCCTGTGGACCGACAACGGTCCAGCTGCGCGATCATCCGCACGTGCAGTGTCAACCCCCATTCGAACCGCTCAAGGCCCACCACCACCCTCTCCATCACCAGCAGTTGGCCACCACTGATCCGTTGGGTCGCCAGTGACCCATACACGTGGACAATCATCGCCGCTATGCAACGATGCAAAAGGGAATCTAGACCGCTCACACTCACTACAGTCCCAGACATGTAGTTCTCGCCCGAGCAATATCGCTGGGCGATATCAGCCAGGTGTGTATCCCTCGCCAGCACAGGCTCTGCCGGCAGTGGTGTTCCCCGGAAGGGGAGCCCAGTCAAGAAATATATATCCTCCACCGCAGTGAAGGGGATCTGCTCTCCTCGAACGAGGAAGCAGTGCAGATCTGGGCTCCACATCTGGAGCAGGAACTAGAGTAAGTACTCATGCTCCCGTATCAACGGGCACTCAAAGAACTTTAGCAACCCACTGGTTACTAAAGCCGCTTGGACCGCAAGCCCTACATTGGCCACAGCATCTCGTAGCTGCGACCAGTCTCGCTCATGCCACCGCACATCCATAGTCACTGCTGGCAACCTGCAATCAACACAGACTCCTATATCAGCTTATACAACCATCAAAGGCATCAAAAAGACTCATTTTTTACCCTTCAACCTTGCCTCCTAGGCGCGGTTTTTCCACCCACAGGCGTGCACACATGCGCACCTTTTTACTATACAGGCGCGCACGTATGCGTGCCTGTTTTTCCCATAGGCGCGCTCATGAGCGTGCCTGTTCACCATACAGGCGCGCTCTAGTGTGCGCCTGTCACACCCACAGGCGCGCTCTGGTGCGTGCCTGTTCACCCCACAGGCGTGCACTATTGCGCGCCTGTACACCTCACAGGCGCACCCCTATGGTGCGCCTTAAATTCCACCTCACGCGCACGAATGCGCGTTTATTCAGTGGACAGGCGTGCACGTATGCACACCTTCCACTGAATCGCCCACCCATGTGGGCCCACACCCTAGTCAAAATCCTCTAAAACCTCTTGCACAACCCCCCGTACCTACCCTACCCAAAAATTAGAAACATATTTCTATGCAGGACGATCAGACCACTAACCTGAAACTCGCACACCGTCGATCGGATACCTCGTGCTCCCTGAGTCACCCAATCTCCTCTGAATCTACTCAAAAATTCACTGTAGCAGCAGGTACAAATGAGGTGGCAATGTGGGCCCTACAGCTATATATAGGCCTTTTGCCAAACTTCCACTCACCATTCCGGGAGCCCACGACATCCATTTTTCGAACCGTCTTCATCCACGGGATCAACATCCCGCCGCCTACATCACAACTATCCCTGGGCCACTTTTCATCCTGAGCCCCCGGGGCACCTTTTTTTCATATTATGATTAGGTACGCACGCGCATTGTCACATTTATCTAATACATGCTCATATCTTGGATTCTCTTCAGATATTGTTCACTTTGGGTATTTGGTTGTTCTGTGTGCAGGTACTTGATCATCATCTCTCAACATCATTCCTTCAGGTATATACTCAGCACTGGCATGTAGTCTCTCCCGCTGACTTGCATTTTACACCTCCAGTCACACCCTCTGATATTGGCCTTTAGGATACCCATTCCCGGCTCTGCAGTACTCACACCTCCCTTTGCATCGTCAGTACTGTTACCCGGTAGCTTTCTTACCCACATGAGTTGTCCCATTCATAGCACCTTTTGGCACTTTTGACACTCATGTTGTTCTTCATTACCCCTTAGGGATGGGAGTCCCGGTAGTCTTTCATCATGTTGCAGATCAACCACATACTTCTTCTCCTCATTTTGCTAGCTTCCCATATGGACTCCCAGATCATCGCTTTATGGTTATGTTCTTTTTACCTGCACCTCCGCAGGATCACGAACCCACCATTTCATCCATCATCAGTTTGCCCATCTGCGAACCTATCTTCATTTCACCTACCTAATACAGAAATTCACCAATGAGGCCCCCACCCTCCATCAGTTTTCCAAGAAATTCCTGCCTCCCTGGGGCACTCATTTCACACTGGGGCACTCGTTTCTGTATTTGTACATTTTTTTTCCAAAACTTATTCATTATTTATTGTACAAACACCTTTATTTCCAGTTATTTGCTTTTGTCATCACTGTTGGCGACCTGCTTTCCTTTTGGCCACACGCAACCCATGTCACCCTTGGTTGGAGCATTACTTCTCATTTACCCTTGTCGGCATCGTCCATATCTTCAGAGTACTACCCAGGTCACTCACCTTTACCCTTTGAATTTGTTCACCTTGTCCCGCCTCTGGAACAACTTACCACTGGTCTTGTCGTCCCCCTGACACTCGATCTTGTCACACGGTTGTGTCCAATCATTATGTCATACACCCTCCAACCAGGGGCAGTCTTGAGTATTCCCACTTCTTGACTCCGTCCATGTACCTCTACCACTTCCTCACCACAGTAGATTCCACGAAGCCCTTTGCTTCTGGGAGTCGCGTCCCCCTTTTGTCGACATCAACACAATTTTCCAGAAGGGCGACAGTATCTTGATTCTCATTCTCCCGTCAATGAGA
The DNA here is from genome assembly GCA_010110895.2 of Picea sitchensis. NCBI lineage: Eukaryota > Viridiplantae > Streptophyta > Pinopsida > Pinales > Pinaceae > Picea > Picea sitchensis. The sequence goes on along the minus strand of SNQJ01S0000902.1, from coordinate 303,454 downwards.
GATCTCGGACGGCACAGGGGGAGACACCATTGCTCCCTGATGTCATTGACCCCCACAACATTCGACGCCAACCCTTTCTCATGTTGCAGTGGGTCTTACTTTGCGACTATTGCAGTTATTATTATCAGTTGTCGAAGACCTCTGAACTTGGTAGGGCCATCACTGCTTGCATCATCATCGCTTCTTATTACCGCGATCATTGCCTATTGTTCAGAGTATGTTCCTTTGCAGAATTGTCTTCTGCCTTTATCATTACCGCCCTCGAGGGCGCTGCAGTTGTCTACACTAACACTTCAGTCATCTTTTTTCAGAGTTACATAACACGAGCATGGGGCATGCCCGCCTCGTTTGTACACAGTTGTATATTGTTATGCACCTTATGGAAGTTCGGGTTCTACCAGTTCCTTTCTTCTCCAAAGGATTACTCTACATGGTCCCACTCTTGCTCTCTCTTACCACAACATTCTCAGTAAAAGAAACGTTGATGGATTTCGGCTATACATATGCTCCTAACCTCATCCATCAGGGGGCATCTGTTATCACTAAAATTTCATCCGCACATGGCAACAAGAAATCAGCATCATCAAAACAGGAATGAAGTCATTCATGGCACAGGATTAATTCCACAGCATGGCAAAAGGGTCAAAAACTATACAAAGTAACCAAAAATTGAAGGGAGCTTTACAGAATCTGGGTGTGCGCGCATATGCGCGGAACAAAAACGTACCATGAGCACATGTGCGCACGACGCGCGATTGTGGGCGCAAAAACCCGTGCACCTGCTAAACGGCGCATTTATTGAAATTGGTCGGCCTCCCAACCACTAATGGATCATCTCCCAAGCCGATTTGATATCAAATCTGAGCTAAATCTGCATGCTAGGCTGGTCAAAGACCTAATTGATCCCTAAAGAGCCCCTTTTCACACCTCAAAGGAGTTACATAATCACCCCATGCCATGCTATAAAAATCCATGAAGAACCATCATTTTCTCAAGGAATTTCATGTAATGTTATGCTACTAAGATTGTTAAGGACTCACTCTTTGACAATAACACATTGGCAACATTTCATTGAGCCATTCACCTATCCATTGAGTGAATGTGCTTGGAGTTCTTTCACCATCATTCTCATTTTCTTATTGTAAGGAGAGCAAGTTTGTGAGGGCCTCAAGAGCCTTCCTTTGGAGGAAAAAGGAACCACAGTTCCCTTTCTTCATTGTGCTTTGGATTTCATCAATTGATCAACCTAAACACATTGGTGATATTGGTCTTTTGTGTTTGTTATTTCTTTTTCCATATGCTCATAGTTTTAGTTTGTTTTAATTTAATTCTTGTGTATTGTTTTGTTTTGTTTTCTCTAACCCTTTCCTCTACAGCTGTCATGCCTAGCAAGACCCAACTGGGCATGTAAGCACTCTTTATTTTCTCACCTAGTGATGAATTGAGTGCAAACAGAGTACATTATTAATCAAGCACATAAAAGTGACGGGGGCATTGGTTAACCCAAATGGCACTACCACAAATTCATAGTGACCATACCTTGTCCTGAAGGTTGTTTTGTGGATGTCTTCATCGTTAATTCAGAATTGATGGTATCCATACCTTAATTCAATCTTTGAGAAAATGGAAGCACCTCCCAATTGGTCGAACAAGTCATCGATTCTTGGTAAGGGGTACTTGTTCTTTATGGTTGTCTTATTGAGTTGTCCATAATCTATGCACAATCAGAGTGTGCCATATTTATTTTTCAAAAACAATATGGGTGCTCCCCACAGTGATACATTGGGTCAGATGTAGCCTTTTTCCATCATCTCCTTTAGTTGTAGCTTGAGCTAACCAGATCTAGCGTACTCATCCTATAGGGCGTTTTATATGTTGGCACGTTCCTGGTGCAAGTTCTACCGAGAAGCCAATGTCTCTTCTCAGAGGTAGACCTGGTACATCTTCTGGAAACACATATTTATATTCTCTTAATATGGGGTGGTTCTCTAGGTTTGGTTTGTCATCCTCAACAGATTCCAACACCTGTATTGCATATAAATGACACCCCTTTCTGCAATACTTTTTCATTTAAAGGGTTGATATTTGTCTCACTGAGACAAGATTTTGAATCCCTTTGAGGGTTATCTTTCTCCCTTCTTCATTTACACATTCTAAAGTTTTATGGTAACAGTCCAACTTAGTTTTATAAGCAGCCAACTAGTCCATACCAATCAACAAGTCATAAGATCCTAGGGGAAGTATATTAAGGGTCACTCGGGTGGGCAATCCATCCATGATGAATTGGCAAGTTGGTATGGCCTCTACTACTTTTATTTTGGTCCCATTTGCTAGTTGTACCAACCACAGCTTAACATGTCTAACTGGTTGCAGTTTACACTTATTAACAGTCTGAGGGGCCACATAACTCAAATTAGAACCAAGGTCAATTAAAATAGAAAGTATATGGTTGGCGATCATACTTTCCATCTCCACCAATAAATCTTGGTGGTCATCTTGATTATTGTCCAGGGCTACATAAATTCGTGGCATGCTCCTAGCCACATCATTAACGGTGATAGCTTCTTGGATATTGTAGACCCTCTTACTATTCTGTTGTATGTGTGGACAATCCCTCAATCGATGTTCTTCTCCAAAACCCCAACATTTTAAGGGTTCTTTCTTTGATTTATCATTCTTTCCTAGGACTGCCTCAAAAGGTTTATTTCCACTCTGAGAGGGGAAATTTTTTTGATACACACTTCTAGTAGGAAGGTTCATCCTAGAACCCTTCCCATAGTTATTAAATATTGAGGATTTAAATCCCTTCTTCTTAATCCCAAACTATTCTTCTTCCTCTAGTCCTCGTGAGGTCATGTCTTATTCCCGAACTGTTCATAACAATACCTTGCCTTCCAGCTAGTCTCTGCTAAGGTCTTTGCTTCGTCAAACTCAATCTTGTCCCAGTAGGTCTCAGGTAACCCACTAATAAATCGCTTCACTTTTTACCTTTTCATCCTTTATGTAGGGTACATACCTCAGTAGCTCAAGAAATTTATTGACATATTCATCTATGGTGAGTTATCCCATCCTGAGTTCATAGAACTCCTTAGTCTTCCCATCCATGTATTTCTTTGACAGATACTTATTCCTAAATTATTTCTCAAACTGTTTCCATGACAAGTCTGTCTCATGGAATACTTTCACATTCCTAAGGTATTCCCACCAAATGGATGCTTTTCCATTCAGATTGAAGATGGTTATTCGAGCCTTCAAGTTTTCAGAGTACTCATTGACTCTGAAGTATTTCTTTAAAACAAGAAGCCAGGCCTCAGTGTCTTCCCCTTTCTTAATTTCTCCATCGAAAAAGGGTGGTTTGGGTTTCTTGATTTCTTCGGGATCATGATTTTTGGAATGATTTTTCTTCTTTCCTTTCCTTTCAGAAGGTAAGCTAGTTTTTCTACTAGAAGATCCCTCGGAGTTTCCAGCTTCCTTTCCAGAGGACTCTCCCGATGATTGTCCCCTGCCTCCAGTTTGGGTCTTCTTCGAGGTACTTCTCATAGTGTGGTCACTTATGGGGCCATGTTTTCAGATCTCAAGTGGAATTTGACTTCTCTTCGCATTTCGTCGGTCCACATGGATGGTTGCGGGTGTTATCACTGAATCCGAGTGGGGGGCTGGTCAAATACCTAAGGATGCCCTAAAGGGCCCCTTGTTCACACCAAAGACCGGTTGGATATTACCTCAAATGAAATCTATAAAAGGATGCCATGGGTGCACTAAGTATTCAAGAATCTCATTGTATTGTTATCCTGCCTCTATTATCCTACAAGAAACCTCTTTTCTTCTTGGATCATACTAGCAACATCGCATTAATCTATTCACCTCACCTCCTGAGGGAATAAGATTGGATTTCTTCACCATTTGCTTTCTAGTTTACCATTTGTAAGAAGATCTCTCACATAGGGGACTCAATATCCTTCCCAAGGAGGAAGAGGGGATCCATAAGTCCCCCTTTCTCTATGGTTTTTTCCCACTAATATACTTCTCCATTGGTGGCATGATTATTGGTCATTTGTTTGAGTAGTTTTGGTTCTAATTCTCTCATGCATTTTAGTTTTATTTCTTTAGTTATTTCATTAGTTTTTGTTAGATTAGTTATTTTTTTTTATTTCATGTCATTAAATTGTTTGATTCATACACTAACCCCTGTCCTATCTAGAAGACCCAACTAGACTTGAAAGTGCCCCTCTTTTGCTCATTCAAGTGACAAAAGGGACACAACAGATTGACGACCATATTGGGGATAAGGTATCAATTTCCTCCCTATTTGGGTTGTTTGAGAACTTATTTTTGACCCATTTTCCTTACAGAGATCATAATCGGCCTAGCCTGACCTGCAAAGAGCTAAGTTTGGAGCTAGAAGAGGAGAATTCCACTTAAAATCCCCCCCACCCCCCGACGCATATCAGAACATGTGTGGTTTTTCCACCCCATAGACACACATTTCGAGCATTGTGCGCCAAAAACACTTCGTTTCTCTGCGCACAATGTGCCCAGAAGTCCTCAGTTCTATGTGCATTGTGCGCCCACTACGCCTCTGTCTGAACTGTAACCCGTGCACTTGTCCAAAATTCCAACATTGTAAGAATATTTTGTGATTAGTTGAAGGCCCCTAGCCTTCAAAATATTTATTTTATGCAATTTGTAAATGCACCACACTTAGATTCCCTCTCCACATGAAGGGTTAGTTAAAACATAGGCACTTAGGGGGTTAAAAGGAACCATATTTATCCTATTTTGCTTTGAGTTTCTACATGGATGGCTTGTTTTGATTGTAAAAGTTAAGTTGATATCATTTACTATCACATATAAACACTTGCATTGAGACCATGAATCGAACCTTAATTATTGAGTATGATATTCTCTCTCACCATAGAGAGATCTTGAGAATCAGAAATGTGATTAAGGCAACATTTCATTTCCCCTAAAATATTTAGGAGAGGACAAAGCCCCCCTAGCGCTCCTCTTAGTTTCTTTTCAAAACATATTGAATTTGTAAGGGCCCATACATGCCCCCATGTTGCAAACTTAGGATAGTTTTGAAGATACTTTCTTAGTTTACATCACTAAGGGAGCTTAAAGATTATAGTAACGCACCCATACATGCCCACATGCTTGCAATCTAGGATATTTTTGTGAAGCTTTCTTAGATTACATCACATTAGGGAGTTTAAATGATTGGTAAGGACCCATATGTCCACATGCTAGCTCTTTAGAGACTTTAAAATTTTGCAAGATTGTACCAATGGCATCTATTAAGATAGATAATCAATATTTGTAAGGACCATAGGAAGTCCACATGCTATAAATTGGCACCTAACTTATTAAAAAAATGGCACATTTGTTCACTTGCTCACACACAAGGTCACTACTCACTCACATAATTTCATCTCCAAATGTTGAGGTTGAAGTAGGTTTCCTCCAAAAGGATTCTGAAACATCCCACTATTTCTCGAAGAAATTATCCACACCCACTTAATTCAAACGAGATTGGTTCACACCCGCAATCTCTCAAACAACCACATCTAAATTTTTTGTAAAAAATCATTATGTTTTCCTCCACAAGAGGTGCCAAAGAAATATTTTAGTCTAGGTAGGATATTGGGGGTAGGCATCCAAATAACCCCCCGTTATCTGGTTCTCACATATTTAAACATTAGAATTTAACAAATAGGGAACTTTAAAAACCTCCAAGTCAAGTGTTCCTAACACCATAAGGCATGGAGATACCCGTGAAGGGTTGAAGGATGAGGTCCAGTTGTTCTGTGCATCCCCCCTTGAGGCACCCACCTCTTGGAAGGGATCCATCCCGTGACCCATTTCTAAGGTCGAAAATCTAAATGCGTACTTTGACCGAGGTACCTAGTGGCCAAATTTTAGGACATCTACCTAGGTGGCAGTTGTGGGTTGCAATTGCACCTTGATCAGATTTTGTGTGGATATTGAGAAATATCGCCAGCTCTTTCAGGATATGCACCCTCTACCCCTCATTATAACTGATTATTTCATCCTTCACTAGTTCCTCTTTCATTGGCTTCAGACTCCATTGTTGAGTGTTATTGGAAGGTCCAGTGCTATTTGAGAGGAAGGACGTTACGTCTCTACAGAAAACAAGCCTTTGTTTTCTTTGTTCTCCCATGCAAAAAAATTCCACCTACCCACATGTATGCTTCTTTTCAATTTTATGTATGATGCTCTTGTGATTACATGCAGTTGTTAGATATATTGTGAAGGTACAAATTATACAAGTATCTTTTTCATTTATTACTCTCATCGCCATTTTCACACATTCACTTTGTTATTCAGACATCATAGGGGACCCACAGAATCTCTATCGGTCTAGATGCTTGCAAAATCTCCCTCCTATTCTAGGAGGAGTTCCTATTCTCGCCAACTCACCGGCTCAACCCTCTCACACCCCTGTGAGTGCCACTATCTTGGGATCAACTTTGCTTGGTTCCACTTCACTTGGGTCCAATTCCCAAGGCCAATCATCCACTAGCTCTCTTTTACAAGGAAGTGGGGGGAAAAATTATTCTCAAGGGGGAAGTACAACCCCACCCAACCCCCCTCAAAGTTCAGATACACAACCTACTCATAACATGGATAGAACTAATCCTCCACCGCCACTCCACATGCCATATTTGGAATCTCTCAACATACATAATTTGAGTAAACTCACAAATGACCCTATATTGCATGACCCCACATGGCCCGGTATGCCTACCAAACTACCTTCAGACATTCCCAAGTTTGAAGGAAAGGCGAGAGAATATCCCGCCAACCATATCATGACCTTCCACTTATGGTGATTTTCAAACAACATCATGGAAAAATCCACCCATTTAAGGTTATTTCAGTGCACACTCACAGGTCCATTAGCCAAATGGTATGTGGACAAAAAATCAGGGTCCCACGTGACTTTTGAATCCTTGGCCAAAACATTTTTTACCTTGTTTCAACTACCAGTTCATCATGACAATGGTCTCGAACTGCTCTCTAAGTTTAAACAGACCTCAACCACACGTATCACTGACCACATCCAAAAATGGTGTCGGTGACGTAGTTTATGCAAAGAAGAAACCACCAAAGAATAATGCCTCCAATGGTTTCTCAAATCACTCGTCTCTCTGCTTGCCAAAGATATGGCCTCCACCTTTCTCCAAACCGAAGAGGAATCCATCATCAAGGTTCAACAGTACGACCTCATTTATGCATAGTCGAGATACTTATACACAATACTACCTAATGCGCTGAGACCTGTACCATTAATCTAGGACAAACCTGGGATGTCTCACTCAGTAGATGGATTAATTGGTGCCACAACATACCACAATCCATACATCCAACCACCACCGATGTATGGTGGGCCCCCTTATTACAATCCTCCCCTTTATCAATAACCATACCCTGTTTCCCCCCCTACACCCATGAATGGACATGTGCCGGCAGCCATGATGCACCCGACCATTCAACCAAGTTCTGGTACCCCCTCTACCTCAGCTTATAACCTGGGCACTAGTGAAAGTGCTACGTATTCCTACGCACCCTATGGATCATTACCACAAAATAATTTGTATTTTCCATTTCTTGGTCCCCCACAACCAATTTCTCCTCCACAAGGACAACCACACATTGGGGTTAACTTTGTTTAGCCCTCTCCCATTCAAAAATTGCAAAATTTTGAACAACTGAATACGGAAAATCTAGCCCATCAGTTGAATAATGCCAAAAAAAAAGGAAAAAACTGAAACAATAATAACCTAGGACTAGGAGGAAATAACCCCTAACAAAACCAACCTATTGGGGGCAACCAGAACCAGGGTAACCAGAACCCCCAAGGGGGAAATAATAAAAAACGCCAAAGGAGGAACAACAATAAACTTAGGACAAACTTCCCTTGTTCTCTTTTCGGTGAGAATGGTCATTATACTCACCATTTCCGCCATATTGCTAGCTTCAAATGGATGAAAGATTCCATGAAAATACCACGTCCACCAGCGCCGCCTGCCCCTCAGCAGACCCCACAATAATATTTGCAACAACCACCCCCCAATGTGTTGCAAAACCCTATTCCACACCAAGGGGTTATGAATACCCAACAGGAAATGAATTCTTCCCCACCACAGATGGGACAATATCAAAACCTTGGGAAACTGGCGGATCGCAATATCCTCCTCACTAGTGAAGAAGAAATTCTTCTACAAATGCGTAGTTGTCAATACAACGCACCTCCTGAATCTACTCCCACCACTTTGGAATCAAATCCAGCTACAACTGGACAACCCTTAATGATTCCACACCCTAACACTGAACCCCCCATTCGCATTCCTCGTATCCAATTATGACGGAATGTCAACAACCCTTAGGCTAGGGAAGTACACAATTATAGTCTGGTCGAAGACTTGGCGTAGTCTCTTGCAGACATGTCAGTATTGGAGGTCCTCCAAACCCGTCCAACTTAACAAAAATCCTTACTTTCCGCCTTGGGGGCAGTCGACCCAATTGATACTAGACTCATCACATTTGATCTAGATTGTGGGGAACCTCGTCTCCCCGCTTTGGTATCTTTCCATATACCAATCAAAATTAGAAACATCAAAGTTCATCGATGTATCATTGATGAAGGTGCATCCACATGCATCATGTCCAAAACTGTATAGAAGAAAATGGGCTCCCCTGAGCTAATACCATCCGTCATCGCTTTGAGAGCCTATGATGGGCAACCATCCTCTCCTGAAGGGCTCTTTCAAAATGTCCTCGTTGAACTCGGGGGAAAAATCAATCCTTATCGACATTGAGGTTATCGATGCCCCACTTCACTACAACATCTTGTTTGGACGTAGCTACATGTATGTTATGAAAGATGTGGCCTCTTCTGTGTTTCGAACGATGATGTTCCCCCACAACGGGAAGATCATCACCATCGACCAAGTTTCACATTACTAGCCTAACCACTCCTCCAACATTGATAACATCTTACCTCTTGTCCACACTAGTTCCAACGCATATCCACTCGTGGATATGGGCCCCAGAATTTTTGAAGACCCATCTTTGTTGGGGGCATACCATGGAGCACCACCGTTCATACACCCCTCAGCACAAGTGTGTGTCATATCTTCCAACAGAACTGACAATGGAGATACCATTCCTCCCACAGAGGCTTCTCCATTCCCTGACGTCCCACTAGCGGAATAAACCCTACCTTAGGAATCCCCTAAGAACCCTACGACACCACTTATCCCCAATTTCACCCTCCCGTAGGGTCAAATCCTGGTTTGGGAGAAAATCCTCCAAGCCATTACTCAAATTCCCTTCTTCTACCCCCCACTGGGAGTACAAGATTTCTAAGTAGCCACAATGATCACCCTTCCCAACATGGTGCTCACCATTCCGGTATGGTATCTACACCCACCCGTGATGGCTCCTCAACCATCCCTCCCTCTCCCCAAACAGAGGGAATCTCGATGCATATTCCAGTACTAACTCCAACCACACCGCCCTCACCCCCACTTACCAACACCACCGCTACCGCTGGGGGCAGACAAAAGAAGAAATATCCCACTGCTCCACTTCCTCCCCGAGTTCTACCTCCGTGTGCACTCTGCGAGAGAGAGGAACACCCCACAAATCAATGTCCCTCTCTCCCCAAGTTACACAATTTGATACAACTCCCCCGAGCAACCACATCTCTCACCACTTCACTAAGCACACCTAGTACTACCACTTCATCCCCTAATACAGGAAGTAAAGGGTTACGAACCAGATTCACATGTGCCATCTTTTCAGAGTGTGGCCACACCACTCATCATTGCCCTGTGTTACCTTAGTTTCGACAGACACTAACGACAACATGCCAAAACTTTTAGCAAGACCCCTCTCTGTCGACGCCATCGCGTATAGATGAGGTTTCCTTTCTCTCTTTGTGACTCACTTCATCATTTCACATACCAGTGTCCTTGGATCATTGAATACATGCATCTTCAAATGACCCTTATTCAAAATCTTCCAACTACCCCACTTCCTGTGATGCAAGTGATTCCCCCTATTCCTTTGCCATATACTATTCACATATCCTCCCCTGAACCTGAGTCACTTCCCACCCCTCCATGGTTCATGGATAGACTATCTAAGGATTTACCCCCAAATCCTCTCAATTCTCTGGTTCATTTCCCTCAGGAAATCTTACCCCCAACCACAATCTACAACCCACATTGTCTAGACATTTGGTTTATGTCAAGTATGCCATCGCACCATAGTTGTGATACCTCCTCTATGTCTTCACCACTTGACGACCACCACACGGTGATAGTCACCAATGTTACTTCCCTGGATCCCCTATATTCTCGTATTTTCTGCTATGACGAAGATATCCTAGAGGAACTGACTACCCTTGATTTCCCATGGAATGCGCTTAATCACAGAGCACTCTTTCTCTCACAAGAAGCCTTCGACCCTCCTAGACAAACCTCTATATGTGAAATTGAAACCAAGGATTTTATTCCATCAGGGCATATAGACTGGTTCAACAACCCTATCCCTGCCCCTGATGCTTTTGAAGAAGGAAAAATGGCCAATATTTCCCTCACTGTCAAAATTGGCATTTCCATCAAACTCAGAATCATCGAATAAATCACCATTGGCGCCGCATGCTCCCCTGAAGAACTCACCACTTACAAATAACTCTTTTAGGAATACCGGGATATTTTTTCTTGGTCATATATAGAGATGCCCGACCTTGATCCTTCGATCATCAAACATCGCATCAAAAAATGGCCAGATGTCGCCTCTGTACGTCAAAATAAACACCCACTGTACCCATCCAAAGAAGCGACTATCAAACATGAAATTGACAAACTATGCACTGTAGGGATCATATACCCTATCACATACACGTCAGGACTCTCCAACCCCGTCCCTGTTAACAAAAAACAAGGCATTATTCACATCTGCACCGACTTTCGTGATCTCATCCATGCTTGTCCCAAAGACAACTTCCCCTCACCTTTCATCGACCAAATTATCGATGACGGTGTAGGCCATGAGGCTTTGTCTTTCATGGATGGTTTCTCTCGCTACAATCAAATCCAAATTCACCCAGCAGATTAGTATAAAACTGCATTTACCACCCCATGGGGTACTTTTGCCTATCATGTCATGCCCTTTGGACTCAAGAACGTAGGTGCTACTTTCCAATGGGCCATGAATTTTGTTTTCCACGATCTCGCTTGGATCATCCTCACTTACATGGATGACCTCACTACTCGATCCAAGAAACGAACTCAGCATCTAGATGACTTACAAGTTGTCTTTCAATGGTGTCACTAGTACAATATCCGCTTGAATCCCCTCAAGTGTGTATTTTGTGTCACTGTCGGACGCCTCCTTGGTTTCATCATTTCCTAACACGATATCACTTTGGACCCCTCAAGGTCCAAGCTATCACAAAAATTCTACCACCTCAGAATTTGCACCAATTGCAGAGCCTACAAGGCAAACTAAATTTTTATGATGCTTTGTCCCAGATTATGCCAATCGCGCGTATGGTTTCCTTCACTTGCTGCGTCATGATATCCCATTTTGATGGGATGAACATGCCCAAACCGCTCCTTTAATTAGTCCTCTCAACTATGATCATGACTACATCCTCTACTTATCGGCCTCAGTTGTCTTAGTAGCAGGAGTTCTCATTCAACTAGGGGATGATGGCGGGGAGCATGTTATTTACTACACCAGAAAAAACATTTCAGGACCACCCCTGAAGTATAATCATGAAGAGAAACTTACCCTCACAGTTGTCCTCACAATCCAGAAACTGTGTCATTATATCTTTCTTCGCACTACCAAAGTCATGGCAAATTCCAACACCATGCAGTACTTTCTTAGTCGAAAAAAAATTAATGGTAAATTTGCTCGGTGGATCGTCATCCTCCAGGAATACAACCTAGAGTTTTCAACTCCAAAAAGAAAGAAATCACTTGTTCTCATAGAACTCGTAATGATTTTTCCCTCAGACACCACAAGTTCTCCCGTCAATATGGATTTTCCCGACGAACACCTCTTCTACATCCCATCGGATGGCCCTTGGTATGGAGACCTTCTCGTATACCTCCAGACATAGAAGTTTGGGTCTCATCTTTCACGGGATGATCGTCGACGCATTCTCCATTAGGCCCCTCGATACATCCTTATCGGTGACAATTTATATTGACGTGGGGTCAACACCATACTCTGTCAATGTTTGACCATTGACAAGGTAGACAGAGTATTCAATGATTGCCATAGCGGTGCTTGCGGTGGCCACCTCTAAGGGATATCCACTACCCAGAAAATCATTCGAGCTAGATACTTCTGGCCCACATTGTTTCATGACTTCATCCACATTGTCAAGTGATGTGACAAATTCCAGCTTTATGCAAACAAGGCACGAGCACCACCCGCTCTTCTACATCTAGTCATCACTATCGTCCCCTTCTACAAATGGGGCATAGACTTCATGACTTGCAACCCTCCATCTAGAAATGGACACAAGTATATCATCGTGGTCGTAGATTACTTCACCAAATGGGTCGAAGCCATGCCTACCTTCAACAACACCGCTGACACAACACCACGTTTTTTCTTCAATCATGTCATTATCCCCTTTGGATTTCCACTACAATTAATATTTGATCACAGTAAACACTTTGAGAATGATATCTTCATCAAACTCTCCTCAAGGTTAGGCTTCTCCCATGAGTTCTCCTTCCCATATTACCCTCAATCCAACAGATAGGTCAAAGTTGTTAACAAAGTCCTCAAAACCTTGTTGCAACGCACTGTCAACAAACATAAGACCAACTGGCACCATATGTTGTTTTTAGCATTATGGTCTTATCACACGACAGTCAAAACTACCACCGGTTTTACACCATTCCATATTGTCCATGGGATTGAAGCCACCCTCCCCATTGAGTGCGAAATTGCCACCTTCCGCACGGCCATAGAGCTATTACTGACACTGATCCAATAGAGAAACGCTCGCTGAACTTAGAGTCGTTGGATGAATATCGACAATATGCATTACAGAACAATGAGGCAGCTAAAAAACAGTCTAAATCCACATTTGACCGACATGTCAACCTTCGCTCATTCAACGAAGGATATCTCGTCCTAGCCTACGATATCACTCACGATACTTTCATCCATGGGAAATTTGAGTCATTATGGCATGGACCCTACATTGTCCAATACTGCCTCACTAAAGGCACATAAATCCTAGCCTCTTCAGAAGGATATCCTCTCAAAGAACCCATCAACAGGTTGTACTTAAAGAAGTTTTACGCTTGAGCATAGTCACTCTACACTAGGATTTTTCTTTTTTCGTACACATTTGTAGAGTTTTTAGTCTTCTTTTGATCCCTCCATGACTTATGCCTGATCCACCAATCTGTGTTATTGACAGATGCATCATCAATCGAACTACCACATCGGTTACGTTGACAGAGCTAGCCGCTGGAGACAAAATCTCGCTTTGGCTACTTGGGCCCTCTACACCCCCTCACATGAACTGCTCCACTCTAACGGCATATGTTTGGGCTCAACAACCAACAAACAAGTAGAATACACACCCGTCATTGGCCTCCTCATTGAGGCCATCCACCGCCACATTCGTCACATTAGCATCTTATTATATTCCCAGTTTGTCGTCCTGCAACTGAACAATGTGTACCGTGTCCGCGATCCTTGCCTCTTTTGCAAATACCTGCAAGTTAGACTATTATCTCGACATTTTTATTCCATTACATTTACACATATTTCACGACAATTTAATCAAACATCAAATAACATGGCTAAAATAATATTAGATTCGCATTTATCACATCAAGACACCATCACACATACATAAACCATCACAAGTCTGTCATAGCATATAGATTAGACATCATAAAAAACAAAATATCATCACATGCAAACACCGTAGAGATCTCAAACATGTATATCCATATATATAAATAGATCAATGTGTCATCAATGTTTACAAAAAATTACAACATGTACATCACCCATAGGCAAGTGAGCCCCCCTCACCCTTATGGGTACAAAATGGGTGTCACACTACCTATACAAAAATGGGTTCGCATGCCTATATAAATACAAAAATACAACATAGAACTCATGGTGCCTCCATAGCACCACCACCATGTCCTCTATCTACAGGAGGTGCCCCACCAGCTGGGGGTCCTCCAGGTCCGGGGGAAAGTCGTCCAGTCACTGCTACCCCTGCTACAACTTCTCTACGGATCAGGGTCTGCAACCTTGCAGGGCCACCAACACATTTCTCTAGGACTCTCTCATCCTAGATGTGGGACCACATACCCTCGGGCATGCCTTGTAATACCACCTCCAACCAGTGACATAAATCCTCTAAGTCCCCATCCAACACTCTCCGCATAATACTTAGTTGACCACCACTGATCCGTTGAGTTTCTAAGGATCTATAGATCCTCACAATCATCGCTGCGATACATTGATGCAACAAATTTTCCATCGCCTCGATACGGACCACCGAACTTGACATAATGTTTGGTCCCGAACAATACCTTTGTGCCACATATACCAAACGTACATCCGCTGGCAACTGGGGATCAGCAGCTAGGGACATCCCCCGGAAAGGGAGTCCTGTCAAGAAATAAACATCCTCTATAGCCGATAATTTCAACTGTTGCCCCGTACAATGAAGCACTACAGAACAGTACTCCACATAGAAATCAGATACTGTAGCAGGTACTCCTGTGCCCGTATCAGTGGGCAGTCGAATAATTTAAGCAACCTACAGGCTACCAAAAGTCTCTGAATGCCCGAATCCTCTCTCACCACCTCCCTGAGGCACTCCCAGTCCCTCTCTCTCCAATGCACTAGCATACTGAGATGATCACCTATAGTCACACAACCAACACTTGATCAACCATAATCCTTCATTAACAAAAAAATTCAAAAAAAAAAAAAAAAATTCAAAAACCCCAGCTTTGCCTCAAGTGCGCGACTGTCACCCCCCACAGGCGCACACACATGTGAAACTGTTCTTCGCATAGTTGCGCATCAATGTGCATTTATCAAAGAAATAGATGTGCATCAATGCACATCTGTCACCCTCACAGGTGCCCATACATGCACACATGTTCTCAACACAGTTGCACACTGATGCGCGATTGTATGAGAAACAACTGTGCACAGTGCGTGACTCTAATTTGAATAGGTGTGCATCCAATGTGCACCTATTTTTCCAACCCACGCGCCCCTATGTGTAATTGTTTTCACAACAACCGCACATCATGCACGGGAGAGAGAATTATACCCGTGCATCTCAGCGCGGGTATCCTTCCTTCTCCCGTGCATCTGTGGGCCCACCTCTACAAACAACCCTAGTATGGCCATTCGTACAACCTTGCCCATGTAATAAACCCTATCTACTATGCAGGATAATGAGACCACTAACCTGGCTCTCGTAAATCATGCATCAGTCACCTCAAACTCCCGTAATCATCAAATATCCTCTAAATCCTCTCATCAACTCACTATGGCCACAGGTACAAATGAGGTGGCATTGTGGGCCCCACAACTATATATTACCCCTTTTTCCAAACTTATGTTTTTCAATCCGTCTTCAGCCACGGGATCAGAATCTCGCTGCCTACACAGTCACATTCTCCAAGTCACCATCCATACTCGACCCCGGGGGAGCATTTTTCTCACATCCCATCCAGGTACGCATGCTCATGTTCAAAATTATCAAATAATTGTCATATGTTCTTTATCTTCAGATATTGTTCACATCGGGTATTCGGTTTTAATGTGTGAAGTTACTTAGTCATCACAACCCAGCATAGCCCCTTCAAGTATATGATCAACACTGGCATGTAATCATTCCCTCTGAATATCAATTGCATCTCCCAGTCACACCCACCGACATTTTCCTTTAGGATCCCCAAATCCGGCTCTACAGTATTATCACCTCCACTACATTTCGATATTGTCACCTAGTAGCACTCTTCCCCACATGAGTTGTCCCATTCATATCCCCCCTTGTCACTTTGACACTCATGCTGATTCCACTCCCTAGTGATGGGAGTCCTGACAGTCTTATGCATTTTTTAGAATCAACCGCATACTCCTTCTCTTTATTTTGATAACTTTCCCAATGGACTCCCAGGTTATCTCATCATGATTCACGTTTGAATGGGCCTCCGCGATATCATTAACCCTCCATTTCCTCCACAGTCAGTTTTCCCATCTGCAGATTTCCATCCATTCATGTACCTCATACAAAAACCCACCCATGGCCCCCCCACCTTCCACTCGTTCTCCACGCAACTTGGGCCCTCACAGGCCAAGCCATCTTGCACTGGGGGACCATTTTCTGTATCTGTACACTCATCCCAAATTATTCTTTATTCATTTGGTCATTGTACAAAGCCTTTGTTTCCAGTATTTAGATAGATTTTGTTGTCTCCCTTGGCAACCTTATTTTTTCTGGCAAATCAACTCATGTCACCCTTGGTTGGGGCATTCATTATCTGCTACTTCTGTTGACATCGTCCATAAACCTCGAGTATCCCAAAGTCCATGTACCCTTGATCTCTGAGTTTTTCCACCTTATCACGCCTCTAGCACAATTCAACCCACGTCTAGTCATCCCTCTGACACTAGATCCAGTTTCACGGTTGTGGCCACTCATCCTTCACATATATCCCCAACCAACGGAAGTCTTGAGTCTCACCGCATATTTACCTCGTTCATGTTCCTTATCAGTTCGTAATCTTATCGAGTGGATTTCATGAAGCACTTTTTCTTCTTGGAGTCGTGTCTCCCTCTCTGTCGAAATCAACATAGTTTCCAAAAGGGCGACAACATCTTGACTCTCATTTCCTTTATAAATGAGGAGTCTCGAATGACACAATGAGAACCATCATTTCTCTATGTTGTCATTGACCCCCATGACATTTGACTTCAACACACTCTCATGTTATGGTGGGTCTTACTATGTGACTATTGCAGTTGTTTTATACTAGCCGAAAACCTCTGAATTTGTTAGGCCATCAATGCCTACGAGTCATCGACACTTCTTACAGTCACCATCAAAATTGTCATCTGTCGTTATGAAACCGCCCTGGAGGGCTCTACAGTTATCTACATCAACATACAACTTCAGTTACTGTCATACATTTTTTGAGTTACATGACACGAGCATGGGGCATGCCCGCCTCGTTTGTATATAGACTTTATTTTTCTAACCTAGAGAAAGGTTCGGGCCCATAATTTCCCCTCTCCCTCCAAACGGATCACACTTTCACTTCCTCTCAACACTCTTCCTTACAATGGTACTCTCAGTAGAAGAAACAATGATGTATTTCAGCTATATGTATGCTCCTAACCTCACACATCAAGGGGCATCTGTTATCACTGAAATTTCATCCGTAAATGGTTACATGAATACAACATCTCCAAACACCTATTAATGCACCTGCAACACCAAGAAAGCATTTTCCAAGAGGCAAAAACTATACAACTAGTCAAAAAATTGACATGCACTAAAACACTAAAGGAAGTGCACGCACAATGTGCGGGCCAAAGAAGCACATAGAGCGCACAATACGCCATATACGGGTCTGTGTACGAGAAAAGCTGCGCACACCTGTGAACAATGCATTTATGGTTCTTTTCACCCCCCACCCACTTCTGGACCAACTCCCAACTTGATTTCACCCTCAAATCCAAGCCGAATCCGAGTGGGGGGCTAGTCAAAGACCTAAGGGTGCCCTAAAGGGCCCCTTGTTCACACTAAAGACCGGTTGGATATTACCTCAAAGGAAATCTATAAAATGATTCCATGGGTGCACTAAGAATTCAAGAATCTCATTGTATTGTTATGTTGCCTCTATTCTCCTACACGAAACCTCTTTTCTTCTTGGAGCATATTAGCAACATCTCATTAAGCTATTCGTCTTACCTCTTGAGGGAATAAGCTTGGATTTCTTCACCATTTTATTTCTAGTTTACCATTTGTAAGAAGAGCTCTCACATATGGGTCTCAAGAGCCCTTCCAAGGAGGAAGAGGGGATCCATAAGTCCCCCTTTATATATGGTGTTTTCCCATTAATATACTTCTCCATTGGTGGCATGATTATTGGTCATTTGTTTGATTAGTTATGGTTTTAATTCCCTCGTGAATTTTATTTTTATTTCTTTAGTTATTTCATTAGTTGTTGTTATCTTAGTTGTTTATTTATTTCATGTGATTTAATTGTTTGATGCATACACTAACCCCTGTCCTGTCTAGCAGACCCAACTAGACTTGCAAGTGCCCCTCTTTTGTTCATTCAAGTGACGAAAGGGACACAACAACGGGTTCATGTTGTAGTTGCCTATGTATGTCAGATAGGATCTATAGCAAGACTGCATTAATTTATGTTTGTTTTTCTTGCTCCTTTATCAATATCTTGTTGTCGTCCTTGAAACTCTGTAATTCGGCATTGAGGCTCCTTATAGTTTTATCCAGATATGGAGGGGTTTTCACCGCCTTCCTTTCATCAGATTTTTTGTCTCTATTGTGGGAGCCATCCCCCACTTCATAAAACGTCACCATCCTTTAGACTTGAAGTTTTCCCATGATTTACTGACTACTCGAGTGCTGACAAAACACTTATTGTTAGCTAAAAGTCTATTAGTTTGTGAACAATACATGTTCCGATTTCTTAAATGTACACACACAGTAGAAAGTTTCATTATTTTCCTCAATAAAATTTTAACCAAACTCTTTAATAAAGGGGTAAGATAGAGTGTCACTCTTAAAAATATTCTAAATATGGTTTTTAAGCGACTTGTCCATGATCCCAAGAAGGCCAAGTGTTGTAACCTCGCTCTGATACCAATTTGCAACGCACCCATGGTGGGGCGTAAAATTTTGTTCTCCTTTAATAATCAAATCCTCTATCCATGGTCTCTAATTTTGAGATTGGGGCCTAACCCCTATGTCTTAAGCGACCATCGCATATGACCACGGTTTATGACCAAACGCCAAGGCCACAGGCACCTATTCTGATGCTTCGAAATTTCGGGCTAAGGGAGTTTTTGATTCATCACACGCTAATTCCTCCGAACTCCGAAGTGGTGAAGTTCGAATTGGCGTGAATGGATCAATGATCCCTACTCACCCTCAAGATCAACGACCCTCAATGACTTCGGGTCTCTAGGCTTTGGAAGAATTCGAAGCACCTCCTTGCAAAACCTCTGTAGTACCAAATCAAGCGTCACGTGTCTGTTGTAAATCGAAGGCTTAGTTTCATTTTGGGACTTCGGCATTCGAAATCTTCAGACTTTTCTACAACCTTTTTCTCCCGGAGCGTTTTCTTTCGGAGTCAACGATTTATCGACACTTGTCTCCTACGAATTGATGACTACAAATCAGTTCAGCTATTTAGGCTTCGGGAATTTCGAACAATCCATAGCCTTTCAACTCCAAAGTAGTTATCTCCTAAAATGGAAGATCTACTGACATCTGTCCTTCGCTGACAAATGACTCAGATGAACTCCAGCTCTCCGACCTTTGGGAGTTCTTGTTCAACATATCCCCTTTTCTCCTGGAGTGATTTCACCAGAAGTCGATGATCTGTCGACACATGTCCATTCTCTCAAATCGATGGTATAGAAGGGCTTTGTTACTCTGTGGATTTCCATAGGAACTCACGACTATCCATCTAGCAACTTTTCTAGGTCTGACGGTCATGGTCCGACCAATACCGATGTGCTCACCGATCGAAGGTTCATAGTGATTGTGGGGTCCCAATGAGCGCAATCCTTATCAAAGAGATCAACCTCCACAATTTGAAAAGTACTCACCAACTCGATTTTACCAGAGTCATTGATATTCCAGCCCGATGAGATCAACAACGTTGCTGAATTGCGGGCCGCGAACTAGCGTGTTCGCTAATTTCATATTCTCACTCCAAAATGATTCCCCACCATCGATGTTCGATCACAAATTGATGGTTCACAGCAATTACAGGGTCCAATCTCCACAATCTGGGAAGTTCTCGCCCAAACCTAATCTAATCTTAGTTGTTGATCTTCCATTCCCAATGAGATCAACGACGTTGGTTGATTGCAGGTCGTGAACTAGAATTTTTCTTAATTTCACCTTCGCACTCCACAATGATTCCTAACAATCGATTTAATCGAGTGGTTGGTGTTTGATTCGTTAACTCCCGTGGTATTGGAGTCGATCTGACGACCGGGATGGCTTCTCCTCCTGTTAAACGTCTCACATCCATCTCCACTGTCAGATTCTTAAGTCATCTACGGTTCTTGTTACTCCGATAGTTTGGGTAACTTGACTACTGTGAAATTTGACATCTCTGAGCTTTGATCTCCCGAGGTTCTGAAACCTTCATGAGATAACTCCTTTAGCGTAGGGTTCCTAGACCAAAGTCACATAGACCTTCAGATGACTCTTGGGATATTAACCCTACTCTTAGTCAGGTTTTTGGTTAAGGACTTAGGTGAGAATTCAAAGTCTCTTAGACTACTGGTCTAAAGGGGACGCCTCCCTGACTCGTAGAACTTTAAGCTCTGAAATGGGGCAAGGTAAACTTGTGAGGTTACTGAAATGGTAGCAGAGCCAAGATGTTTTCTCTAACTCTGGAACTGTGCTGGAATTCCTTGGGAAACACCTTCGAGGAATTAAACTGGCGCATATGGACAATCAAGCAGAAGCCTAAGTTCTCAAGGGGATAAACACATACTCATAAATTAACCATTTCAATACAAAAACCATTTATAGACACATAAATACACGCTTCCATTCATTAATTCCAATTCAAAGAACAAGGCATGAAAACACTTATCAGAACCATAACACGTGATGCAACTGTTGAAAGGGGTGCTCGTTTCCACCCAACCATAGGCTCAGTCATTCCTAATGGATTTAACACTGGCCACCCCCGAGCTTAGACCACAATTATTTGAGATTCAATCTCTCTCATCCAGCTCAATGAAAGTTAGGGACGAAGGTTACTCTCCTTCTCCCAGTACACAAATAGATAGGGACGAAGGTTACTCTCCTTCTCCCGACTCAGTCTCTATTTCCTATGATCAGAACTCACTTTCTTCTGTCAGTCCTAACTCGGACCTGAGAGTTTTGACTCTCGTCTCTGCACTCTTTGCAGGGCTTCCTCTACCCACCACGCTTCCTTTCTTACCTTCGTTAGCAAGATTGCATGTGGCTCAAATTCCCAGTCTGTGGTCATGTTTGGAAGCCTTACATATGGGTGGTCTACCCCATCCCCTCACTAACTCTTGAGGAGGTCTTCCCACCTACCATCCTGACTGTAATTCATTCCTGGGTCAGAGGGTTGTTTTGATCCTGAGCAATTAAATCCAGCAAAGTACTGGTTCGGTGGAGGTTAACGCAACCATTCCTGGTCCCCTCCACCATTGTTTCATAGCATTTGTGGTTTCTCTTAGCACATCCCTTTCCAGAAGTCATGCAACACATATCCATTTTATATTAAAATAAAAAAAATTACATTCATCAACCTTTTATACAAACACCCATCAAATCAAACATTCACACCTTTGAGTTTTCCATAGTTCCTTGGCCAATATAGTTATATTTACAAACTGGGGGAAACATGGTGTTACAAATTAAGAACGTCTTTCATAAATAAAACTCCACAAAGAATTTCTTCGGGGTTGATCTTGACTATGCTTTGTAACCCATAGTTTTGAATACAAAGTATTTGAGGTTGACCTATCAAATTATCTTTTGATCTCGATTGCAGTAATCTGTTAAAATTATTTGAGATGATCAAATCATTCTCTCCTATGAATAAGATATGGATGTATTTATATATTGTTCAGAAGATTGTGTGTGATGCTGATCACAATTTAATTTTGATGTTGAAGCCCTCCTTCAATATTTTCTTTTGTTGCACATAAAGGTTGTACTTAGGTTATTGAAGAGCCAATTTATTTCATAATCTCAAGCAATAAAGATTTGGGGTTTGTTGCCTAACACTCTCCTAATCCAAGATATCACAGATATATCTTTTAGTCCAAGAGGAGTACCACCTCTCTAAAAACTAAGAGGGACTAATGTCCTCATGAGGTTGTCGTTTCGATCATGACGGATTCAAGCGTCAACAATACTCATACTTTTTCATATTTTCTAAATTTTTGTTTTGTGTGTGTGTGTGCAATTTTTTGTTTTAGTTTGTTATAATATTTGATTTTGTCAATGGACACACATAGAAACAAAAATATTCCTTAATATTATTAGATTCCAAATAAAGTAAGTTATATTTAATTAAATAAGTGTTTTTGAAAGTGGTAAAATCTATCATAACTCAATTGTCAACCGCTACCGAGGATAAATATCACTAGCTACTATCCACGACGTAGATTGACTCATCATCATTATTAAAGGAAAACTATGCCACCTGGAATGACTTGTTGGTGGTCTATAAGGGGGTAGACTCCCACTCATGTCAAATGTCAGAAACAATTTTGAATCTTACTCCAAGACCAAAAAATAATTTCAATTGAGACAATATTTGCAAGAAAGCCGATATCTCATATTATCATCATTGAAACTATAACAATAAGGTCATGTTCTTTTAAATACTATTTAACCTTAATCTCATAAATAAAACTACATACTATCCTTAGTAACAATTTTATTTCTTATCCATTTATAATGTATTAATTTTTTTATTATAATTAATAAAATATATACATAATACATTTATAATATATTAACCATTGAAACTGAGGAAAAATATATTAACCATTGAAAAAATAAAAATATTTTATACATGACCCGTATGGGGTGACAAGTGGCGAAGGAGTGCTAACTGGCCCCGCACTCAGCCAAGGTTTAAATGCTGGATGTGGTCACCATAGCACCCGCATTACGGATGCAGGACCGCAATAACACCAGCTCTGCAATGGGAGGACTCCTCCCTCGAGCGAGCATTTACGAGTCAGGCAAGCGCGATGTTAAAGGCGGTCATGGGTCTTTGCAGTTGGATTATGCGTTTTCTCTTGCTCTGGTCTCGGCTCTGCTCTGCGTTTGGAGGCTCTGGTGTAACTTTGTGCTCTTTGCGCCCTGGCTCACCATCCATTCGTGGAGCACTGGTGCGAGTTCTTCTGCCTATGCTTTCAATTGGCTTCCGCCCTCCTCCCAGCCTGTGTGTATTTCCTGGACAGCGCTCTGCAACATGACGAGGAAACGAGGAACGCCTCGCCGTGGCTCTGCTTGGTACGCCCGCAAGGAGCAGCGACAATGCAGAGAGCAGCTCGAATGTTCTCTAGTCATGGCTACTTCTCTATTGAGGAAGAAGGCTCGAGCCGAGGAGCAAGCTCTGCTCTCCACCATGGCCGAGAAGGAAATGGGTCGCAGCAGCATGGACACTGTTACGTTGGAGGGTGGCACTGAGCAATTGTACCCAGCTTGCATTGTAGAGGAGGACCTGACTCTGGAGGACTTGACGACAATGGAGATGCCGAGCGATATAGGGAGGTTTAGCAGTGGGGACTGCAAACACAATCTGGGGGTGGAAGCCGACTTTCCTGGCTACATTGTGGAAGAGGTTCCCTGGCCGGAAATGGAGGCTGCGTTTGATGTTGGAGGTGGGCCAGGAAAGGAAGGTCGATGTGGTGGGCAGGATGAAGCGAGGCGAAGAACGCCTGACGACGAAGGTGGTGACCTGCATGGCTTTCTCCTCCGCGAGGAGCACCTGTCCTTGGTGTTTGAGCTCCGAGGCCACATGGCTGACCTGGAGCACCGGGCACTCATCATGGGCCAACGCTTGGACGTGCTTCTCGATGCCTACTCTGGCGCTCCAGCTCGGCGGAAATGTCCCCTTTGTGCACAGTCTTTCGCCATCCCGGCCAGCTCCACGTGGAAGACAAATGAAGATGACAGGTCACCAATTACCTAAGTTTTTCATGTCTTATGGCTTTTTAGTTTTATGATACTGTTTTAAGTTTTCTTAGACTTTGGGCACCTGTCCTGGTTTCCTCCGGGCAGGACAGGTGTCAATAGTTTATAGTTGTTTTTGCTTGGTATCTATGCTAGTTTCCGGTTTCCGGCAGCATTTTGGATGATTCAGACTCCTGACTATGTACATTCTGATACAGTTTTTTGATAATATATTATAGCAGGCTCCCCCTTTTTTATTTAAAAATAAAAATAAAAATATTTTATACATCTATAATATATAGACACAATTGTTAAACAAAGTAAATACACTTGTATACATATATTTGATTTTTAAAATAGTTATATTCCAATAACTCTAAACATATATTAATAAGTTTTTTTACCTATAATTGTATGTCTATGGTTTGGTTTGCAAAGTTGTTATTTTTGCTTTTGCATTATTAAAATAAATATAAAAAAAATTTGTTATTTTTGATTTTGCATTATATATACAATATTATTATAATAATAATAATTTAATTACAATTTCATATTATTAAAAATAAATATAAAAATTAAAAAAGTGAGGGAAGAAGGAAAATGAACAATAATTAGAAATAAAAAAATTATTGTTAGGGATAGAGACTATGTAATACCTAATTAATTCAATTTAATTATTATGATTAATTTAACTTAAATTAATTCAATTAATTAATAAGTTAATGAAATTTTATATTTATCTTTTAAATTTAGGAATGCAATAACGAAAATAATTATTATTTTACTATATTAAAGTTTGGTGAAGTAATTAATGAGAAAAGATAAGACAAATGAGAAATTTATGGGGGAGGATACCAGAGGGGAGGATAAGGAAGAGGGGGTTGGATTTTGGTGGGGAGATATTTTGGGGGCGAGGAGAAAGGAGAAACTAGGGGAGGAAGAAGGACAAGAATTCTGGAGAGAAAGAATGATGCAAAATTTCTTTGTGGATTTCTACTAGTGGACTGGTGTTGCTAGGATTTTTGGCATAAGGGCCCGGAAATATGATTTCCTAGAGCTAGGGAGCCATAGAAGCTCTGTTCCTAGCTGGTTGGGAGGAAACAATTTTAGGAAATTCAAGCTTTTGGTAGCAAATTGTTTCAACAACTCAAAGGACAACATATTCACGAGGTATTTTACAAGTTTTTTGTGTTGCTTTTAATCAAGTTATAAATGTTGAGATTATGTTGTAACTGTGAAATATAATAATTTGATTGTTGGAAATTACTATCAATTTAATATACTATTAAGATTTACATATGGTATCAGGTTACAATTTTTACTTTTAGCTATGAAGTCCAGGACAAGGTGTTACACATGGTATCAGAGCTCGGTTTCAAAACTGAAACTTAGGGCTTACCCATCCACATGAAAGTTATGCAAATTGTTCCTTAAACAACTCTGAAAACTTGAGCATGCAGCCCTAAAACCCTTTATTTACAATCCCGAAACAACAAAAAATGATCCAAAAATCCTTAGACTACCCAAAAGAACCTTGAAGGAGAGAGTGTGCACCAAGATAAAGAAACTCTCCCCTGCTTGAACTACCTGTAATAATCCTCACCTCACCTACATAGACTTAAAATTAACAAGAATTAAATTCAAAAATATTGTAAAATAAACAAAATATTATAAAATGTATATATATTAATTATTATATACAAAGGAAAATGAAATATATATATAATATTATAAAATGTATATATATATTAATTATTATATACAAAGGAAAATGATATATATATATATATATATATATATATATATATGTCTTTATATATATATATATATATATATATCTCAACAGATAATATATCTCCATGAAATATATCTCCAAAAAAAAATGGAGTTTAAAGTTAGCAAATTTCTCAACTCCATGAAATATATCTCCAAAAAAAAATGGAGTTTAAAGTTAGCAAATTTCTCAAAAGTTTGTTGCCTAAACATTTAAAGAAGAAAAAATATATATTAAAAAAAACAAAATACAATATTGTTACTTATCAATTTAATTTTAAGAAAAAGTGTATAAAAAAAATTTACATAAAAAAAATAAAAATAAATAGAAAGATAAACAAGCATTCTCACTACGAATCTCTAAAACTCTAGGACATGCATACACCAAGGATATAAATACACACTTTTCAAAACAAATCGATATGAAATCATGAAGAAGTTAAATATATATATATATATATATATATATATATATATTATTCAACATAAAAATAAATAATTTATATTATTATATATATTAAAATTAAATAATCTATATTATTATATATAATTACATATATGAAAGATTTTTAAAAAAGAAGAAGTAACCAACAATTAAAATGGTAGTAGCCTCCCACCAAACTGAAAGTCATTGGAACTCGCCACTTTTGTATTTAAAGTCGAGCCCACTACAACATGGCCACGAAGAATAATCCTTGCACAACAAAAAAAAAAAAAATTATATAGTATATTTTGGAATAGTAGGTCAGGTCGCACAATGGTCATACCTCGTGCGCCCATGGAAACCATGACCACCATACCTGAGCTTGCATTCACCTTTATCACACCACAATTAGTAGAAAATAAGAGAACATAAAATGCTTTGAAACATAATCCTCACCCTGAGCAGGCCGCATGTTCACCATGGCCACCAGTTGCACCCTTGCCTTTCCCATGTGGCGTGTACCTCAGAGCCAAGTCCTTCCCTTGTAGTGTGCAACTCGAGGATGAGTCACCTCTACTACAACCCCACTTGAACCCACGTGCAAACGAGCCAAACCTAACAAAAAGAAAAAGAAAAATGAAGAACCAATGCGTCAGGGTAGGTTTTTGTGGTTTGAGTTATTTAATGAGAAAATACTTGGAAGAAACATGTGGGATTCATGCAACTCAGTTTTTACCCTCGTCTTTTTTTTTATTAGTAGGGATATTTTTATTTATTATTTTTATTTGTTTAAATATTTCATTTTATTGGTTATATAATATTGGTTATATATATATTATTAGTTAATTCTTTAATGTCATATATATATAAATATATAAGTGAGATAATATATATATATATATATATATGGTCACTATCAAGTCAGACACCAAATTGGTGTATGAGACCCCCTCCGCTCAACGATTTGATTGGTAAAGTCTAGGGAGGTATACATACCCTACCCTCTTTGGATTTGAACTTGTAACCTCTTAAGAGGAAACACATGTCCTTAACCATTAGGCCCACCTAGGCTATATATATATATATATATATATATATATATATATATATTACATTATGTTAATAATATATTGTTAATATGATATATGTATTATAATATGTCACTAAGGTTAATTTAGTGATTAACATTAATTTATTAGTTAACATGTTTATTATAAGATTAAGGATGATTAATTTAAAACTTAGATTAAAGGTTTAACCTATGATAATGGGTAAATTGTTTTAATAGTGATCAATCAATATTATGTTTAAAATCACATTAATTAGGTTTAAAATTGATAAGAACTTAAATGGGTTATAAAATGGGAATATTTTATACTCGTTAATGATGTAAGTTAGACTAATTGATGAGCACCTTGTAGTACTAGCATAGCTAGCAAGGTGAGAGAGCTTTTAGAGTTCCTGAACGAAGTTACCAAGGTTAGATGTTGTTGACACTTGACCTTTAGTCACTTACTTTATGGGAATGAGAGTAATGTATGTTTACAGACAAGTATAAAAAAAATTATGCGTAACTCTACGTTTGCAGATATAAGTTTGAGTAAAACATTGAATGCCTTATACCCCTTTCTAATAATATTTTGGTTGGATGTAGATCCAGTTATTCAAGATGGTTAAGACTCGGGGAAATCGAGGTCGGGGGACATGATCGCAAGGACCTACCACCACCATTGCATGAATTAGCTCTCATTTTGCGCTCCTTAGAGGTTAACAATGAGACATTAAAGGGATGTTAGTCAGCGAATGTCTAAGTGGAGCCCCCACCATCTGGAGTGGGTAACCCCAAAGCATAAAGAGACTCAGAGGGAGGGCCTCCAATAGGGGACATCACTAGAGAACTACAGAAAATCAAACTCCCGGATTTTGTTAAGGGTCGTGCAAGTGAACGTGTTGAGGCATGGTTAGAAGGAATAATGAGATGTTTTTTCCTTGAGAGACTATTCTTCCACTTCAAAGGAAAAGATAAGAATCTTGCAGTTGAGAGACAGTGCCTTGAACTGGTGCAGTAATCTGGAGAGGTAGTTGCACCTTAATCCATACATCGTCTCTTGGGAAATTTTTAAGGAAAGGTTTCGGAGAAAGTATTTTCCAACTTATTATGAGGAACAACATGTAGGAGCATTCCATTCTCTAATTTAGGGAAACAAAACTATGGAAGAATACGAAATCAAGTTCATGGAGTTAGTAAAGTACGTCTCATACATGGATATCGATCAACGAAAAGCATAATGTTTTTTGTATGGGTTAAACCCTAAGATAACGGCCATGGTACAGATGTGGAAATCGTTGTCAGTGGTTGAAGCACTTGAAAGTGCCCATTATGCAGAAGATCATATGAGTTTAAATGGAGGAATGAGATCAACCTTTCCACAATATCCTAGATTCGTGGGGAAGGCCCCTAGGACCTTCTCCCAAGGATAAAGCTCTAGGACACCTCCTTATGGGAATATAGCTAAACCTAGATCAATTGGATCAGGGATATCAATGGCAGCGAGTACAACATCCCACTCAACACCCATGATGAAAGCAGGTCCACGAACCTCTCGGGGAGAAACTAGTAGGGGTAGGGGCTCCAAGGGAAGGAACTCATTTCATAGGCCTTCACAAGGTAGTGTGCAGGGTCCATCTCGTGTTACTTGTTGGGGATGTGGAGTACCCCATTACCAGCATGACTTTCCAGAGTCACAATCAACCTTTGTGCATAGAGAAAGAAAGGCTCTGATGGGAAGAGCACGTAGTAGCCACCAAATTTATGCAGTGGTCAATAATCACCAGGAAAAACATTAATACACGGTGATGGAGTCCTCAGGTATGCTAAATCATGTCGATGTTAAAAAAAAAAAATATTCTAGTGCTACATATAGTTTCATTTCACCTTGTGCATTAGAAAAGTGTGGGTTGGTAGCCTACGATCACGATGACTTCAAACAAGTCGAGATGGCTTCGGTGGAAACACAATCGGTAGGATCTAGCGTCAATAATTTTCTTGTAGATATGGGAGTGTGTACTACTAGGTTGAAGATGTATGTCACTTCCCTAGGGGCGTATGATCTAATCATCGATATGGACTGGTTAGAATCCCATCGAGCTATGGTAGATTGGTTTGCGAAGAGGGAGATTTGTGTTGATGATGAAGGTCAATAGAGATCCATGGTATATGGAGGAAGGTGTCCCTATGCTTTATCTCAACAATGAAGGTTAAATGTTGCATGAGGCAAGGTTGTTGATTATATGTAGTGGAAGTGGTCAATGAAGGGAAATGACCCTCTATGGATCAATATCCAGTATTGTCGAAATTTAAGGATGTTTTTCCGAAAGAGTTTCCTAGGTTACCTCATGAAAGGGAGATTGATTTTAACATCGAGCTACAACCTGGTGTGGATCCAATTTCCAAGACACTATACAGGATGAAAAATCCATAACTTTGTGAGTTGCAGATGTAGTTGAAGGAAATACTTGACTTAGGGTTGATAAGGCCTAATGTTTCACCTTGGGGTGCACCAGTAATTTTTGTCAATAAGAAGGACGGTTCTGTTAATGGGTCTTAAACCCATTAACTCAACAGTAGGAACCAAATCTGCCACCGAGGCCCAATTAGACTATGCAGCGTTTGTGATTGGAATAGTTCTCCAGATCTCGCAATCCAGCCAATTTAATCGATGGGCTTTGTGTTTTCTTGTGGAGGCATCTCCTTCAGTCGGGATTTTCTCTTTTGGTATTTTCTCTTTAGTTAGGATAAATGTGAGAAAAAACCGGTATAAACTAACTTGACCACACAACGATAAGGAAGTCTAAATACTGGGAAAGGACGGGCTCGGGATAAACCTCACTCTAGCACATAAACAACAATCTCTTACCACAGGCCTAGTAATAATACTTTAACTGTGTGAGCACTCGATCACTAGTTGATATTTTAACCTAAACTATCCAAGAAAACAAGATGAGAGAAAATTTAACTACTGCAGAAGAGGCTGAGCTTGGGATAACCCATTGATCAAACATGAAAACGATAATCTTATACCACAGGCCTAGTAATAATATGTTAACCATGTGAGCATCCAATTACTATTTGAGAATACTAATTATTAGAAGAAAACAATTATACGATAAGATAACTAGCAAGCAAAATAATTCATCTACCATAATCCTTCATCATATATCCACACAACGATTCATCATTTCCATTTAGAGAAAAGAACAAAAAAACAATTTCACCAGATAACTTGAAAATATATTCGATAGCTCTTGCTTGTTACAAATGCTCATGAACTGAATAGGAAATAGTTCTTCTCCAGACTCAATTACACATGCATATGATGAAAACAACTTCGTCTCTTGTCCAGATGGACTTCTTCATTCATAGCAGATCCAAAATAATTCTTAACAACTAGAAAGAAAAGAGTTCTTGCAAAAAACCGTCGACCCTTAGACCATTGGTCGAGGCATTTATTTATAACCTAAAGTTCTAACTGAAGTTAATGGCTAAGTGTGGTTCAAGCAACACAAAATTTCCACATGGCGTCTTCTTTCAACAACTTCCTGAACAGTCAACTCAAGATATCTTCTTGAAAAGGATGGTTCTTCTCGTATTCAGACCAACTAACAAGCAGTAATTCACAGGTTCAGGTTCATGGAGATCTATGTTGATTTATCGGAGCCACATATATTCCTTTGATATTTGTTGTGTGCGCTCGGTACTTGACCAAACTAGAGTTCAGTCGTTGTAGCGCCACTCAGGCCCTGATCGGATGTTCGGCAAATTGTTGCACTTGCCCTAGCTTTGCATCAACTACCTTTGTGAGTTCTTCAGTCCATAGCGAGCCTCGTTCAACATGCGACTTGACTGTGTCTCTCATGTCAGAGAAGTTTTCGGGGATGCCAGACCAACATCCCCCATCGCTTCGGTGATTCAGTCTCGGCGTTTCTTTCAGTTCTTCGGCAGAGTCATAGGACAGACTTTAGTTGGTGATCGAGAAGTTTCTCCCTGTAGTCAAAACAAAAGTAGTCTTATTCATCAACATAAATAAATAAATAAAAATAAAAACAAAAATATCAACATGTACCTATGCAGCGTTCTAGTCTTATTCATTTTTAATACTTACGTGATCTCGAACGCATTCTTTGAGCGATCTGCGAAGCCACCGCCCTTCTTTGGTTTTAATGAGCACCTCAACATGTTATAGTGTGGCTAAATCAAGTACGATAGACATGCATGTATGAATTATCACAGTACTTACTTGACCTTTGGAATCGTCAAGAAAGGGCACCGAGGACAAATTATGCACATGTGTGCTTCCGAGGGGTCAGATATCGTACAGAGGATGTCCTTAAAAAATTCCAGAACCCATACTATCAGGCATACAAAACATCATTCATCAATAACGAAGGTTCATAAGTTCAAAAGGAACCTCGATTGACGACGCTTTCATGTTCTGGATAACATCCGTCGATTAGCTCCGACGTGTCGAATTTTCAAACATCATGTCGTGAAGCGCGGATATTATGTTGGCCAGCCTAGCGTCACTCCTTGATTTCCCTATAAATTCCAGGAGCTTTGCAAGCATTCCTTATCATATGTTGAACTCATATTTTCCAGAAATTTGGTTTGGTAAATTCATCTTGATGATGTCCAGCTGAGTGACTCCTTACCGTCTATGGACACTTTGAGTCTCTTACACTATTGCAGTTATGGGATCTCCTTCAAGCATGGGACGAGGTCTACGAGGCAGTCATAGTGCGAGATCTCACCCTTAGCGCCCCTGGGATTCCTTTCTGTGGGTTTAGAGAGGTACAACTATTGTCCTAGAGGTAGCGTCATCGTCCAAGGACGAGCTTGGGGTGGTCACAGATACATCTGGGAGAAATACGCTGGAGGCTGCGCCTTCTCCAGGACCGAAATCATGGAGAAGAGGAAGGCCTAAGAAGAAAATTTAGGAAGGAGAGGGGGACCGCCCCAAGGCCAAACCAAAGGTACGTCTAACCTACGAGGAATCTGTAACTCCCACCGATCGCTCGCAGTTGGTCGAGACAGCCGACAAAGGAGGCAAGAGAGGAAAGAAGAGATCAAAATCGTCGGGTTCTTTCGTCAGAAATTCCGCTCAACAAATAGAGCAGGCTCAAATTGCAATAGCCAAGCTCTACCAAGATAATAGGGAACTGCAACATCAATTGGCGGAGAAAACACAGGGGATATCATCGCCGCAAGGTCGCGGGGGAAGCGTCATCTAGTTGCACAGACAACTTTGAGAGGCACAAGACACAATCTTGGAATTGCGCGACACACAGCGGATGGCAGTGACAACAGAGCATAAGTCACCACAAAGTGTGAAAGACAAACTGAGACAGGACTACCGCATATTTTACGCATAGTTAGCGGTTCTTGCTCCACGTTCTTGAAAGTGTGGTTTAACACCTTTTTTCCCTTTCTTTGTAAAATTTTGTAATCTTACGACGACCCGGTTGGTTAGTTGAATCGTCGGAGTTTATTTTATTCAAATGTAAAATGATCCTAGCGGAGGGTTTTCCCTTTTGATTATATATATATATATAAGGTTTTAAGGCATTACTGTAAATCAGACGTGTATTCTTCTTTAATTTTTTTGCGCAAAAGAATATTAGATCTTTTCTCTTTTTCATCATAGTTATCACATCATGAGTTTGTTAATGTTTTTTCCTCTGTAAAACTTTGACATCGACTTCGGTCATTGAAAATATTTAATCACGTGGATAAAAATCATGTTTGAAGGACTAGAGGCCACAACTGTCGATACCGAGAGTCATTGAAGTGATTATTATGTCAGGGAAACAATTAGTCCCCTTTTTCCAATACCGAACTTATTTCGGGGTTCGGCGGTTGGTAGTGTTTTTTTTATTTCTCAAACGATTTTCATCACCTTAATCTTCTACCGACATCGATCTTCATAAGTGAGTCGGGATAAACCTGGGTCGCTGCTTCCTTAAGAAATCCTCTGAGGCCGATTTAATTGGTCGTCGGCGATTTCTATGCCCAGGGTTATTCGTAGGGTGAGGAAAGTCTTGAAACCGCCGACGTCGACGCTCATCTTTTTTTATTTTGGACTTCTCGGGCGATTTTAATCACATTACTCCTTTTCCGATGCCGAAACGTCCCAAGCAGTTTAGGGAAACTTTTAGATTGTTGATTCTTTTAATCGAGGTTAGTCCCTTTTAAAGTTGACAATGTTTCTTACATGCTCCAGCAGAATTTCTAACAATCAAAACATGAAAACATAAAAGTTAAGTGTGGGTGAAATTTTCATACTGAAGTAGAAACAAGCGGTACAAGGCCCAAGTGGTACCCAAAAAAGTAGAAAATAAGCCCAGACTTTTTAGGGTGTGTTGAGTGCTCAACAAGTTCCTTACGACTATGCATAGATTACAGGGAATTGAACCGTGCTATAGTGAAGAATAGGTACCCAATGCCATGGATAGATGATCTTTTTTATCATATGAAAAGAGTAAGGTTTTCTCAAAAATTGATCTATGATCTGAGTATCACTAGTTAAGGATTAAGGTGATATCCCTAAAACTGTCTTTCGAACTCGGTTTGGGCATTACGAGTTCATTGTAGTTCCTTTTGGTTGACCAATTCACCAACAGTATTCATGAGCCTCGTGAATGGTGTATTCTCAAGGTACCTAGACCTATTTGTACATGTCTTTTGTGATGATATCCTCATCTATTCCAAGAATGAAAGAGAACATGATGAACACTTATGAGTGGTGTTGTCATGCCTTAGAGAGAAAAAGTTGTCAAAGTGTTCTTTCTTCCAGAAAGAGATTCACTATTTAGGTCATATCATTTTCGATGAAGGAATTTTTGTGGACCTGGAAAAGGTGAAGGCCATTATGGATTGGCCAATGCCGAAAAATTCTCATGAGGTGAGAAGCTTCATGGGGCTATCTATTTTTTATCAAAGGTTTGTGGAAGGGTTCTCAAAGATAGTGAAACCCATCACCACCTTTTAGAGCAAGGTTGTCAGGTATGAATGGACAGAGGAATGCGATATTGAATTCATCGAGCTTAAGAGGTTACTAACCAATGTGTTAATTCTACACATGTCAGATATTTAAAAAGACTTCACAGTCTGCACATATGCCTAGAAGCAAGGATTGGGGGTTGTGCTAACGCAAGACGGGGGAGTGATAGCATATGCATTAAGAAATTTGAAGCAACATGAAGAAATTTACGCTACTCATGATTTAGAGTTGGCAGCGATAATGCTAGCTCTGAAGCTTTGGAGGCATTATCTAGTGGGGAGAAGCTTTGAGATCAAAACATACCATGAAAGATTAAATCATTTCTTCACTCAAAGGGATCTCAATTCCAGGCAGAGACGATGTAGTGAGTTTATGAGTGAGTACAATTTTGGAATTCCGTACATCAAGGGAAAGGAGAATGTGGTCTTGGATGCTCTGAGCAAGAAACCACGTGTCTTCTCCTTGGTGCCTTTAAAGGTTAATCTGAGGGAGCGAGTGTTGGGGAAAATTCTTAGAGATAATTGGTATTTAAAGGTGTTGACGCTTGAATCTGTTAGGACTGAAACGACAACCTCATAAGGATGTAAATCCCCTTATGTTTTTATAGAGGTGGTAGTCCTCTTTAGATTTTTTTAAGAATTCTAGATATTCAGAATGTGGGACTTGGCAAAAGTTCGTCGTCGTAATTCAAAGAAACATAAATATTGCAAAAAATAAAAAAATAAAATGTTTTATTTTCTTTTAAAGGAAAGTTCCTAAGAAAGGACCAGGAAACAAACACATTCACACATTTACAGAAAATAAGAAAAAATTCCTCACATCCATCATAGTTTGACTAAAGATTTCCGATGACATAAAAATAAAAAGAAGATGGTATGCATGCATAAGAGAACTTTAACAGAGTGAACATGGGCGGCGCAAATAAAGATAATGATATATCAACCTCAAATACTTTATATTTATAACTCTGGGTTGCAAAGTACAATCACGATTGTTTCTGAAATAGCTCTCTTGAAATTTCTAAAAAATATATAGTTTGTTACATATTCTTTGAAATTTAAAATGTGTTTTTCTTAAAGACTGTGATTGAGGCTCCCACAGACCATTAAACAAATATACACAACAATTTAATCTTGTAGAAGGAATTTGGTGGGCGGTAAAAGAACATCAAGACCTGATAAGAAGAAAAAAAAAGAGTTATCAGTCTTTGGTTAAACCTTTCTAGTGAAAGAGGTGGAATAATTGGATGAAGGACTTGATGAAGAAAATAAGGATGTGATCAGCATAAACTTACTATGATGCTTTCTCCTGTCTTCATTTTCTTGCTCATGTCCTTTTATTGTCTTCATCGATGGGTTTAGGAACCATCTCAATTGTTTCTTTCCCTTCTAGAAATTCCCGTACAAGTTTCTTCTCGAACAATTTCCTTTAATGAATGCATCATTAATTCCTCATTAATTAATTCACATCATTAGTACAAGTATATTGAAAGTGGGACCCTCTCCTTTTTTTAATAAATTTTTTAATTAAACTTTTATTTTTTGAAATTTAATTAATTTTCCTTTAAAAGAGAATGACTTTGTTTTAATTCTCTGGGAATGATAATAAAAATTTTAGCCATGTAAATTATATTATATGTGATCTTCATCGTCTTAGATTTCCAACGATATAAAAAAATTTCAAATCCCTCGCCTAGATCTCAAGATATGAACTCGTAAAGTTGAGTTGTCATGCAAGCCTATTAAAAATGTAGCTGACTAATATTTTATTTTTTGAGAAAAATATATCAACTTTTAGCACTTGAAACCTCTACCACCATCTTCTATGTCGAAATACATTTCCAATGGTATAAATATTGCTGCAAACATAGGCCGAGAGCTCAAGATATAAAGTTTGCAAGATCATGACTCAACCACCGTTGATCAAGTTTGATTGGTAAATGTGAACCCTTGATTTAATTTCGACCTCCTTTGTTGAATTTTGACTTTTTTTCATTATTCTTATCCCACATGTATGAGAATTAAACAGTCTTAGTGGTATATAATGTTAAGTGTAACATACACTTGAGAATAAATAAAAAAGAGAGGAGACTATGGAGCTTGGAGGATTCGACCCTTGCAAAATTGTTGAATATAATAATAATTTTGCATGCCTAGTCAACCACCAATATGTCCAGTCAACAATGATGAGTCAACCAACCAAATGTTTCCACATGTCATCACTCGGTATGCCAACAATCCTCCAATAAGAATCTTCCATATATCATCCAATAAAATCACGCCATGTGTCACTTTTTGTATCATGTCACATGTCTCCATTAATTAGTTTCCATGTGTATATATATCATTGGTTAATAAAGTGCCATGTGTCACTTGGACATGTTCCTCATAGAACTTGGGATAGGAAAAATATTATTAAAATAATATGGTGGGTTCATGGGTTTGCGTAAATTCAGAGGTAGGTGGGGAAATCATCGCGGATCCTCGATAATACATAGTAAAGAATGACTGTTAAAAATTCTAAGTGTAGGTGAAGTGGAGAGGAGAAGTAAATAGTTGTAAAATATTCTAAGTCTTGAGAATCGGTCGGACGAACTTGCATATAACATATGAAATAAACAACACCAACCCTCACCAACCCATGAACCCGCAGTAACTCATATATATTTGGCTAAGTGTTGGAGAAGTTACATAGTAAAGAGTAGTAAAAAGAGTTGTGTGCATTATAAAGGTGGTAGAAGTCAAAGTGCATTGTGAGGGTAGCGGAGATAAAACATACTCTTAAGAAATATCACCAACCCGCCAACCCGCAATAAGCCATAGTAAATAAGACTAAGTATGGGAAGTATATAATGGATCATGTGAAATGTGGAAGGAAATATGAAAAATATGAAAAATGAAAAGAAATATATGGGAAATAAAAAGAATTACTTGAAAATTGGGAAAAGGGAAAAGGGAAAAGGAAAGAAATGGAAAAATGAGATAATGAAAATGGAAAGGAAAGGAAAATAAAAAGAAAAGGGAAAATAAAAGAAAATGGAAATGAATGTGAACGTGGAAAGGAATGACGAAAAATGGTTAAGTGTGGAAAATGGTAAGGAGAATATGAAAGTAACGAGACAATGGGAAAAATGACGAAGTATAAAATGAGAGAATGAATAGAGGTGAAGGGAAAGGAGAGGAGAGAACATGTATGTTAAGGTCCTAACCCACACATAGGTAGATCAATGTATTCGGATGTAATAAAGGTCAATATTAATAAGACCTTTCAATAAAATAGAATAAGGCGGATGTAAGAAGACCTAATAGAAGCTTCCGCTTCTAGAAGGATCTTAATAAGGCGATGGGGAAGACCTAATAGAAGCTTCCGCCAGAAGCGATCTTCCCAGACTCGCCTTTAGTATAAATAGGAGTCGAGGGTATGAGAACCCTAGTCGATATTATTGTAACGTAGAATGGCCGGATTGAGGTTGCCCCTCGAAGAGGCCTCAGAACATTGCTATCCTGAATCAAGTGCTATTTCCGTTCAAGTGCTATTTCTATTGCTATTTCGTATATCATTTATGTGTATTGTAAAGATTGGCGTCGATATTTTATTGCTATTCCGTTATTTCTAGCATTTCGCTTCAGTTCTGCATATTTTATATCCTGCATCTTGCAAGTGGTATCGGAGCACTTTCCTTGGCGTAAATTGTGGGTATTTTTTTCGTGGTAGAGACGATTCGCCAGCGTCTTTAAGCCACGAGATCTGTCGTTATACGCATAAACTCCGCGGTTGAGGATTCATACACGCAGAAATACAAGTGGTTCTTAAGCGCGACGCTTGTTGGCCACCCTTGTAACCCCTGCTGGTACCTCTTCGAGTGGTAGCGAATCAGAAAACACCTATGTACGAATCAACCTATATTACCTGAAGCCATTTTTAGATAAACCTATCGGTCGCCGGATCAAGGTAGTGTCACCGAGAATGCCATTCTGAAGATACTTTCAGTACCCGGGTAGCTCTGTAGTACGGGCTATGTTACCATCCTCCTTAGTTAGTGCCCCCGAGATATTGGGCCAAGTAATACAGTTGGAGCCCCCAAGACGATATCGAGAGTTTCATAGCACAGTGGCAACCCTTTGTCCAGAACCTTGAATACCTATCTTGTAGAACATAAACAACAATATAAACAAAGTAAATCGGTATATTAACCCGCATTCAGACGTAAGTTGCTAAGTCAATACTGCTTCGGGGATTCCAAAGATCAGTAAAGATTCTTTTCTCGTGACCAAAGCATAGACTCATCTCTTCAGCCTCATCACTTTCCCCTTATTAATGCTTCGGGCACCGACCTACCGCATCTGCTAATCACCCATTTTTAACCATTATTTGAGACCTATTCCATTGTGATTCATCTCTTCTCCCTTATCACTTCATCCATATCATTTTTCCGAAAAAAACAAAAAAAAAAAAAAAAAAATTCGACCCCACCACCTCTTTCAACACCGGTCATCACGGCCCACAATTGCAACCAAGAACCAGAGTTCTCGCTTCAACACCCTGTAATACGGTTTACTTGAGACCCAACAAGAAGTGTAACAACCGGTTACCATTGCCCTCCGATGCTTCCATGAATGTGACCGGCCCGCCTAGTCGCGGCATTCAACGGCGTATAAAACCTAACTTGAATCGGTCGTCAGAGGCACCGCACTAAACTCAAAATTCCTCGATGATGTACCTAAAAAGACTGAACGAGAAACTTCTTCCCATTCCTTTCAACCATCACTTTCAAAGGGAGAATGCCTTCCACTGGGTGGATGTAACCAATTTGATGGCTCGACCCCACCGGTTGGGTCACACAAATGGAACATTATTTCTCTACAACATTACGATGACTTGGCCAAATCCGTATGGTGTTCTCCATCTCGATCAAGAACGCTGGGTAATGGCGGGAAATGGATAAAAACTTTCCGTCAAGGATACATTGCTTGGACCCAATTTGTTGCCGAGCTTTTTGAACGCTGACACTCACACCAACCATTTGGGCCGCTTGACAAAACTGAAGCAATCAGGCAAGACTCATAGTCGCGACGGAGTGTCTGCTTTTCGAACAGAGGGCATGATCGATGCCTTCTTTCGCGAGTGCTTTATCAGTGGCCTCATGGAGGAGGTTAGGGCCTGTCCTCATGGTTCTAATTCCAATTTAATTTGGTGGAGGCTACCAAAAAGCCAAAGAAGTATAACAAATTGTCTCCTCTCAAAACCGTAGGCCTTTCTTTCCCTAAACCAAGAAACCCCACTACTCCCTCCGGCCCCTTAAAAAATCCAAAACTCACCCGGGCTGAAATGGCTGAAAAGACAACTCAAAGGCCTCTGTTATAACTGCGGTGACAAATATTTCCCTAAATGGCATAAATGTAAGGAACAAAATCTCTTATGGCCATCTCTCTGAGGATATTCAGAAGACGATGATGACACTTCCCTGCTCCGACCAACCGAGACTTCGGAATAAACCCTCCTTCCGACCCTCCCCGCGTAAGAACCCATTTCCTCAATGCTCTCAACCGACTTCTCTCACTTCAAACTCTCGTTGAATCGGTTATATCAAGCATCGGAAAGTCATCATCTGGTTGATAGTGGCAGCACCCACAACTTTATTCATCACGACTTCAAGAAAACCCACCGCTATATCCATGTCAAGCATTAAATTTCCAAATAATGATTGCCAATGGGGGTTCCAAGAAATGTGGAGGGCCGAATATGTGTGTCTCTAAATAGGTGACTACAACCCCAAATCTCATGTTTGCTATTGACATGGGAGGTTGTGATATTGTGTTGGGTGCCGAATGGCTCGTGAACCTTGGTCCCATTCTCATGGACTTTCAATTTAACCATGCAATTTGACCAAGTAGGCAACAAATATAAATTTCAATGCATCACTACGGGTTCTCCTGAAATCATCGTACTCTCAATGTGATGGAAAAATTGTTCAAAAAGGTCATTCGGTGTCATAGCCCAACCCATGCCATTCAAGCCACCGAGATCCCAACACCTCCGTGTCTCTAAGACCTCCAAGTCTTGTCTAAACATCAAACAGCCTTCCCCACTCCCCAAGGACTCCCCACTTCCAGCGGTGTCCATGATCATTCAATCTCTCTTGGTTCCTAAGCCTTCCCCCAACATAATGGCCCATATCGCCACCCCTTTGCCCGTAAAATGAAATTGAAAATGGTCCAGAAACTCCTTATCGCCGGAGTCATCCGTTCTAGCACGAGTCCTTACTCCTTCGCCATGGTCTTAAAGAAAGAAGGTTCTTGGCGATGTGTCCTAACTTTCGTGCCCACAACAAACTCACCATCAAAGACAATTCTATTCCGGGTCATTGATGACTTCGATGAACTGAGTGGTTCAATTCTTCAATTAAACTTGATCTTCACCGGCTATCACCGATCCGTGATGAAAGAGTCTCCGACATTCCTAAGACGCCTTCAAGACCATGAGGGCCAGTCACACTAATGCTCAGTTGTGTAATGTTTCCACCTTTCGTAGAGTCTATGAACCATGTCTTTCACCTTTCGCCATTTTGTCCTAGTTTTCTTTGACTCCATATCCTCATATATAGCAAGACATGAAAGACCATCTCGACTCATGTGGATCAAGTCCTCAAATTCTTACTAGCTCACATCTTTCTCAAACAAATTCAAATAAAGCTTTGGTGCATCCAAGTAGAATACTTGGGTCATCTTAGTGGGCAAGGATGGTGTCCTGGTGGACCCGAAAAAGATTGTGCCTAAAGATTGGTCACCCTAAGACTCTCAAAATCCCGCGTGGATTTTTTTTGGCCTCACAGGATATTATCGCAGTTCGTCAAGAACTATGGAAAGATTGCAGCACCCCGGACGGCTCTCCTTAAGAAGAACACCTTCACTTGGACCCCAAATGACCGACTGCTTCAAAACTTGAAGATGGCCATGCGCACCACCCCGGTTCGCTTCCCGTACTTCATACAAAGACATTTGTGTTGGAATGTGACGCATCGGGAAAGGAATCAGGTCAGTCCTTATGCAAGAGGGTCAATCTTTACTTACTTATAAACAACCGGTCCAAAAGAATCTGGGCAAAACCTATTTATGAAAAGAAATGTTGGCCATTCCAAGTATGCGTTTGAATTATGGCCCTTATCTCTTGGGCAACGATTCCAAATTAAGACATCATCAAAGCCTCAAATACTTCTAGAACAACGCATTTCCTCACAGGAGCAACAAAATAATACCAAGCTCTTTGGCTATGATTATGAGATAATTTTCAAGAAGGCAAAGACAGTGTAGTGGCAGATGCACTGGCCCGTGAAATATGAAGACGAAGGATCCCTTTTTCTCTTCCTTCATTGTACCAAATTGGATCAAATTTGTTCTCCAGGAATGGATACAACATTCCAAAAGTTCGCATCTAATACAAAAAATTGCAGTCCAATTATCCAATCTCCTCAGGGTACTCTTGGCTCAATGATGAGCTTTGATATAAAGGTCGCTTTGTATTTAAGTAAACAATCCAAGCTAAACTCCTTATCTCCTCGAAAGCTTCATGATACACCCACAGTAGGGCACTTCAGGTTCACTAAAACCTATGACAGAGTTAAACGCTCCTTTTTCTGATGGTAAGGAACAGATATCCGCCGCTTGTGGTCAATGTGAGGTATGCCAATCTAAATAAGGGAGAAATACCAAATCTCCAGCACTCCAACCGGGCCTCCCACCTCTATATTTGAAGGATATATCTATGGATTTTATTGCTGGATTACCAAATCGGAATAAATCAAAGGATAATGGTGTTATTTGATCGTCTTTCCAAGTATACCCATTTTTGTGCTCTTCCCACCCATTTCATCGTGATTCACGGTGGCCTAAATTTTCATGGATCAGTCTTCAAGCTTCATGGCATGCCAAAATCTATTGTTTCGACGAGACCCAACTTTCACAAGCAATTTTTGGCAAGAACTATTTAAGCCACAAGGCACACAATTGCATCTCATCTCAAATTTTATCATCCCCGTGGTAAAGATGGTCAAACAGAAGTCGCCAACAAGTGTTTGAACCTATTCGAGGTGCTTTGCATCGGAAAACAACAATTCAAGCAATAATGGTTACCAATGGTGGTACAACACTACATACCATACAACACTCGCATGACTCCTTTTAGCGCTTTATGGACGTGGGTTACCACGGGCTTTCCTACTCTACCAAAATTCTAAGGTCCAGTACGACCACACACTTACAACTGTTATGATATCCTTCAGACTTTAAAGAGAACCTCGTCATGGCTCTATCGTAATGAAGTTAGCGTATCAAGGTCGCCGAACGCAATTTGTAGAAGGGAGATCAGCATTTCACATCAGAACTATATACAAACTTCCTCAAGGCCGAAAGTAGTGTCGGCTAGCACTCCAAATTTTATGGCCCCATAGTTATAAAGCTGCAGGGAATAAGTTGTATATCGCTTAGTTTCGGGCCTACCACGAAGTTACATCCTGCTTTTTCATGTTCCCCGCTTGAAGAAGGTGATTGGAACCAGTGCCAACTTCAAACCAACCTTCCGAAAGAAATAAGAAGGATCCATTTGGCTACAAACTGAATCATTTTTGGACCAGAGGGAGCGCCTCCTAATGCCAAATAACCATCACATGCTCGCATTGCTGGAAAGATATGATCTAAAGAGATAAGTTACTTGGGGAACCAGTTTACCATTCTCATAGCTAGCTTCACATCTCAAGCCTTGAGGACAAGGTCGCTTTTTAAGGGGGTGGATATGTTAAGGTCCTAACCCAAGACATAGGTAGATCAATGTATTCGATGTAATAGGTCAATATTAATAAGACCTTTTCAATAAAATAGAATAATATGGATGTAAGAAGACCTAATAGAAGCTTCCATTTCTAGAAGCATCTTCCTTTAGATGCTTCTTTTAGTATAAATAGGGAGTTTGAGGGTATGAGAACCCTAGTCGATATTATTGTAACAGTAGCCGATTGAGGTTGCCCTCAAGAGGCCCTGTGAACATTGCTATCTGAATCAAGTGCTATTTCTGTTCAAGTGTTATTTCTGTTGCTATT
The DNA here is from genome assembly GCA_010110895.2 of Picea sitchensis. NCBI lineage: Eukaryota > Viridiplantae > Streptophyta > Pinopsida > Pinales > Pinaceae > Picea > Picea sitchensis. Next base: position 260,108 of record SNQJ01S0000902.1, on the reverse strand, counting down.
TCATATATCATTTCTGTGTATTGTGAAGATTATGCTGGATATTTTACTGTTATTCTGTTATTTCTAGCATTTCGTTCCTGTTATGCATATTTTATATATCTGGTATCTTGCAATGTCACTTAGAACATTTTTCATATTTGTTCTTGTAATACCTCCATTGGACTTCTGGACAAAAGTATGAGTATCTTGGTCATGGAGACTCTGATTTTGATTCCGCAAAATGCATGGTGAATCTGATACCGAGGGATATGCAATGAACATATAATAGTTCAAAAATATTTATCTTCCAATATCATTTTTTTTATTATTATTCTAGGAGCGGGAACATATAGGTGACCAAATTTCGGTCAACAACTGGCTCCAACTGCGGGACAATGACCCCCTGTGGGTTGCTGAGAACACCATAATCTTAAGACTAACTGACTTCTCCATTGGGCTATGGATTCATCTTCAAAATGAACTCTTGTAATTATTCTTCTTTCATGGAGTTATCTTCAACCTTGAATATAAATATTGCCTTATTATGCAAAACTGAACTAAAGAAACAAAATATGTATATACAAGATCTACCTACCCTAACTTACTTGAAAGAAAGGGGCACCTTAAGTGTAGGCATATTTCCAATGGATCCATTCAAGCATTTATCTGATTTGTGGAATGAACTCCAAAATTATGAGATATGTTGGGACTTGTACCAATGAGTCAAGGGCAATCTCAATATGTACTAGAGAAAAATTATACCAAGTATGGTGAAGATTTGATTATGTTGTTTGGCCAACAATGTTCTGGAACCATAATTCAATGAAATCAATTCTTGCTTGCTAAAGAATACTATTATCTTTGATTCGTTGAGGAGTTTTCAACATAAGAATTCATTTATCATTTTCCTTATTTCCAACCATTTCCAAGGTTCTTGATCCATAAAAAATCTCAATGTGATCTTGCTCATCTTTCTTCTCAAGATTCATTTCTTCCACAATTTCTTCTTGCTGCAAGTTCTCATGTAATATTTCATCATCTATTACAACGCTGAAATTTTCTTGTGTATTTGGTGGAGGCTCCTCAATTTCATTCTTAAATTCGGTGCTTGAAATATCTTCATATGGAGTATATAGGAGGCTGAAATTTTCTTCTTGTAATTTGGAATTTTCATCTTTGTCTTCAGCAACATGACTGAACTTAAAAATTTCATCCACTCTTTGATTAGATTCTTCTTCAAAATTGGGCATTTCATTATCTTGTTTCCACATAGGGGAAGATGGGTGGGAAACAACATTTAAAACATCAACAAAAACATATGAATTCACTTTTGGGATAAAATTTTCTGCAAATGAATCTTCTAACATCCCAGGTAGTAATGAAGTTAGGCATTAATGAACTATACCATTCAAGAGCATCCTCTCGAAGAGTTTGTAAGAATAATCTACATGTAACATTGTCTTCAGTGAGGTTGACATCATAACATGTACCATTAAAATTAATCAAGTGTTGCTTTGCATCTTCTGAAGCATCCCCAAAGAATGTAGAAAAACTTTCAATAGGAATATTGGGCATTTGAAAGTCTATTTCTAGTAGATATAAATGGGTATTATGAAATCGACTCCTTTGAGTATTTATCCCTTTTGTCGAATATTACAAAGTCATTGATGGGTCTAATGAAGAATATAAAGAAGCATTATGACATGAATGAAACACTTCATTTTGATTTTTTTCAATGGAGTTGTCAGGGAGTTCATTCTCCCAAATCTTTGGTGCTTATCATTTCTTTTTGAAATTACAAAAAATGTGAGCCATTCTTAAAATAAGCAACAATTTTAGTGAATATTCTTCTTGAAACTTTGAGCCATGGAGATTTCTGGTTTCTCAAATATCTTGAAAATAAATCATCCCTAGTATGGTCGCCAAAAATGTTGACACTTGAATCTGTTAGGACCGAAACGACAACCTCACGAGGATGTAAATCCCCCGGCATTTTTATAGAGGTGGTACTCCTCTTTAGATTTTATTGGGAATTCTAGATATTCAGAATGTAGGACTTGGCAGAAATCTGTCGTCGTAATTCAAAGAAACATAAATATTGCAAAAAAAAAAAAAAAAAATGTTTTATTTTCCTTTAAATGATAGTTCATGAGAAAGGAATAGGAACCGAACACATTCACGCATTTAAAGTAAATATGAAAAATTTCCTCGCATCCATCATAGTTTGACTAAATATTTCTAATCACATAAAAATAAAAAGAAGATGGTTTGAATGCATAAGAGAACTTTAGCAGAGTGAACATGGGAAGCTCAAATAAAGATAATGATAGATCAACCTCAAATACTTTATATTTAGAACTATTGGTTACAAAGTACAGTCGAGATTGTTCCTGAAGTAGCCCTCTTGAAATTTCTAAAAAATATATAGTCTATTACATATTCTTTGAAATTTAAAATGTGTTTGTCTTAAAGACTGAGATGGGGGTGTTAGAATATTGGGTGTGCTCGTTTAACCATAGACAATATAGAAATATTGTCACCCAACCATAGGCACTAATGCCACCCCTGAGCACCTTGACCTTGACAGAGAGAATAATTTTGGTAGAAAACCAATAGCCAACCAAGGTTAATGCTCCAAGCAAAGATAACAAAAATTGATCAGAGAGTCCAACCCAGAGAAACTGAAAATGTAGATTTAAGAACTGTGGCAACAGCTGCTCCACAAACTTGCGCACTACTGGCCTTATGTAGTGTGCACAAGTGTACTGTTGCAATTCTGAGAATTCTATCTAAAATGAAGACTGGCCTCCTATATTTATACTGCTTTTGCCAGACTACTTGGGCCGACTTCTTATTCTGGATGCCAAATACTTAGTATATAATATTTTCTTTAGCCGACTTCTCTTCTAGGGTTATATCCAAATTGTTTCTTGCTTCCGGAATATTCTAATCTCGTCAAAGGTCACAAATGGAGGTTAATACCTCCCGCAGCTACCATAATATTAGCACTCCCTCCTAACTAGGGAGGTATAACAGGTAATGGTCTTGAGCACAAACATACCATTCAACTGGTAGCATCATTATTGTTACACATCAACATTACTCGCTTTGATAAGTGTCGCAAGTGTCGCATGTTCCTCACAAGTGTCGCAAGTGTCAAGCAAAGCATACTTCCATGATGCCTATGTCATACTTATGACGCCACTAAGGAGACACTTAAAATACCTCAAACGCCTGATTTGAAGGAAGAGGAATGGTTAATTGAAGTTAAGTACCTCTTTCCACCTGAAATAATCATTGAATCTAGGTTTTCAGAAGAGAGCGCTCCCCTATATCTCTCTTAGGAGCATTGGTGCTCCCCTATAAACTTCTAGGGAGCGTTATAGCATTTAACAACCTTGCAAGAGGAGCGCTATTGATTTTAGGAGTGTTGGCACCCCACTAAAGTTTACTATGGAGCGCTATAGCACTCTGATGGCCCTTTTGAGGGTGTGCTGCCTATTCTGGGTAGGAGTTGGTCTGTTGAGGAGAATAAGGAGAAGATCTTTCAATCTTGGAAGGAAGTTGAATTCGAATTCCTGGTTCAACCATGATCTTAGGGAAGATCCCTGACTCAAGGAGGAAAATCCTCAACTTACCCTAAAGATACCTCAAGAGGTTAAGCCTCTCTAAACCTATATAAACAGGCTCTATCATGGTGGAAATGGGGAAAAATTAGAAGCATGAAACCTATGATCTCATAGGAAACACACAGTGAACTGGAGGAGAGTAATCAGTGAAGTTGTTTTCATCAAGATCGTGGATCTTTTGAGCAAGGGCTAGACAAAGGGGATTTGACGAAGTAGTTGCACTCGCATCTACGGTTGTAAGTTACTTCTGTCATTGTTCTCATCAATATAACACGCTTGGCCTGTTTCTTTCTAATTTGTGTTTGATCTCACATGAACTTGTCTCTAATAGATAGGTCTATTTTCAAGCTAAATGTCAGTAGAGTAGGAAGTGGTTGTACTATTGTTTGTCTACAAGGCTTATCGAGGAGCGAAAGATTGGATCTCAACTCAGAGCGTCCAGGGACAAACATCGGTAAAAGGTACTTCTTTTCTCCTTTTAGATCTATATAAACTAATGTATGAGGAGGAAGGAGAAAAGAAGTACCTTTTACCGACATCGCTCCGAGTTGAGCTCCAATATTTCGCTCCTCGATAAGCCCTGTAGACAAAAAATAGTACAACCACTTCCTACTCTACTGACATTTAGCTTGAAAATAGACCTATCTATTAGAGACAAGTTCATGTGAGATCAAACACAAACTAGAAAGAAATAGGCCAAGCGTGTCATATTGATGAGAACAATGACAAAAGTAACTTACAACCGTAGATGTGAGTGCAGTAGCTTCGTCAAATCCCCTTTGTCTAACCCTTTCTCAAAAGATCCACGATCCGGATGACAACAACTTCACTGATTACTCTCCTCCAGTTCACTGTGTGTTTCCTATGAGATCATAGGTTTCATGCTTCTAATTCTTCCCCCTTTCCACCATGATAGAGCCTGTTTATATAGGTTTAGAGAGGCTTAACCTCTTGAGGTATCTTTAGGGTAAGTTGAGGATTTTCCTCCTTGAGTCAGGGGTCTTTCCTAAGATCATGGCTGAACCAGGAATTCGAATTCAACTGTCTTCCAAGATTGAAATATCTTCTCCTTATTCTCCTCAACAGACCAACTCCTGCCCAGAATAGGCAGCGCACCCTCAAAAGGGCCATCAGAGCGCTATAGCGCTCCCTAATAGACTTTAGGGGGACGCCGGCACTTATAAAACTAATAGCGCTCCTCTTGCAAGGTTGTTCAGTGCTATAACGCTCCCTGACAGTTTATAGGGGAGCACCAACGCTCCTAAGAGAGATATAGGGGAGCGCTCTCTTCTGAAAACCTAGATTCAATGATTCTTTCAGGTGGCAAGAGGTACTTAGCTTCAATTAACCATTCCTCTTCCTTTAAATCAGGTGTTTGAGGTATTTTAAGTGTCTCCTTAGTGTCGTCATAATTATGACATAGGCATCATGGAAGTATTCTTTGCTTGACACTTGCGACACTTGTGAGCAACATGCGACACTTGTGACACTTATCAAAGCAAGTAATGTTGATGTGTAACAGATTTCCCCCCAAAGTATGAAGTTAGAAGACGAGAACTGATAACTGAAATGCTTTGTAGACTTTCAAGCAAGGGTATAGACGCGGAGAACCTGACAGAAGTTGCACACAAACATCCAACAAATATTATGACATGTTTCAAACCCAAGGCAGGCATACCTATGCTTGGGTGATCAAGACTTGCAATATATGGCCGCCATAAAATACACTGCGGATCCATAATTGTATTGATAAAAAGGTATAGCCACCAAGGATACAGTGTGGATCTATACTCTGATAACTTGAACTAATCGTAACCACGAAGAATACACAGTGGATCTACGAGATGAAAAGACATAGCCACGAGCAATACAAAGTGGATCTATGTAACATTATATGTGTCATTGTTCAAGAGAAACTCCTTTGCAACTTGGGAAAAGTACATATCAAAGTGATCACTCAACCCAGGGTCTTCTTACCGATCCCGATGTAGTACAAATCTAACCATGTGAATAGATGTCCTGATGTCGAACATGGCAGAAACCACTTGATTACCGATCAATGATGTAAACCGTTAGTAGGCGTGAGGGAGATCACCATTAATGTCAATGATTCCCAAGGTACCCTCGTACACTCCAATGACTGTGAATGGATGAGCTGGAGTCGAACATCCGTGGAATCATCCGATAATAGGTAATTGATGTAAACCTGTTGTCGGACGTGAGGAGGCCTGCCATTGAGGCATGCAGGTCCCAAAGTAAAAACTGGTTTCTAAGTCTAATTCATGGATAATATGTTGAAGTCGACAGGAATAGGCTCATCGAAGGAGGGCATTCATGTATCCCCCATCAACGACATGAAACAGACATAGATATGTAATTGGTAGACTAAATGAACATGGACTAACATGGGTATTGAGACAAGATATTTGTGTGATGGCTGACTCTCGAGGCAGATACTTCCCTTGAACACTGAGGCACAACAGCAGAAACATGACATGGACAAAAACTTGACGATGCAGTGGATGATGTGACTTACGTCAGGTGACCCAAAGGAGTGAAAGAAACTCAAAGGATTGGCTCAGTGCAGAGGTTCAGTGGATTATAATGTGCGCAAAGACAAAGTGTCGTGTTCAAGGGTGACTCTAAGAGTTACTTGGTAATGTTCTCAAAAAGAAACTGCTTGGCTTGCTTCTTTCAATTTTTCCCCCATCCAGATAGACGAGTACCTCTTTTTAATTTAACGAGCTTGAGGAGGGTAACACATGATCGATATAACTCACCTTTGGTAAGTTCCTCTTCCTTTGTTTAACGAACTGGAAGAAGTAAGGGTTCAGTCCCGTATGGGCTTGTCGATGTTTGTGTTAGCGAGTCCAAAGACAGAAAACTCGAAGGTTTTTCATGATTATAGAGTCTGGAAAAACACTTAAAAGAGAACTCTCGCAATTCCTTTTTCGTACAGTTAGTCTCACAAGGCCGAAAAAGAGATAAACTACCACTCGAAAGACGCCCTCTCGAACCTTTTAACGAGTTTGAAAGGAAGCAAGATCACTCGACGATCTTTTCATGTTTAGAGAGTCTGAAAAGAGTTTAAAGGCGACTCTAGGGGGTTCCTTTTTTGTGTGTCCATACGGGTCCGAAAAAGAGATAAAAGTCTACCATGTACGTTCTTATATTCTCGAGCTTGAGAACAAACTAAGACTATGCTCGTGGATGTGACAAGGTAAACAAATGATCAAAACTGCTTTGAAACCTATAGTGTCAGAACTGCAGTCCAGAGGTTTAGTGAGGCCATTATATTGTCAATGAAACCCACAAATAATGATACCTTATAAAAAATGGAAATTTATAAATAGTAATACAAGAAAAATCTTCATTTACCATTTCATTTGCATAAGGATTTGTAGCAGTGGAGATTCTTATTTTGGAGGTGGATCTTGTTTTGCTTGATACAGGAGCTACGATTGACCGTTTCTCTCGCCGTTTGGACCATGTACATCTTCCTTTCCTCCTCTTTCAATTACATGGTTCAAAATTTGTTTTCACAACAATATTTAAATAAAAAAATGAAGCCCTAGGTCATCCCAAAAAGATCAAATTGGCCTCTAATCAAAACGATGGGAAAAAGACATTTGTTTACAAAAACGCTTCTACAGGGTGATAGCGTAGATGCCAACGCCTTCGTACTTGAGTAGATAGGTCATTTTTGTTAAGGAATCCATAAGAAACTCAAAAATATGCCCACGCATCCATTATGAAAATCATTTTAATTTAAAATGTTTTATTGTTGCGTAGTGATCATTGAGTAATAAAAAGAGGGTTTGGTCTTTTTGAACAATATGGGCAATAGATTTCAAGTTTTTTAAATTATTTAAGAAATTGCCGAAAAAATTGTATAATGAAATTCTTTGTTTTTTGTTTGTAGGTGATTTCGGCAACGACCATGATTGATTGGAAGGAACGGGAGCATGAGTTCGATGATTTGGCTACTTTGCGGAGTCCTCGTACGCGGGCCGCATTGAGAGATTGTGACCTTCTGAAATTCTTCAAACTGCAAAAGATGAAGAAAGAGATTCTTCTGCTTGAGCACATAATCAGCTTGTGGGATGTTGCAGAGCAAGGATTTCGGATCAGAACATAGCTTCTAACCATCGATTTGGAAGATGTATATTTCTTGATTGGCCTCTCGAAAAGAGGGGCTCCTATAGCTTTTTTCGGACAGAGGGCGCTTCCTGAGCAAGTGGATGTGTACCTGGCACGTCATTGTGTCCCAGGAGAAAGACTGGTGGGGGGTAGAATCCCCATCAAGGATATCAGAGAGTTACCCCTTCGGTCTATTTTGTTTGCCATCACGAGTGTGACAGGAAGCACTAGCGTGCATCTGGCGTTGAGATCATAGGTAGCTTATAGCGTACGGTGTTTGGAGCCAACACTGTTTAACTGGAGTGCAGGGTTTCTTCAGAACGTGAAGGACCAGGTTTCGAGATGTAGGATGGGGCAGAAGCAGTTCGGATATGGTTCTTTCTTGGTCTCATTCTTCTTAGAGAACATCCCCCAGATGCAGCCTCAGATTGCAATGGCGGTACGACCAGTGGGAGAACCACGAATGGAACGGTGGACTAGTCTGTCTCCGAGACTAGTGGCAAAGTCAGAGTTTCGTTTCACCGGTGACTTCTTCGCTTGGCTGAGATGCCAATATCTTTGGATAGAATACTTTCCATATGCCGAGGTGGACTTTCACGGGAGCATGGATTTTATTCTACCAGTGGGGGAAGATTGGGATGCGTCAGGTGAGAGACTAAGCAACATCTTGTCTAGTTTTTTTTTGTTTTAAGTTTTTTAACGTATGTATATTTTTTTGGGTACGTAGAAGAGTTTTTTAATGGATGTGTTGTTTTCAACATGAAGACAAGGGAGCAGTGTGCCCGGCTGAGATACTAGTACCAGGACGTCGCGGGGGTGCTCAGGTTGCAGTAGATCCGGGGGCACCAGTGAAAGGTCTTCGAGAGGTTGAAAGAAACCTTCAAGGCCTTACAATGGACATTCCTCCTCTACGGAGGAGAGAAGTGCCTTTACATATACAGAGACACACTCTGGGGGAGCCCGAGAATATTAATTCTCTACTGAGACAAGTAGTGCACGCAGTGATATGTTATTCTCATCATAATGCAGTGCAGAGAGATTAGAGTCTCTCTGGGGATTGTATATTTTGTATGACTTGTCGGGCGATGTTGTATGGGTGTAAAGACCCAAAATTTTGCTCTTCCAAATACTTTTTTGATGTAATCAAAACAGTCTCAGTCACGCTATGTATATATATACAGTTCCGAGTTTTTTACAGTGCCAAAAGATTTGTAAATGATGATGTCTTTAATGTGATGTATTTTAATTTACATGTGATGTACAATTTGTTTTCCTTCATGAAACCTTATCAATGGGAAAGATACCGATCCATGTTGTAATTGGCTAACGAATCCGAAACATTGTTGAGTTCTCTTGGAATATGTCTGTATTCAATGTAATCGAATATTCGTTCAAGACAACGAACTCGTAGGTGGAGACGTAACAGGATAGGATTACAAATAGTGTAGATACGATTAAGTTGACAGACCACGAGTTGGGAGTCTAGGTTAAAAATGATACGAGAGATACCTAGGGAGGAGGCTTGGGTCAAAAGTCCGATGAAAACATGATATTCTGCCATGTTATTAGTCGTTGGTCCTAAGCAAATACCTCCTGAACTCACCAACTCGTCAGATTGGTAAATGACCCATGTTGTTGAAGCAATGTTCTGGGTGTGTCGACTAGCGCCATCCGCAAACCCGACAAAGATAGGAAAGGAAGATGTCATCTGCGCATGAAAACACAAGGCATAGTTATGAGTGGAAAAGGTAAAGACTCGAGCACACGAAAGAAACAGACACACCAAACTAAAATACAATAATGTACAAAGTACACATGCTAGGTGATCTAGGCATAATACTTTTTAAGGTAAAGCCCGTTCCAAGGCTCGCCTAGAGAGATTCCATCATAGTCGACTAACTCATAGGCGCATTTGTGCAGAACATGTTTTACAATGTAAGGGCCATGCCACAGAGGTTCTAACTTACCTGCCCCTCGTTTTTCATGAGCCTAGTCATAGACGAGGACTAAGTCTCCTTTTGCAAAAGTCGGAGGATGGACAGATTTGTCGTATTAATTTTTTATCTGTTTCTGATGTGCCTCGTTAACGAGAGAGGCATCATGACATGTTTTGTCCAGTTTGGTCAGATATAAGAAACGTTCTTCTTCGGAGAAGTATGGGGTAGGAGTTCTACTTTAAGTTTCAGAGATGGAATCTCACACTCGATTGGTAAAACAGCTTCGATGCCATACACTAACTGGAAAGGAGTGAACCCAGTTACGGTTTTCACGGAAGTACGGTAAGCTCAGAGAGCGGAGAAAAGTTGTAGATGCCAGGATGTCTTATTTGTCCCTACCATGCGTTGAATCATGGTTTTGAGGACATTTTTGATGGCTTCAACTTGTCCATTAGCTTGAGGATAGTATGGGGATGAGTTTTCATGGAGAAAACCCAGCTTGGCATGCAATTCACTCATCATCTGGTTCTTAAAGTGTGATGTGGTTAAAAATAAAAAGAGTTGCGGTACGACCATTGTTCAGAAAGGTAGGCATAGCCTCAGCCCATTTTGTAAAGTAGTCGATGGTGACGATTATATAACCGTGCCCCCCGGCTGAGGTAGGCTTACATTGCATAAAATTGATACCCCACTTGGCAAAGGGGTCGATGGCAATGATGGGGTGCAGCGTAGTAGGGTGGGTGTGTGCCTATTTATTAAAAACTTGGCAGGGTGGGAATTTTTTTACTGCCTCAATATAGTCTTTGAAAATCGAGGGCCAAAAATAGCCGGCACGTAGAATCTTCTGGGTTGTAGCCATCCCAGAAAGGTGACCTCCACAGGCTCCAAGGTGACAGTCGTTCAGAACGTGTTTAGCCTCTGCATGAATCAAACATTCTCGAAGGATAGTGTCAATACCACGGCGATACAAGGTGTCGCCGACGATAAGGTAATGGCGAGAATGGTGGCGAATATGTCGATGCTCTTGACGGGAAGTGTTAGGCTGAAAGCGTTGGGTTTGGAGATAAATAGGATGTCTCCATACCAAGGATCAGAGGTGTTGATGAGGAAAAGAGTTTCGTCAGGGAGAGAATATCTAGGTTCGATATCTTCATCAACATGGGGAAGATCGCAGATAAGCTCCACAAACACTAGGGACTTTTTGGCTTTGGACTTCGCAAATTCAAGATTGAATTCCTGAAGGATGAATATCCATTTAGAGTATTTTCCCACGAGCACTTGACGTGTCAAGACATGGTACATGGGGTTTGAGTCCGCAATCACAGTGGTGGTGCGTAGTAGGATGTAATGGAGAAATCTCTGGATAGCGATGACAGCTGCCAGAGCTAGTTTTTCTACATGTGAATATCGGAGTTCGTGTCCAGGTAAACTCTTTCTCAGGTAATAGATCACATGTTCCTCACCGTTGGGGTCCTTCTGAACTAACACCATTGCAATAGTGGAAGTGGAGGCGACTAAGTAAAGGATGTAGTCCTTTGTATACTCTAGAGGGTGCAACAAAGGTGCGTGGGTCAAGGCATGCTTGAGAGCGTCAAATGATCGTTGAGCGATGCCATCCCAGATGAAAGGGGTGTTTTTTTGCAACAATCACATGAATCCTTTAGTTATCTCAGCTTAGTTACAAATGAAACAGCGAAGGAAGTTTGTTTTTTTTTGCAAACTCTGGAGTTGGGTCAAACTAGTAGGTGGGGGTAAGGCCAGAATAGCCTTAATCTTTAAGGGATCCACCCGAATCCAGTCTTTAAAGACAATAAAACTGAGGATTCGACCGTATTCGACAACAAAAATACACTTATGTGGGTTCAAGCGAATACGGTAAAACCGACATCGAAGAAAAATAGCCCGTAAGTGATCAACATGATCTAATCGATTGGATGAGTGGGCAGGTAAGTCGTCGAGGTAAGGTTCTGCAATATGCTTTATATCGTGGAAAGTGTATGACATGGCCCGCTGGAAAGTAGCACCAGCATTTTTTAGACCAAAAGGTAGCTTTCGATAGGTGAAAGTTCCCCATGGGAAGATAAAGGTTGTCTTATGTTGATCAGCAGGTAAAATTTCAATCTGGTTATACCCGGAGAAACCATCCATGAAAAAGAAGATTACGCTCCCAGCGCAATTATCAATGATCTGGTTGATAAAGGGTGTAGGGTAGTTGTCCTTTGGACAAGCCTTATTGAGATCCCGATAATCAACACAGACACGAATGGTCCCCTGTTTTTTGGCAACCGGAACAAGGTTGGAGACCCATTCCGTCAAAGGGACAGGATAGATAAAGCCATATTTTAAAAGTTTCTCAACTTCTGCCTTTATGGCTGCGATTTTCTTGGGATGAACTGGATGTAGTTTCTGTTGAACAGTTTTCGCACCTGGGTAGGTCTTGATTTCATGCACGACGATCGAGGGGTCGATTCCTAGCATTTCTTCGTAGCTCCAAGCGAAGGCATCGCGGAATTATTTAAACAGAGTGGTATAAGATACCACTTCTTCGGGTGTGCAATTAGCACCAAGGTTAATGTTTTCCACAACGCCTTCTTTGATCGAAATATCAATAACAATCATAGTAGAGATATTACCCATATTCCCCTTAGAAAGAGTATATTGTGTGAGGATGGGAGATTGTGGAGAATTGGTAACATCAGGAGGGAAGACAGAGTGTATGTTGTCGTGAATTTCTTCTAGAGGCGAAAGAAAAGAGGATCGGTGATGGTTATCATCCCAAGGTACGTCATCGATACTAAGCATTTCCATTATAGATTCGTCGGAAGGAAAAATGTGGGAAATGTAGTCGATTGCAGACGATAGGGAATCCAATCATGACGGCATCGAGTAGGCATCGGGTGTCAATAGATGGGGGTTGTCTAGGGAGGGAGAGGTAGATTGAATAACCACGTATGTGGCCTCAACTGGGCTAAGTGGCATGGTGTCACCTAGCACATTGAATTCCATAGGACTAGGTACAATCCAAGGGTCAGAGGATTCCAAAGATTGATAAGCCATAGTCAAAATCATATTGACAGTGGCAATATGATGTGTGGTGGGTGGAAGTGGTGTAGGGAAGGTACCCATAAGGCTAGAATATTTCAATAAGCCAACACCAACGCTTTCATACGTAACTTTGTGGTCTCCCAAAAAAGGAATGTTGTTGGTAACAGGGGCACGAGCGTCGGATGTACAGAAATCTAGTTGGTCGATGGTGACAATTTTTCCTTGATGGGGGAATTGTACACATCGAAACACTGACGAGGCGAAGGCAGTCATAGCGTAGAACCAACTTCTTCCGAGTAGTAGGTTGTAATCGAGGGGGGCATCGACCACCTCGACATCAACAGTAACAGTTTTTCCACCCAATTAAACGACTAAGGATTGCAAAAGTCCATGAGGATGAAAACCTCGCCCATCGAAAGCGCATAATATCGTAGGGGATTTGTTAAGGGCATGTGATTTCAAGCCTTTCCAACAAGCCAAAGACATGACACAAGTAGAGGCTCCCTCATCCAAGATAGTTCGGTGGATT
>SNQJ01S0000902.1:202158-246839 GCA_010110895.2 Picea sitchensis | reverse complement strand
AAAGCATCGATGGCAGCCAAGAGCATCTAATAACCTCATGTTTAATCTGGATGATCATCAACCTCGACTCTCCCACCAACTAGATTTTCAAATCAATGTTGTTGTTCACAATCAACAAATCCACCGAACTATCTTGGATGAGAGAGCCTCTACTTGTGTCATGTCTTTGGCTTGTTGGAAAGGCTTGAAATCACCCACCCTTAACAAATCCCCTACGATGTTACGTGCTTTCGATGGGTGAGGTTTTCATCCTCATGGACTTTTTCAATCCTTAGTCGTTCAGTTGGGCGGAAAAACTGTTACTGTTGATGTCAAGGTGGTCGATGCCCCCCTCGATTACAACCTACTACTCGGAAGAAGTTGTTTCTACGCTATGACTGTTGTCGTCGCGTCGGTGTTTCGATGTGTACAATTCCCCCATCAAGGAAAAATGGTCACCATCGACCAACTAGATTTCTGTACATCCGACGCTCATGCCCCTATTACCAACAACATTCCTTTTTTGGGAGACCACAAAGTTACGTATGAAAGCGTTGGTGTTGGCTTGTTGAAATATTCTAGCCTTATGGGTACCTTCCCTACACCACTTCCACCCACCACACATCATATTTCCACCGTCAATATGATTTCGACTATGGCTTATCAATCTTTGGAATCATCTAACCCTTGGATTGTACCTAGTCCTATGAAATTTGATGTGCTAGGTGAAACCATGCCACTTAGCCCAGCCGAGGCCACATACGTGGCTATTCAGTCTGCCTCTCCCTCCCCAGACAACCCCCATATATTGACACCCGATGCCTACTCGATGTCGTCATGGTTGGATTCCCTATCATCTGCAATCGACTACATTTCCCACATTTTTCCTTCCGACGAATCTATAATGGAAATGCTTAGTATCGATGACATACCTTGGGATGATAACCATCACCGATCCTCTTTTCTTCCGCCTCTAGAAGAAATTCACAACGACATACACTCTGTCTTCCCTCCTAATGTTACCAATTCTCCACAATCTTTCATCCTCACACAAGATACTCTTTCTGAGGGGAATATGGGTAATATCTCTACTATGATTGTTATTGATATTTCGATCAAAGAAGGCGTTGTGGAAAACATTAACCTTGGTGCTAATTGCACACCTGAAGAAGTGGTATCTTATACCGCTCTATTTAAAGAATTTTGTGATGTCTTCGCTTGGAGCTATGAAGAAATGCCAGAAATCGACCCCTCGATCGTCGTGCATGAAATCAAGACCTACCCAGGTGTGAAACCTGTTCGAAAGAAACTTCGTCCGGTTCATCACAAGAAAATCGCAGCCATAAAGGTAGAAGTTGAGAAACTTTTAAAATCTGGCTTTATCTATCCTGTCCCTTTGACAAAATGGGTCTCCAACCTTGTTATGGTTGCCAAAAAATAGGGGATCATTCGTGTCTGTGTTTATTATCGGGATCTCAATAAGGCTTGTCCAAAGGACAACTACCCTATGCCCTTCATCGACCAGATCATTGATAATTGCGCTATGAGCATAATCTTCTCTTTCATGGATGGTTTCTCCGGGTATAACCAGATTGAAATTTTACCTGCTGATCAACATAAGACAGCCTTTATCTGCCCATGGGAAACTTTCACCTATCGAAATCTACCTTTTGGTCTCAAAAATGTTGGTGCTACCTTCCAGTGGGCCATGTCGTATGCTTTCCACGATATCAAGCATATTGCAGAACCTTACCTCGACAACTTACCTGCCCACTCATCCAATCGATCAGATCAAGTTGATCACTTACGGGCTATTTTTCTTCGATGTCGGTTTTTTCGTATCCGCTTGAACCCACATAAGTGTATTTTTGTTGTCGAATCCGATCGACTCCTCGGTTTTGTTGTCTCTAAAGACGGGATTCAGGTGGATCCCTTAAAGATTAAGGCTATTCTGGCCTTACCCCCACCTACTAGTTTGACCCAACTCCAGAGTTTGCAAGGAAAAGAAAACTTCCTTCGCCGTTTCATTTGTAACTACACTGAGTTAACTAAAGGATTCATGCGATTGTTGCAGAAAAACACCCCTTTCTTCTGGGATGACATCGCTCAATGATCATTTGACACTCTCAAGCATGCCTTGACCCACGCACCTTTATTCCACCCTCCAGAGTATGCAAAGGACTACATCCTTTACTTAGCTGCCTCCACTTCCACTATTGCAATGGTGTTAGTTCAGGATGACCCCAACGGTGAGGAACATGTGATCTATTACCTGAGAAAGAGTCTATCTGGATCCGAACTCCGATATTCACATGTAGAAAAACTAGCTCTGGTAGCCGTCATCACTGTCCAAAGATTTCTCCATTACATCCTACTACGCACCACCACTGTGATTGTGGACTCAAACCCCATGTACCATGTCTTGACACGTCAAGTGCTCGGGGGAAAATACTCTATATGGATCGTCATCCTTCAGGAATTCGATCTTGAATTTGCGAAGTCCAAAGCCAAAAAGTCCCTGGTGTTTGCGGATCTTATCTACGATCTTCCCCATGCTGATGAAGATATCGAACCTAGAGATTCTCTCCCTGACGAAACTATTTTCCTCATTATCACCTTTGATCCATGGTATGGAGACATCCTCCTTTATCTCTAAACCCAACGCTTTTAGCCTAACACTTCCCATGAAGAGAGTTAACGTATTCGCCACCATTCTCGTCGTTACCTTATCGTCGGTGACACCTTGTATCACCGTGGTATTGACACTATCCTTCGACAATGTTTGATTCATGCAGAGGTTGAACGCGTTCTGAATGACTGTCACCTTGGAGACTGTGGCGATCACCTTTCTAGGATGGCTACAGCCCAGAAGATTCTACGTGCCGACTATTTTTGGCCCTCGATTTTCAAAGACTGTATTGAGGCAGTCAAAAAATGCCCACCCTGCCAAGTTTTTAATAACAAGGCACGCATCCACCTTACTACGCTGCACCCCGTCATCACCATCGGCCCCTTTTCCAAGTGGGGTATCGATTTTATGCAATGTAAGCCTACCTCAGCCAGGGGGCACGGTTATATAATCGTCGTTGTCGACTACTTTACAAAATGGGTTGAGGTTATGCCTACCTTTCTGAACGATGGTCATGCCGTAGCTCTTTTTGTTTTTAACCACATCATAACTCATTTTGGTGTACCACGCGCTATTGTCACCGATCATGGTTCACACTTTAAGAACCAGATGATGAGTAAATTGCATGCCAAGCTGGGTTTTCTCCATGAAAACTCATCCCCATACTATCCTCAAGCCAACGGACAAGTTGAATCCATCAACAAGGTCATCAAAACTATGATTCAACACATGGTAGGGGAAAATAAGACATCCTGGCATCTACAACTTTTCTCCGCTGTCTAGGCTTACCGTACTTCCATGAAAACCGCAACTGGGTTCACTCCTTTCCAGTTAGTGTATGGCATCGAAGTTGTTTTACCAATCGAGTGTGAGATTCCATATCTGAAACTTAAAGTAGAACTCATACCCCATACTTCTGTCGAAGAAGAACGTTTATTATATCTAACCAAACTGGACGAAACACATCGTGATGCCACTCTCGTTAACGTTGCACATCAGAAAAGGATAAAAAATCAATACGACAAATCCATCCATCCTCGGACTTTTGCAGAAGGAGACTTAGTCCTCGTCTATGACCAGGCTCATGACAAACTAGGGACAGGTAAGTTAGAACCTCTGTGGCATGTCCCTTACATTGTAAAACGTGTTCTGCACAGAGGCACCTACGAGTTAGTCGACTATGATGGAATCTCCCTAGGCGAGCCCCAGAATGGGCTTTACCTTAAAAAGTACTATGCCTAGATCACCTAGCATGTGTACTTTGTACATTATTGTATTTTAGTTTGGTGTGTCTGTTTCTTTCGCATGCTTGAGTCTTTACCTTTTCCACTCATAATTGTACCTTGTGTTTTCATGCGCAGATGACGTCTTCCTTTCCTATTTTTGTCGAGTTTGCGGATAGCGCTAGTCGACACACCCAAAACATTGCTTCGACAACATGGGTCATTTACCAATCTGACGAGTTGGTGAGTTCAGGAGGTATTTTCTTAGGACCAACGACTAATAACATGGCAGAATATCATGTTGTCATCGGACTTTTGACCCAAGCCTCCTCCCTAGGTATCTCTCGTATCATTGTTAACATAGACTCCCAACTCGTGGTCTATCAACTTAATCGTATCTACGCTATTCGTAATCCTAACATGCTACATCTCCACCTACGAGTTCGTCGTCTTGAACGAATATTTGATTACATCAAATATAGACATATTCCAAGAGAACTCAACAATGTTTCAGATACGTTATCCAATTACATCATGGATCGGTATCTCGCCCATAGATAAGGTTTCATGAAGGAAAACAAATTGTACATCACATGTAAATTAAAACACATCACATTAAAGACATCATCATTTACAAATCTTTTGGCACTGTAAAAAACTCGGAACTGTATATATATACAAAGCGTGACTGAAAATGTTTTGATTACATCAAAAAATTATTTGGAAGAGAAAAATTTTGGGTCTTTACACCCATACAACATCATCTGACGAGTCATACAAAATATACAATCCCCAAAGAGACTGCAATCTCTCTGCACTGTATTATGCTGAGAATAACATATCACTGTGCACACTACTCATCTCAGTAGAGAATTAACATTCTCGGGCACCCCCACAGTGTGTCTCTATATATATAAAGGCACTTCTCTCCTCCGTAGAGGAGGAATGCCCATCGTAAGGCCTTGAAGGTTTCTTTCAACCTCCCGGAGACCTATCACTGGTGCCCCCGGATCTACTGCAACCTGAGCACCCCCGCAACATCCTGGTACTGGTATCTCAACTGGGCGCACTGCTCCCTTGTCTGCATGTTGAAAACAATACATCCATTAAAAAACTCTTCTACGTACCCAAAAAAATATACATGCGTTAAAAAACTTAAAACAAAAAAAACTAGAAAAGGTGTTGCTTAGTCTCTCACATGACGCATCCCAATATTCCCCCACTGGTAGAATCAAATCCATGCTCCCATGAAAGTCCACCTCGTCATATGGAAAGTCTTCTATCCAAAGATACTAGCGTCTCAGCCAAGC
Organism: Picea sitchensis; assembly: GCA_010110895.2. Taxonomy (NCBI): domain Eukaryota; kingdom Viridiplantae; phylum Streptophyta; class Pinopsida; order Pinales; family Pinaceae; genus Picea; species Picea sitchensis. The sequence continues at coordinate 241,698 of SNQJ01S0000902.1, read as the reverse complement.
GAAGAAGTCACCGGTGAAACGGAACTCTGACTCTGCCACTAGTCTCTTAGACAGACTGGTCCATCGTTCCATCCATGGTTCTCCCACTGGTCGTACCGCCAATGCAATCTGAGGCTGCATCTGGGGGATGCACTCTAAGAAGAATGAGACCAAGAAAGAACCATATCTGAACTACTTCTGCCCCATCCTACATCTCGAAACCTAGTCCTTCACCTTCCGAAGAAACCTTGTGCTCCAGTTAAACAGTGTTGGCTCCAAACACTGTACGCCATAAGCTACCTGTGATCTCGACGCCAGATGCACGCTAGTGCTTCCTGTCACACTCGTGATGGAAAAAAAAATAGACCTAAGGGGTAACTCTCTGATATCCTTGATGGGGATTCTACCCCCCACCGGTCTTGCTCCTGGGACACAATGACGTGCCAGGTACACATCCACTTGCTCAGGAAGTGCCCTCTGTCCGAAAAAAGCTATAGGAGCCCCTCTTTTCGAGAGGTCAATCAAGAAATATACATCTTCCAACTCGATGGTTAGAAGCTGTGTTCCGATCCGAAACCCTTGCTCTACGACATCCCACAATCTGATTATGTGCTCAAGCAGAAGAATCTCTTTCTTCATCTTTTGCAGTTTGAAGAATTTAAGAAGGCCACAATCTCTCAATTCGGCCTACGTACGAGGACTCAGCAAATCAGCCAAATCATCGAGCTCATGCTCCCGTTCCTTCCACTCAATCATGGTCGTTTCCAAAATCACCTACAAACAAAAAACAAAGAATTTCATTATTCAATTTTTTCGGCAATTTCTTAAGTAATTTAAAAAACTTGAAATCTATTGCCCATACTGTTCAAAAAGACCACACCCTCTTTTTATTACTCAATGATCACTACGCAGCAATACAACGTTTTAAATTAAAATGATTTTCATAATGTTTGCATGGGCATATTTTTGAGTTTCTTATGGATTCCTTAACAAAAACGACCTATCTACTCATGTATCAAGGCGTTGGAATCTATGCTATCACCCTCTAGAAGCGTTTTTGTAAACAAATGTCTTTTTCCCACTGTTTTGATTAGAGGTCAATTTGATCTTTTTGGGACGACCTAGGGCTTCATTTTTTTATTTAAATATTGTTGTGAAAACAAATTTTGAACCATGTAATTGAAAGAGGAGGAAATGAAGATCTACCTGGTCCAAACGGCGAGAGAAACGGTCAACCGTAGCTCTGGTATCAAGCAAAACAAGATCCACCTCCTAAATGAGAATCTCCACTGCTACAAATCCTTATGAAAATGAAATGGTAAATGAAGATTTTTCTTGTATTACTATTTATAAATTTCCATTTTTTATAAGGTATAGTTATTTGTGGGTTTCTTTGACAATATAATGGCCTCACTAAACCTCTGGACTATAGTTCTGACACTACAAGTTTCAAAGAAGTTTTGATCGTTCATTTACCTTGTCACATCCACGAGCATAGTCTTAGTTCATTCTCAAGCTCAAGAATATAAGAATGCACCGGGTAGAATTTTATCTCTTTTTTGGACCCGTATGGACACACGAAAAAGGAACCCCCTGGAGTCACCTTTAAACTCTTTTCAGACTCTCTAAACATGAAAAGATCGTCGAGTGATCTTGATTCCTTTCACACTCGTTAAAAGGTTCGAGAGGGTGTCTTTCGAGTGGTAGTTTATCTTTTTTTCGGTCTCGTGAGACTAACTGTACGAAAAAGGAACTGAGAGAGTTCTCTTTTACGTGTTTTTCCAGACTCTATAATCATGAAAAACCTTCGAGTTTTTTGTCTTTGGACTGGCTAAAACAAACATTGACAGGCCCATATGGGATCGAACCCTTACTTCTTCCAGTTCGTTAAACAAAGGAAGATAAACTTACCAAAGGTGAGTTATATCGAGCATGTGTTACCCTCCTCGAGTTTGTTAAATTAAAAAGAGGTACTCGTCTATATTGATGGGGGAAAAATTGAAAGAAGCAAGCCAAGCAGTTTCTTTTTTAGAACATTACCAAGTAACTCTTAGAGTCGCCCTTGAACACGGCACTTTGTCTTTGCGCACATTATAATCCGTTGAACCTCTACACTGAGCCAATCCTTTGAGTTTGTTTCACTCCTTTGGGTCACCTGACGTAAGTCACAACATCCACTGCATCGTCAAGTTTTGGTCCATGTCATGTTTCTGTTGTTGTGCCTCAGTGTTCAAGGGAAGTATCTGCCTCGAGAGTCAGTCATCACACAAATATCTTGTCTCAATACCCATGTCAGTCCATGTTCATTTGATCTACCAATTACATCTCTATTTCCATTTCATGTCGTTGATGGGGGATACATTAAGGCCCTCCTTCGACGAGCCTATTCCTGACGACTTCAACACATTATCCAAGAATTAGACTTAGAAACCAGTTTGTACTTTGGGACCTGCATGCCTCAATGGCAGGCCTCCTCACGTCCGATAGCAGGTTTACATAAATGACCTCTGATCGGATGATTCCATGGATGTTCGACTCCAGCTCATCCATTCACATTCGTTGGAGTGTACTAGGGTACCTTGGGAATCATTTACATTAATGGTGATATCCCTCGCGCTTGTTAACGATTTACATCATTGACCAGTAATCAAGTGGTTTTTTCCATGTTCGACATCAATAAATCTATTCACATGGTTAGATTCGTACTACATTGGAATCGGTAAGAAGACCCTGGGTTGAGTGATCACTTTGATATGTACTTTGCCCAGGTTGCAAAGGAGTTTCTCTTGAACAATGACACATATACTGTTACATAGATCCACTTTGTATTGGTCGTGGCTATGTCTTGTCATCTCGTAGATCCACTGTGTATTCTTCATGGATACGATCAATTCAGGTCATCAGAGTATAGATCCACACTGTATCCTCAGTGGCTATACCTTTTTATCAATACAATTATGGATCAGCAGTGTATTTTATGGCGGCCATATCTTGCAAGTCTTGATCACCCAAGCATAGGTATGTCTGCCTTGGGTTTGAAACATGTCATAATATTTGTTGGATGTTTGTGTGCAGCTTCTGTCAGGTTCTTCGCATCTATACCCTTGCTTGAAATTCTACAAAGCATTTAAGTTATCAGTTCTCGTCTTCTAACTTCATACTTTGGGGGGCAATCTATTACACATCAACATTACTCGCTTTGATAAGTGTCGCATGTTGCTCACAAGTGTCGCAAGTGTCGAGCAAAGCATACTGCCATGATGCCTATGTCATACTTATGACGACACTAAGGAGACACTTAAAATACCTCAAACACCTGATTTAAAGGAAGAGGAATGGTTAACTGAAGTTAAGTACCTCTTGCCACCTGAAAGAATCATTGAATCTAGGTTTTCAGAAGAGAGCGCTCCTCTATATCTCTCTTAGGAGCACTGGCACTCCCCTATAAACTGCTAGGGAGCGTTATAGCACTGAAAAACCTTGCAAGAGGAGCGCTATTGGTTTTAGGAGTGCTGGTGCCCCCCTAAAGTCTACTAGGGAGCGCTATAGCGCTCTGATGGCCCTTTTGAGGGTGCGCTGCCTATTCTAGGCAGGAGTTGGTCTGTTGAGGAGAATAAGGAGAAGATCTTTCAATCTTGAAAGGTAGTTGAATTAGAATTCCTGGTTCAGCCATGATCTTAGGGAAGATCCCTGAATCAAGGAGGAAAATCCTCAACTTACCCTAAAGATACCTCAAGAGGTTAAGCTTCTCTAAACCTATATAAACAGGCTCTATCATGGTGGAAAGGGGGAAGAATTAGAAGCATGAAACCTATGATCTCATAGGAAACACACAGTGAACTGGAGGAGAGTAATCAGTGAAGTTGTTGTCATCCGGATCGTGGATCTTTTGAGAAAGGGTTAGACAAAGGGGATTTGACGAAGCTGTTGCACTCACATCTACGGTTGTAAGTTACTCCTGTCATTGTTCTCATCAATATGACATGCTTGGCCTGTTTCTTTTGAGTTTGTGTTTGATCTCACATGAACTTGTCTCTAATAGATAGGTCTATTTTCAAGCTAAATGTCAGTAGAGTAGGAAGTGGTTGTACTATTGTTTGTCTACAGGGCTTATTGAGGAGCGAAAGATTGGAGTTCAACTCAGAGCGTGCAGGGACAAACGTCGGTAAAATGTACTTCTTTTCCCCTTCCTCCTCATACATCAGTTTATATAGATCTAAAAGGAAGTTAGTGTCCATGATAAGCATCTTATGTCTTAAGAGTTAAGAGTCTAGCTCTCAAGAGGAGATCTTCCTGTCCGCAGGGATATTTTCCTTCAACAATTATAGCCACACATGTTATTGTATGATCAAATCACGAGCACCGTCATCATTATCCAACTGGATAATCTCCATGACAACTAGTTCAATTTCATATGATAGAACACAACTGTTTATATCCATAGTAGTACACAGCTACTCAATCTGTGACACATAGTCACACCAGTGGAAAATATCCACCATAGTAGCATACATCTATTGTCTAGAGAGATATAATCTCCATAGCAATCATATCATCTTATATCAACCTGCAGAGAAAAAAATATCATGATATAAACTGAGTCATCTGGGCTATTTTTCCACTAACATCTGTGAGATTTGGAAGTGCATCTTCTCTCGGAAATTAAAACATCAACCATGGGCTATCTGGACTATTCTTCCCAAGCATGGAAGAATAAATGTCCCTGATTTCTGAGCCTGGACCATTCACCTATCTGGGTCATTCCTCCGACACTAAACAAAGTGCAACCTGGAGAGAATGAGTCTTCTCTAGGGAATGTCTATCCTTGATTGTTGAACTTGGACCATTCACCTAACTGGGCCACTCCTCCGGCACTAAACAAAGTGCAATGTGGACAGAATGAGTCTTCCCTAGGGAATGACTATCCAGACCATTTCCTAAGGAAATGATTGTTCTGCACCAATCTAAAAAATGGACCATTCTTCGAAACTGCTCACAACTGTGAGCTTCGAAATAATGATTGTCCGATGAGGCAGACCATTCTTCTTGACCACTGCTTTTCCTAGAAGTGGAAAACTTTTCCTAGACCATTCCCCCAGACTAGCCATAAGGGGAATAGTTGTCTATGGTACATCAACAATCTATCGAACTATTTTCATTACAAAAATGACAGTTTGATCTGGACCATTTTTCGAATTGGAAAATGCATGTCCGTCAGAAATCTCAAACCACTTTCTGAACTAGAAAGGAACTGCCCATCCTAAACCATTTTTCAAAGCTAGAAAATGATTGTCTATAAATCAATGATATGTCAGTGCTCCCTCCCAACCTGGAGAGCCATCTCTTCCCTTTCAGCTAAGGGAGTTATTTCCACGATCCCCAATTTGTCTCGTAAGTATGAAAAAATTATTCTAGACAGAGGCTTTGTCAATATATATGTTGTCTTCTCATTTGTGGGGATATATTGGAGCTTCACTTCTCCTTCCTGGAATTTATCTCAAATAAAGTAGTATTTGATCTCAATGTGTTTGGACTGTTCATGAAACAATGGGTGTTCTGATAACCTTATACAACTCTAATTGTCATAGCGTATTATGGTCGAATCTGGAACCTAATCAAATAATTTAGAAATCAACTTTCTCATCCATACTACTTCTGTACATGCTTCACATGCTGCGATATATTTCGCTTTTTTTGTGTTGAGTGCGACAAACTTCTATTTTTTGCTGCCCCAAGATATCATAACAGAGCCCAAGCTAAAACACATCCCTGAAGTACTCCTTTTGTCTTATGCACTTCCTGCTCAATTTGAATCTGTGAATCCATGAAGTTGTATATCACTGGATGCGATATATATTAAACCATAGTTTAGTGTCCCACGCATATATCTTATAACATGCTTTGCAGCTATCCAATGCTCATGTATGGGTTCCACCTAGAACTGGCTTAGTGTGTTTACAGCAAAGAAAATGTTTGGTAGAGTATTTACTAAATACATCAATGACCCAATCAATTTTCGATATAGGGACGGGTCTACTGGATCAGAATCTGAGTCTCTTAATTTTCTTATATATGTGGTCATATGAGTGTTAAGATATCTGTTGTTTGCTCATCTGTGGGGATATACTAGAGCTTCACTTCTCCTTCTTGGACTTTATCTTGAATAAAGTAGTATTTGATCTCAATGTGTTTCGACCATTCATGAAACACTAGGTGTTCTAATAGCCTTATACAACTCTGATTGTCACAGTGTATTGTGGTCAAATTTGGAACATAATCAAATAATCCAGAAATCAGCTTTCTCATCCATACCGATTCTGTACATGCCTCACATTCTGCGATATATTCTTCTTTTGTTGTTCCGAGTGCGATAGACTTATTTTTCCTGATGCCCGAAGATATCATAACGGAGCCCAAGATGAAACACATCCGTAAAGTACTCCTTATGTCTTCTACACTTCCTGCCCAATATGAATCTATGAATCCATGAAGTTTTATATCGTTGGATGTGGTATATCTTAAACCATATATCTTAGAACATGCTTTGCATCGATCCAATGCTCATGTCTGGGTTCCACCTGGAACTGGCTTAGTTTGTTTACGACAAATTAAATGTTTGGTCAAGTATTTACTAAATACATCAATGACTCAATCAATTGTCGATACAGGGACGGGTCTACTAGATCAGAATCTGATTCTCTTATTTTTCCTATATCTGTGGTCATAGGAGTGTCCATAGATTTTCAATCCATCATTCCAAACTTCTGAAGAATCTTTACTTCATACTTTCCTTTTCCAAGGAATACTTCACCATGCTTCTGCTATACTTCTATTCCCAAGTAATAATGCATGAGACCAATATATTTCATATTGAACTCAGAAGCTAGTTCATTTTTACACTGGATGATGACAGACTCTTCACCTGTCAATAATAAATCATCGACATATAGCAGTAGAATCATAGGTGCATTGTTCACGACTTTGTAGTAAAGCTTTGGATTTCCATGACTCTTGGAGAAACCAAGTCTCATTAAGTAGTTGTATATTCTGGCATACCAAGCTCTTGGAGATTTATTGAGTCCATATAAAGATTTATTTAGTCTACAAACATGAGTGTATATGGAGTGTACTTCAAATCCTTGAGGTTGTTCAATGTATACTTCTTCTTCGATTGCTCCATTGAGGAAAGTTGTTTTTACATCCATCTGATGTAAACTCCATCCCATGGAAGCAGCAAGAGACATAATGGCTCTAATAGAAGTATATCTGGAAACAAGAGAAATTGTCTTGTCATAGTCTTCTCCCTCCTTCTGGGAAAACCCTCTAGCTACGGACCTTGCTTTATATTTTTCCACGTGTCCGTCTACTGGATGTTTGATATTATAGACCCATTTTGAAGTTACCACTGATTTTTCTTTAGGTCTAGGCACAATTTCCCATAAATCATTTTTCATGATGGACTAGTGTTCTTCTATCATGGCTTCTTCCATTGTTTCTTCTGAGCTGCCTCTTCAAATGTGGTGGGTTATTCATCTAGAAGCTTTGTCATACATGCTGCATAGTTGGAGAATCTCTTGGGATTCTTTCTTTTTCTGAAGGTGCCACTTGGGGCTTTGAGTCTTTCTTCTGTTTATAGAGTAGCTTCAAGCCAAGCTAGATGTTTCTTGGTTTTGGGTACAATGTCTAAATCAAGAGTCTCACATGGTTGCATCGGATGATCAAGTTGTTATGTTTCTTCATTGTGACTTTCTGGAAAACATGTGTTTTCTTCAATATGCTCTTCATACTCTTCTTCTTCTATAGTTTCTTCTATGGATTTCTTAAAAACCATCTTTTCATTGAAGGTTACGTCTCTATTGACTTCAATATTATGTTGTTCTAGGATATAGATTATATAGGCCTTGGATGATTCATTGTATCCTACTAAATGCCCTTATTTCTTGAGGGTTCTAATTTATTCCTTTTATCCTTGGGAATGTCAAAGTAAACAGGGAATCAAAATATTATTAAGTGTTCCACATTAAGATTTCTTTCATAAGAAGGATTCTTCTGGAGTCATATCCTTCAATATGTGGTGAGGACTTATGTTCTGAACATATATTGTTTTCATGGTTGCTTCTCCCCATAGATACATAGATAAACCTTGATCGTTCAATAATGCCTCCACGGTTTCTTTAATAGATATGTTCTTCCTTTCTGCTACACCATTTTGTTGAGGATTATGAGGAACAATTAGTTCCCTCCTAACCCTGGTCGATTTGCAAAAGGAAACAAATTCTTTGGATGTATATTATCCTCCATTATCTGTTCTCAAGGTCTTGATTTTCTTGTTTGTGAGGTTCTATATCTCTGCTTTGAATTCTTGAAACTTGATGAATAGTTCGTCATTTGTCTTCAAGAGATATAACCAAGTCTTTCTTGAGTAATCATCTATGAATATTACATAGTAAAGAGAACCTCCTAGAGATTTGACTAGCATCGGACCACAAACATATGAATGTATTATATGTAGGATTTCCTTAGATCTATTATTGCTACTTGAGAATGGTTTCTTAACATTCTTACCAAGATAACATCATTTGCAAATTCCTTCATGTGTAGATTGTAGTTCTGGTATTCCTTGAACCATATTTTTGAGGAAGGGTAATGCTTGATAGTTGACATGAGCATACCTTCTATGCCAAATTTCATTGGGATTGACTTCATCATGTACAAGGGCTTCAAAATTTCATTCTAGTAGTATGTATAATCTTCCTTCACGGGTTCCAATAACTCTAACATTTTCTATGATGGAGTCTTTAGGCCATGATAATACTTTTCCATATACAAAGGCTATTATGTTTCCTTTGTCTTCTAGGAAAGATATGGATACAATATTATTTTCTAAACCAGGTACATCCAAGACATTGCTCAAATGAACATTGTTACCTATTTTCAATTTGATGGAGGCATGACCAATTCCTTCGACTGGGTAAGTGTTTTCATCTCCAAGTTCTACCTTGTACGGTGTCTTATTTTCATTTAGATTGGAGAGTCTGGCTTTGTCTCCTATCATATGCCTGGAAGCTCCACTATCAATTATCCACATGTCATCTTCAAGAGTTCCTGTGAGCGCTGAGTAGCATAGATGATTTGTCTTTTCATTCATGGTTTTTGTTGACTGATAATTGGTCAAGCTTTGACTCAAAATCTCAATCATGATGTTTCTGCCTTCTGAGAGTGCCAAGAGGTGTGCTGGACTAAGGCACACTAGAACATATTCTCCTTGAGTAAGGTATTCCATCATAAGGTGCTAGACAAGGATTTTACAGTTTATGAAACTGCGCCTACTAGTAACCCTAGCGACAGTGCTTTAGTAACTGCACCTGCTAGAAACCCTAGCGGTAGTTCTTCAATAAGATTGATAAATTTATGGCTTAGTTTCCTTCCAGTGGTTATACTGAATGAAGGAGGTGTGGGCCCATAACCTGTTAGAATATTGGTGTGCTCGTTTAACCATAGTCAATATAGCAATATTGTCACCTAACCATAGGCACTAATGCCACCCCGAGCACCTTGACCTTGACAGAGAGAAGAAATTCAGTAGAAAACCAATATCCAACCAAGGCTAATGCTCCAAAAAAATATAACCAAAATTTATCAGAGATTCCAACCCAGAGAAACCAAAAATGCAGATTTCAGAACTGTGGCAGGAGCTACTCCCTAGACTTGCGCACTATTGGCCTTCTACGGTGCATAGAAGTGTACTGCTGCAATTCTAAGAATTTTGGCTAAAATGAATACTGACCTCCTTTATTTATACTTCTTCTTCCAGACTGCCTGGACGACTTCTTATTTTGGGTGCCAAATACTTAGTTTATAATATTTTCTTTAACCGACTTCTCTTCTAGGGTTATATCCAAATATTTTCTTGCTTCCGGAATATTTTAATCTCGTCAAAGGTCACAAATGGAGGTTAATACCTCTCGCAACTACCATTATATCAACAAGGGGCTCCCATGGACCATAAATAAAATATACACAAGAATTTAAGTTTGTATAAGGAAGATGGTGGATGGTAAAAGAACAACCAGACCTGGTAAGAAAAAAAGGAGTTATCAGTCTTTGGTTAAACCTTTCTAGTAAAAGAGGTGGAATAAATGGATGGAGGAATTTATCAATAAAAAAAGGATGTGATCAGAATAAACTTAATGTGATGGTCTCTCATGTCTTCATTTTCTTATTGTTGTCCTTTTATTGTCTCCATCGATGCTTACATGAACCGTCTCAACTGTTTCTTTCCCTTCTAGAAATTCCTATATAAGTTTATTCTTGAAACATTTCCTTTAATGAATGTTTCATTAATTACTCATTAATGAATCTGCATCATTAATACAATTATATTGAAAGTGCCCCCCCTCATTTTTTTAATAAAAGTTTGAATTAAACTTTTATTTTTTGAAATTTAATTAATTTCCCTTTAAAAGAGGATGATTGTGTTTTAATCCTTTGGGAATGATAATCATTTTTTCATCCATGTAAATATTTTCATATGTGATCTTCATCGTCTTATATTTCCCACGATATAAATTTTGTCCAAATATGTAGCCTGGATCTCAAGATATGAGCTCGTGAAGTTGAGTTGTCAGGCAGGCCCATTAAAAATGCAGCTGACTACTATTTTAATTTCCAAGACAAATGTATCAACTTTCAGCACTTGGAACCTCCACCACCATATTCTATGTCAAAATAAATTTCCAACGGTATAAATCTTGTTGCAAACGGAGGTCGGAAGCTCAAGATGTAGCCTTTGCAAGATCGTGACTCAACCACCGTCGATCAAGTTTGATTGGTAACTGTAGACCCTTGATTTAATTTCGACCTCCTTTGTTGAATTTTGACTTTTCTTCATTATTCTTATCCCACATGTATGAGAATAAAATATTCTTAGTGGTATATAATGTTAAGTGTAACATACACTTGACAAGAAATAAGGAAGATAGGAGACTATGGAGCTTGGAGGATTCGACTCTTGGAAAATTGTTGAATATAATAATAATTTTGCATGCCCAATCAACTACCAATATGCATAGTCAGCAATGATGAGTCACCCAACCAAATTTTTCCACATGTCATCACTCAGTAGGCCAACAATCTTCCAATAAGAATCTGCTATACGTCATCCAATAAAATCACGCCATGTGTCACTTTTTGTATGTTGCCATGTGTCTCCATTAATTAGTTCCCATGTGGATATATCTCATTGGTTAATAAAGTGACATGTGTCACTTGGAGATGTTCCTCTTAGAACTTAGGATAGGAAAAATATTATTTAAATAATATGGCGGGTTCATGAGTTTACGTGAATGCAGAGGTAGGTGAGGAAATCATTGTGGATCTGCAGTAATACATAATAAGGAATGGGTGTGAAAAATTATAAATATAGGTGAAGTGGAGAGGAGAGATAAATAGTTGTAAAATATTCTAATTCTTTGAGAATCGGTCAGACGGACTTGCATATAACATATGAAATAAAAATCACCAACCCTCACCAACTCGCGAACCCGTGAACCCACGGTAACTCATATATATTTGGCTAAGTGTTGGAGAAGTTGCATAGTAAATAGTAGTAAATAGAGTTGTGTGCATTATGAAGATGGCGGAAGTCAAAGTGCATTGTGAGGGTAGTGGAAATAAAACATACTCTTAAGAAATATCATCAACCTGTCAACCTGCAGCAAGCCATAGTAAATAAGACCAAGTCTAGAAAGTATATAATGGATCACGTGAAATATGGAAGGAAATATGTAAAGTATGAAAAATATGAAAAATGAAAAGAAATATATGGGAAACAAAAGGAATTAGGTGAAATTTGAGAAAAGAAAAAAGGGAAAAAGGAAATAAAAGAGAAAATGGGATAATGAAAATGGAAAGGAAAATAAAAAGAAATGAGAAAATAAAGGAAAATGGAAATGAATGTGAACGTGGAAAGGAATAAGGAAAAATGGTTAAGTGTGGAAAATAGTAAGGGGAATATGAAAGTAATGAGACAATGGAGAAAATGACTAAGTATAAAATGAGAGAATGAATAGAGGTGAAGGGAAACGAGAGGAGAGAACATGTTACTTAGAACATTTTTCATATTTGTTCTTGCAATACCTCCATTGGACTTCTGGACAGAAGTATGTGTATCTTGATCATGGAGACTCCGATTTTGATTCTGTGAAATGCATGACAAAGATGATACCGAGGGATATGCAATGAACATATAATAGTTCAAAAATACTCATCTTCCAATATCATTTTTTTTTTATTCCAGGAGCGAGAACATATAGGTGACCAAATTTTGGTCAACAAAATGTTACTTCAACCCTCCAGAGTGGGAGGCAGTCAGAGCCAAGGTATGAAGGATATAACCTTGAAGAAAATATATTGTTAAGATATTAGGGAAGGATGTGCATCCCCGAGGGTGGGGATATTTGAAGCATCATACTCAAGGAAGCCCATAGAGAACTTTATTGTGCGCATCCAGGTGTGAAGAAAATGTACACAGATATGAAGAAGTTTTTCTTCTGGGTAGGAATGAAGCATGATGTAGTCCATTTCTGTTGGGTATGTGTTATATTCTTTGCACGAGTAGTAGTGTCGACATATTTTCGCCGGTAAAAAAAAATTTGGCCGACATATTTTCGCCGGTTTCGAGCCGACATATTATCGCCGGGCCGACATATTTCCGGGACGGCATATTTCCGGGACCACATGATATTAGGTGGTTTTCGGCACATGGTTTTTGCCAATGGTTTTCTATTTCCGGTTAAGGAATTAGGGTTTTGGACTAATCCAAGTCATTGGGTTAGGGTTTTGGATGCCGTTGGCTCCTATATGTATATTGTATTGTAAACAATGTAACACAATGTGTATCAATATAATATATGCTGGTTTTCCCGGTTTGGGTTTCCAGGTGAAAAATCTCTGTGTAATGTTTGTATTTTCCATTGCATCTTTTCTGTTCTTTTCTGAATATCAGTTTGCAGTAGATATTGTACAAGGTTAGAATTTACAATTTCATCACCAAGTTCATTGAGTGCCAACAAGTGAATGATGATCATCACCACCTGGTGGGTCTTCTACAACTGCGTGATGTTCCTATGTCCAAGTGGGAAGTCATTTCTATGGATTTTGTTGTGGGATTTCCACTGACATCACTGAGGCATACCACCATTCTTGTAATAGTTGATAAGTTGACCAAGAGTGCACATTTTATTCCAGTTAGAGACACTTATGATGTCACTGATGTGGCATGTATTTTTATAAGTAAAGTCATCTGTCTGCATGGGTTACCCATGAAGATAATTTCATATATGGATTCTCGGTTTACCTCTAGGTTTTGGACAAGTTTGTAGTCAATGATGGGGACTCAGTTGAAATTGAACATGGCATATCATCCCAAAACGGATGAGAAATATGAGAAAATAAATCAGGTTATGGAATACATGCTTAGGATGTATGTTATGTATAATCAAACCCATTGGGAGAAGTACCTACCTTTAGTAGATTTCACCTACAATAATAATTTTCACAGCTCCATTGGAATGTCGCCCTATGAAACTCTGTATAGAAGACCATGCAGGACACCGTTGAGTTGGGAAAGATTAGAAAACCAAGTGACAGTAGGACTGGAACTGATTCAAGATATGGAGGAGCAAGTGATTCATATTAGACAACGATTAAATGAGACATATGATAGATAGAAAATTTATTTTGATGCACATAGGACTGATCGAAGTTAAAAAGTTGGAGATCAAGTTTTCATTCGTATTAGGCCTAATAAGATTACCATTCAATTTGGGAAATGGACAAAGTTGTCGCCTCGGTTATAGGACCATTTAAAATCCAAGAAAAAATTGGACATGTTTCCTATCGCCTTGTACTTCCATCCCACTTGCATAAAACTCATAATGTTTTTCAGGTATATGTTCCATGGCATTACGTTGTTAATGAATCTTACAAGCTAAATTGGAAGGAATTGCAGGTCTCGGACGCGGGAACCATCATGGTCAAACCATTACGCATATTGGACCGTAAGGTCCGACAACTCAAGAATCGTTTGGTAAACCAAGTTAAGGTCCAGTGGGACAAGTATAGCCCAAGATCTGCTACTTGGGAGGATGCAGAGACCTTACGACGAAATCATCCCTCACTTTTTGGACCACCTGGAGAATATGTTTCCCGAAGGTTGGGTGTATGTAATGCCACATTTTGACTTAGATAGTTAGAATTACTTATGGCCTAATCGTATCTTATTTTCTTATTAACTGTGAAACTATTAATGATACACTTAAAATTTTAGACATATGGACCTATGTAAATGTCAATACTATGAGTATTTATCGTTATTTGAATTATGTTGGATATGAAACCTAATTCTAGCTTGAAATTTTTGAAATTAAAAATTGTTGGTACTTGGATACCGAGTTAATGATATGATTAAATGCATTTACATGATAATAATGTATGGATATGTATGAGTGTGTGTTATAAACTAATCTACAGGTGAATGGAATATAAAATAACCAAAGGATAATGATAATAAAGGGTTGATGTCGTGAACATCAACCGAGAAATAGTATGGTATGAATCTTTGTATGTGAAATTATGTTGGTTCAAATGCATTGCTATGATATGTGGGCAAGTGCAGGTTTTTCAGGTAGAGAGACTCCCTGAAACTGAATATACAATGAAAAAATCCCAACAACACAGTTCCACTCTATGGTCCATGATAGGGTCACCCTGACCCTAGTTCTATCAGGAGGGGTGGAGGCATTTCCCACTGTATATCCTCCAAAACTTGGAGTCATGGGAGGACGGTGTTATATCACGCTTTCCTAGACATGTGATGATGACTGCTAGTTTCCTGCTGGGAAAGCTTGGTCAAGGTAGTTGACACTTTCACTTACGAGTTCTATCTGGAGTTAGGTCAATATAGTTGATGGTCCAGGATGGTCCAACTGAAGAAAGGATATGGATGGAAGATGGAAGTAGGTTAGGGAGGCAGGATGATTAGAAGTAGTTGGGAGTGTGTATTTTTAATCTTATAGCATAACTGTTTGATTTCCTCTTCTTCTTTTTTTTAAACAAAAAAAAAAAAATTTAACTGAACTACAATTATCTAAGTGAATGTTGTTTGTGTTAAATTATTATAATTGAAGAATTTTGCAAATATTTTAAATGGTTTACTATTCTTTATGAAATGAATAACATTGATGATTGGATTGGATGCATACATGAATTTCTTTAGATATGATAATTATTGTCATTAGTACATGTGTGAGTCATGTATGTGCTAGCTATGCATATATGTCTTGCACATGTATACTAGTATTTATGAATGTTTAAGTTGATGATGTGTGTATCTGATTGAGATGTATGAATCATGTTATTGCTACTTTTGTATTGTAAGTTACTATAACTTCAGGACGAAGTTTCTTGAAGGGCGGGTGTATGTAACACCCAGTTAATTCAATTTAATTATTATGATTAAGTTAGTTTAAATTAATTCAATTAATTAATAAGTTAATGAAATTGTATATTTATCTTTTACATTCAAGAATGAAACAATAAAAATAATTATTATTTTATTGTATTAAATGTTGGTGAAGTAATTAATGAGAAAAGACAAGGAAGATGGGAAATTTATGGGGTATGATACGAGAGGGGAGGATAAGGAAGAGGGGGTTGGAATTTGGTGGGGAGATATTTTGGGGGGAGAGGAGAAAGGAGGAACCAAGGGAGGAAGAAGGAGAAAAATTTTGGAGAGAAGGAAGGTGATCCAGATTTATGTAGGAACACAATGAAATACAGAAATACACATAAACACAGAGATGCAGTGGAAATAAGACTTCATTTCATTAATAACAAATGACTGAAATATGTTTACAGGCGGAATGGAAATAAACTAGCTAGGCGCTGGTAGTTTATCTCTGAGAAGAGATGTGGCCGCTACTCGCATCCGTGAGAAGATGATTACAATGAGGCTCTGAAGGACTTTTTACAATAAACGGGAATGTCAAAATTCCTAGACATCCAAAAACCTAACCCTAGGAGATGAAGCGCCAAAATTCATGTGGGCCCCGTTTGGGTAAGTGAGTACATCAACTTCCCGATGTCATAACTTTTGCATATGATCTCTGTTTTAGGCATGTGATAGCTCGTTGGAAAGGTATCATCGAGGAGATTCATTTTGGGGGCTCAATCATGCCTTTGGATATCATTGAGAGTCTCGATCTCGAAAAACCTTCATTTGGACCTTCAAAATGGCCCCGGAAGTTAAAACCTGCTAAAAATAGTAAATTGTCAAAATTGTCAAAAAGTCGTTTTGATCCATTTGGAAAAGGTGGGTGGCCACTGATATCCACCTGGATTAATACTATGCAAAAACTGAAAAACTAAAAGAAGCAATGGTGGGGGTCTAAGTGGAATAGGTGGGTGGCCACCAATATCCACCTGGATCAGAAGGAGGCAAAAATTCTTTGTAGGTTTCTACTAGAGGATTGGTGTTGCTAGGATTTTAGGCACGGGGCCTAGGAAATCTGATTTCCTGAAGCTAGGGAGCCGAAGAAACTCTGTTCCTAGCTCGCTGGGAGAAAACAGTTTCAGGGAATTCAAGATTTTGGTAGAAGATTGCTTCAACAACTCAAAGGACAACATCTTCAAGAGGTATTTTACTAGTTTTTTGTGTTGCTTTTAATCAGGTTATAAATGTTGAGATTAGGTTGTAACTATGAAATAAACGAATTAAATTGCTGGAAATTATTGTCAATTTAATATACTATTAATATTTACATATGGTATCAGGTTACAATTTTTACTTTTAGATATGAAGCGCAAGACATGGCTTTACAGACTAGAAGGATACTAATAAATAGGTATTTGGGACACATGGGATCCTTTTTTGGATATGTCATGGATTTCCATGGAACAAAGGTCCTATGATAAGTTGGATCCCGCATGATATCGATATTATTTGTCTAGTTGAAACTTGGGAGCATGAAGAGTCTAAGGTCCCTAACATAGAAGGATTTATATTGTGGTCGAAATGGAACAAAAATTCCTACCATATATGGATAGGAGACATAGTCTGTTATATTAGAAAGAAAATGTCTCCTCACATTCAACTTCATAAGATTGATCCTCTCAATCAATACATTTGAATAGAAATTTTAGACATCAATGCTAAGAAGATGTATATAGAAATTTTCTATTTTGCACGAATTCATTCTACTTTTTATAAGAAAAACAATCTAGATAACAATTGTCCCTATAATAATTTAGAACATGATATTTATAATTTGAAAAATGAAGGTAATATCCTCATGTTAGGAGACTTTAATGCTAGGAATGAAACTAACCAAACTACTCTTTTAAGCAATGATTCCAACCATAATCCTTTATGGCTAGATGATGACCTTGTTCTAGATAATAGCTACAAAAGAAGCTTTGAAGACCTAACTGAGAATTTGTTTGGTACTAAGCTGGTAAAGCTTTGCAAATCTCAATACCTAATAATTTGGAATGGAGTAACGAAGTGGTCAAACTCCAACTAGATGACTTTTATTCATGGGATATATAGTAGTGTCATAGATTATGTGATATCTGGTATCTCTGTTTCCAACCAAATAGTGTCTTTTGACCTTTTAAATGACCATCCCAACTATGATCATAGACCCTTAACCCTAACTCCAAACTTTTCCATGCACGGGAGCTCCATTAAAGAGAATTCTAATAATAAAAAGCAAGTTCTCTTTGAAAAAAGTAAAGTTGACATTTTCTTAAATGATTTGAATAGTGAATTAGATCTCCTAACTTATAAGGACAACATTGAAGACCTCTATCATAATTTTACAACTACCCTTTCCACTTCTATTAACAAGTTCTCTTTCGAGGTGTCTTGTAAAAAGAATAATAAACCGACCAACCCTTGGTATGATAAAGAATGTAAAATTTCTAGGAAATCCATTAGGGATGCTTCTAATGAGTCCTTAAAATGTGATAAGATCAATACGTACAAATCTCTAATTAAAAAGAAGAAGAAAAGTATTATATCAATAAAGGCAAGAGCAACTTTCAAAACTATTTGAGCTTGATCATAAGAAGTTCTGGAGGCAAATTATAATCCGCAATACTAAAGAAAATAATATGATTCCCTTCAGGGAATGGAATTCCTATCTTAAAAGTCTTTACGATTTCCCTAATGCCATGGACACCATTCATATTCTCTCTACAGAGGATGAAGTTTTTTCTTTGGATGACATAGAGTTCAAGGTTAAGCGGATTGCAAATGGGAAAGATAAGGACATTGAAGGCTACCAAGCTAAAAAATTTAAAATCAGAGGGCCTATCCTCATCCCTGACATAAACAAGTTATTTAATTTAGCAGTTAAGCATTGCTTCCCTAAAACCTAGACGCAAAGCCTCATTTTTTCTATTTTTAAAAATGGGGATAGAAAAATTCCCTCGAATTATAGGACCATTATGATTAGCCTGATTTTAGCTAAGCTTTATGGAATTATTTTGGAAAATATTAGCCTTTGGCTAGAAAATCATGGTAAAATAGATAAAGGTCAGGCCAGGTTAAAGAGATATCATTCAACTGTGGATCATCTTGTTACCTTTAGGATCATTGCAGAGGAGTTACACAATACCAAAACCAATAGTTTTTGTTATTTTGTTGACTTTAGAAAAGCGTTTAACACAATCCCTAGGAAAAACCTTTGGAATAGGTTAGAAGAGATAAAAGTACCTTTCAAGTTGAGGGACATTACAATAACTTTGTATGAGAACGTTATTTACAAGTTTAAGAACACAGAGGTCTAGTCGAAAGAGATTAACTGTAGTATTAGAGTCAAACAAGGTTGTCTCTTGTCCCCTACCCTTTTTGGCATATACATTGACAAGTTAGAAGATTGCTTGAAAGAAGCACGTTGTGTCGACCCTACTCTCATTGGTATAGTCATCAATCTTCTTATTTATGCTAATGATATCTTTCTTATGGCGAGGATTCCCCACGATGTTGAAAACCAACTAAGAATCCTCAAGGATTTTTTTCTCTAATATGGGTATCATTGTTAATACTGACAAGAATAAGGTGATGATGATGATGATGATACTCTATAAAACACATACCTTTGTGAGAAAAATATCACTTTAAAGAAAATTAACTTTTGTAGTTAGTAAATAAACTAGTGCTTGAATAATTAAATCGTTTAACATTTATTTTAAGATCGTCCAAGAATTTATATGGGAAAATTGATTTGATTCTTAGAGTTGTTGATTAATTGGGTTGGTTTTCATTGATGTAAACCCTTGAAGAAAGACCATTAGCAAATTATGGTAGCACAAAGGTATGGGTAATGGACCCAAGTTTGTTTGATGTATAATGATATGAGTTTTAATATATTTGTAGGTAATACTATTCTATATGGATAGTACATGTCATGCCATTTCCGGTGGTATGTGGAACGTCACATAGTTTTTCACAGTTAGAGAGTTATGGCCATGTGAAGTTAGAGAACCCTCATGAGTTATCTAGAAGCCCCTAAAAGGTCAAAGTAGTCAAAGTGGTTACAAAGAAGAAATTATTTAAATAATAAAGTGGTTGCAACAAGAATTGGTGAGTTTACTATTTATGGATAAGTCAAAGTGGTTGCAAAAGAAATTATTTAAATAATAAAGTTAGTGGAGAACTTACTATTTGTGGAAAGTGGTTAAGTTAAGTGGACAAGTGGTTAGATGTGGGTTAGCCCTAAAATAAAGAAAGTGGATTAAATTGGTTAGAAGGTAACCCCTTGAGGAAGCTACATGAAAATATAAATAAGAGGCAAGGGTCTATTATTTCATTATTTAGCACATTGAATATTTATTATTGTGTAAGGCTTATTGCAGGTACTCATTGATATATCTGGAGTTATCAAAGTCTGAGGTAGCACAGAGGGTTGATGGCGAAAGTTTCAGAATTATAGAAAATACTAAAAAACCCTAAGTTCGGAGGTGTATGCGGGCTAACAATACAATAGGGTGCATACATACGAGGGCTACCAGTATAACATAGCACGTACGCACAACGACTGTCACTATAACAGGACACATACGTGAGGGAAAAGCCATGGAAATCTAAGGAGATGAAGAAGTCAAGGTTTTAGATTATGAGAACAAGCTCCCAGGAAGGTCTGCAGTGATCAGATACATCAGATGTATCCACCGGTTCAAAAGATATGTCTTATTTCTATGAGTAGCTGGATTTTGATGTATGCATGAGAAATGGTTATAGAGATTTGAGAATTCTCGCTAGAGAGTTTAGTGGTTGCAAGAGATCTTTTGTATAAATCATATCTATAGAAATATTGTGCCAGTATAAACAATATTTATCATTGTTAGAGTTGAGGCACATCTTGTATTTTTTGGCATGTGGCTAAGGGTTCTTGTGATACATGAAGTAGTTGAAGTATTGAAAGGATGAATATCAGAAATGGTTTTATGTCTAGTTCATGTGAGGGTTATTATATTGGTTCATGATAACATACACTCATTTGGCACATGACTAGAGAGAGATATAAAGTCTTTGGGTAAAGTTTATGTATGAGGATGCATGCACATAGTACATTTACAGTCTAGATATAGTGACAGGTTGCAGATCTATGTGAAAGAGGTTGTTGAGGATCAGAAGTTTTTAGAAGAAAGAAAACCCTAGTTTTCAGAAGGCATACGCCAGCTGCATAACAGATAGGTCGCGTACATACGTGGGTTGTTGTATAAATAGGGCTCATACATATGTGTGGTACAGCACTACAGGTCACGTACATGTTGTATTTGTTTGATACATGCTTAGTTCAGGTACAGAATGATTGCAGGGCAGTAGTACAGGTTGGTTGCAAGTCAGTGGTACAGGTTGGTACAATTTTACAATGGTATATCTCATAGTGATAGTGTGACAGTGGTTCCATCATTATACTTCTACATCATGGCGGTTGGACAGGGCAAGGATAGGTGGTTATAGCCGGAGAACATAGAGGATTGTAGTCTCCTTATGGTTTTAGACAGAGAAATGGGGAGTTGGATCTTCCCTTAGGTTGTAGCCTGATAAACTAGGGGGTTGGAGCCTCCTTCCAGTTGCAATTAGAAAACAAAGGAAGTTGGTGCTTCCAATGAATGTAACTCTTAAAGACACATAAGAAAAAACATTTTGTGGTTTTCTCCCGCTTGGGTTTCCACGTAAAAACATTGATTATTATGTATGTGTATGATTGCTCATTTGTTCATTGTTTATTTAAACTGCAACTATTGGATGATAATGCTACATTGATCATAAAGAAATGTAACACTTTCATATTATGGTTAAAAAGAATTATATTGCTCTATTATTGATTCACCCCCCTCTTAGTAATCCAACAATTGGTATCAGAGTAGGTTCCCTTAGAAATCAGTTTAACCACTGAAAGATAGATCATGGAGAACAACAACATGTATAAAAATGGAATACCATAGTTTGATGGACAGAAGTATGCATTTGGGAGAAAAATGATGAAAACATATATACAGACACAAGGATTTGAAATTTGGAAATTAATTGTATATGGATACAAATAACCAGCAGTTCTTCCAACAAGTGAAAGAGCAATGAAACTCGGTCTAAATAATTCCAAAACCACAAATTCACTTCTGAATGGTCTTGGTGAATCGGTATATACCAAAGTTATACATTGTAAATCTGCTAAAGAAATTTGGGACAAACTTCAAAATATTTATGAAGGAGATTCAAAAGTCAAAGCAGCAAAGCTTCAAACTTACAGAGATCAGTTCGAACAACTAAAGATGAAGGAAGATGAGAATATTGCAGCTTACTTCTTACGAATCAATGAAACATTGAATGCAATCATAGGATTAGGAGAAGAAATTAAAGAATCTTTAATTGTTCAAAATGTACTAAGATCTCTTCTTATGATATTTGATCCTAAGATATGAGAACTAGAAGAAAGAGAAGATCTAGACTCAATAAGCATGGACGAACTACATGGAATCTTCACAGCATATGAAATGATAACTGAACAAGAAAATCCAAATATAAAAGAAGCAGCTTTCAAAGCATCCAAAAGGTCAAAGAAAAAAGAAAAAGAACATAGTAGCAACAATGACTTCTCAAAAGATGATAAATAAGTGAAAAACTTTGTCATAAGATTGAACAAGAGAACCAACAATAGATATAAAGGTAAATTCTCATTAATTCATTTTAATTGTGATGGTATTGGTCATTTTGCTAACAAATGTTCTCATAAGAAAAATAAGAGGAACGATAAAGATTACTCAAATAACAAACAAACATATAAAGAAAAAATAACCAAAAAGAAAGCTTTCAAGAAAATTTTATGCACGAAAGAAGATATATTCTCATCAAATGAAGATGAAGTCAGTGACAATGAGACAGAAAAATTTCTATTCATGGCACTAGAAGAATCTGATAAAGAAGACACTGAAAAAGAATATGAAGAGGCAAAAGTTGACTACCGAGAAGAGTTGTTGAGTGCCATAAAAGTTATAAGAATAGAAAGAAGCTACAAGAAGAACTAGACAAGAAAGAAGACACTCAGGAACTAGAACAAATGATCAAAAAATTGAAGGTTCTTATAGAAGAAGATAAAAGAATTGAAGAGGCACTCAAGAAACAGTTAGAAAAAAGATATAAGATCATTGGAAATTTAGAAGCAAATATTGTCACATTAAGAAAGGATCTTCAAAAGAAAAATATACAGAACAACACCAAAGTTTTGGATGACATTATCAGCAGTCAAAAGCCTCATCATGACAAGTCTAGACTTGGATATAATCAAACAAAAAACGGATCAAGCTCCAAAACAACAGAACAAAAAACATATCCAAAAATTTATGCAGAAACAATCAAAGGGGATAGAAAGACCTACAAGGAAGATTACAAGGACACTCCTCCACCGAGAAAATTCAGATTTCATAATCAACGACCGATAGAAACAAATAGGCCTCAGGAAGAAGAATGATTCATAAAAGTAACTCATTTCAAAAGATCTTCAACTTCCAGATATCAAACTATATTTTTTTGTTTATGTTATGCATGCAATAATTTTGGACATAAAGTTGTAAATTGCAGAGCTAATAGCAAGAACATAAACAACTTTGAAATTCATACACAAAATGGTTGTCCAAGAAAGCTTAGTGAAACACAGAGAAGAAGCTATAACATGTTTGAATCATTGAGCACTGAAGTGGAATGTTACAAATTCAACAACTTTGAACACATGGCCAAAAATTGTAGAATGGCAGTCCCTCCTAGAGAACCACAACAAAACAACAACAATCACATATAGTAACCTCAGAAGAGAACATGGATAAGAAAGCAGAATCAATATAACAATGAAGAATACACACTCTCTCTAAAAGATAAGCATAAGAAACATGGTTGATAAGTTGACAGTGGCTTTTGAAAACACATGACAGAAGATAAAGACAGGCTTCTTACATTAAGAAAGGAAAGATATGGATCAGTGTCCTTTGGAAATGATGATTCGGCTAAAATCATTGGAAAATACATAGTCAGAATTGAAAACAAGAATACCAAGGTAGAAAATGTTCTACTAGTAGAATATATGAAATATAATTTTCTAAGAGTAAGTCAAATGTGTGACCAAGGTCATAAAATTACTTTCGATGGTTCAAGAAAATAAGGTTCAAGAAAATTGAATGCAACAGCTGCAAGAACTTCAAGCAACGTATATGTATTAAGTGAAATTGGAAATGAAAATTGTTTTCTAAGAAAGGAAGATGAAAGTTGGCCATGACACAGAAGAATGGGTCACATAAACTTTAATAACCTTGTGAAAGTCAGCAAAAATGAAGCAGTTAGATAAATGTCCAAAATCACGAAACCAACCAACACTTTATGCAAGCATTGTCAACAAGGAAAGCAAACAAAGACCAGGTTCAAATGAAAAGAATATTCAATGACAAAACCACTGACAATTGTGCATACTGATCTAGTTGGACCAACTACAACAAAGGGTTTAAAAGGTGAAAAATATTTTATGTTATTAGTTGATGATTATACAAGAATGATTGTAGTTTTATTTCTCAGGAATAAATTAGAAGCTTTTGAAAACTTCAAGGTCTACAAGGGAATGGTTGAAAATGAAATGGATTCAAAAATTAAATGTTTGAGATTTGATAATGGAGGAGATTTCACTTCAAAGGAATTTATGGAATTCTGCAACAAACATGGAATAAAAAGACAATTCTCCATAGCTAGGACACTTCAACAGAATGGAGTTGTTGAAAGAAAGAACAAGACAATACATGAAATGGATCAAATAATGTTAATGGATTCTAAATTGACAGATTTTTTTGCACATATGCAATGCATACAAAAGTTCACATTCAAAACAGAGCAATGCTCAGAAAAAACAATGACAAAACTCCCTACGAGCTGTGGAAAGGAAGACCAACAAATGTGAAGCACTTCAAAGTATTTTGAAGAAAATGTTACATCAAAAGAAAAGATGACAGAATGAGAAAGTTTGATTTTCGTATGGACAAAGGAGTACTTGTTGATTACTCAAGTACATTGAAAACATACAAGTGTTACAATCTGAGGTTGAACAAAGTTGTGGAAAGCATCAATGTAGCAATTGATGGAATAGGTGGATAGGAATTAAAGGAAGAAGAAAATGAATCAGTGGAACAACTTTACGAAGAAGAATTATAAGGGGAAGATGAAGAAGATCAGACAGAAGTAGAAGAACAATTTCAACAAGTGCCTCCAAATACACCTAGCAAACGAGTACAAAAGAATCATCCTTCAGATCAGATTATCGGAAACAAGGATGTAGGAGTTGAGACTAGAAGAAAACCATGTTCACCAGAACAAATGCACCTAGCACTATTATCTACGATTGAACCAAATAGTTTTGAAGAGGCCATCAAGGATGAATTATGGAATAAGGCCATGAATGAAGAATTTGATCAAATAGAGAAGAATGACACTTGGGAATTGGTTCCAAGACCAAGGAATAAGAATGTGATTGGCACAAAGTGGGTTTTCATAAATAAATTGAATGAAGATGAACATGTTACAAGGAACAAAGTTAGATTAGTATGTAAATGATATGCACGGATTGAAGGAATTGACTTTGAAGAGACATTTTCCCCCATTACCAAAATGGAAGCAATATGATTGCTCTTAGCTTGTGCATGCTCCAAGAATATTAAAGTGTATCAGATGGACGTGAAATCAATTTTTTTGAATGAGGAACTTAAAGAATAAGTCTACGTTGAAAAACCAGAAGGATTTGATTTGTCAGAGAACGCAAATTATGTATATAAATTGAAAAAGACCTTGTATGGTTTAAAACATGATCCTAGAGCATGGTACTCTAGACTGGACAAATATATACAACATGAAGGGTTCAGAAAAGAAAGTGTAGACAACAACCTCTACATCAAGGTAACTCAAGATAATATTCTATTAATTAAAGTTTATGTTGATGATATTATTTTTCAAAGTAATGATGATAGGTTAAGCTAGAAATTTGCAAATGATACGTAGAATGAATTTGAAATGTTGTTACTCAGAGAACTATCCTTATTTTTGGATCTTTAGATATGTCAAAACAACCAAGGAATTCTTATTTCTCAAACCAAGTATATCATAGAAATGTTAAAGAAGTTTGGAATGGAAGATTGCAAACCAGTTACCACTCCTATGCAAACCAATTGTAAGTTGAGAAAAGATGATTCAAATTCTACAGACCAAAGGCAATACAATTAAACGATTGGTAGCTTACTATATCTAACAACATCTAGACCATATGTAATGCAGATAGTTGGACAGGTGGCACGATTTCAAGCAACACCAAAGGAATCACATGTTTTAGCAGTGAAGAGCATTTTCAGATATCTCAAAGGAACAAAAGAGTTTGGATTATGATATCCAAAAAGAAAAGATCTATCACTTATTACCTACACAGATGCAGATTGGGTAGGTTGCATTGATGACCGACGAAGCACCAGTGGACCAACGTTCTAATTGGTTGAGTGTTTAGTATCTTGGCTAAGAAAGAAACAATCATCAGTATCTTTATCTACAACCAAAGCAGAGTATATTACATCGGCAGGATGTTGTACACATGTTCTATGGATGAAACAAACTCTGACAGATATACAAGTTGAGTATGATGAGCCCATTCCAATCTACTTTGATAATACAAGATCCATCAATATCTCAAAGAACCCGATGATGCACTCCAAGATGAAGCACATTTCAATCAAGTATCACTTTCTACGAGAACAGGTTGCAGAGAAGAACATCAGAGTTGAATATGTGGGCACAAAATAACAAGTGCCAGACATCTTTACAAAACCGCTTCCAAGAGAAGCCTTTGAGTATCTTCGCCAAAGACTCGGAGTAATTTCTACTCCAAAATGAATGTTTTTTAATACTTATCTTATATGTCTTAGATTTACATGAGGAAGCACCATAAAGACAACAGTTCAGGTTGGAAGATCAATTTCAGGAAGAGTTCAGTCAGGGGGAGTATCCCCAAGGATAGTTCAGTTAGGGGGAGAGGCCCTGGATGGAAATATACCTTTTTCATTGGTAACAAAGGGGGGGAGATTTATCAGATGCAAGATAGAGAGTTACATGTTTGGAGAAAGAGCACACAGACATGGTTCCAAGGGGAGCGATGGTCACAAGGGGAGCATGAGTGATATGACTTCAGTATTGCATTAGAGTGTTTTCATCAATGTCAAAGGGAGCAATTGTTGATTAATTGGGTTGGTCGTCAATGATGTCAACCCTTAAAGAAAGTCAAGTAGAAAATTCTAGTAGCACAAAGGTATGGATAATGGATCTAAGTTTTTTTAATGTATAATGGTATGTGTTTTAATATATTTATAGGTAAGACTATTCTAGATGGATAGTACATGTCATGCCATTTCTGGTGGTATGTGGAACATCACATAACTTCTCACGGTTAGAGAGTTATGGCCATGTGAAGTTGGGGAACTCTCATGAGTTATCTAAAAGCCCCTAAAAGGTCAAAGTAGTCAAAGTGGTTACAAAGAAGAAATTATTTAAATAATAAAGTGGTTTCAACAAGAATTGGTGAGTTTACTATTTATGGATAAGTCAAAGTGGTTGCAAAAGAAATTATTTAAATAATAAAGTTAGTGGAGAACTTACTATTTGTGAAAAGTGGTTAAGTTAAGTGGACAAGTGGTTAGAAGTGGGTTAGCCCTAAAATAAGGAAAGTGGATTAAGTTGGTTAGAAGGTAACCCCTTGAGGAAGCTACATGAAAATATAAATAAGAGGCAAGGGTCTATCATTTCATTATTGAGCACATTGAATATATACTATTGTGTAAGGCTTATTGCAGGTACTCATTGATATATCTATAGTTGAAAAAATATGAGGTAGCACAAAGGGTGGACGGTGAAAGTTTCGGAATTACAGAAAATACTAAAAAAACTTAAGTTCTGAGGTGTACGCATGCTAACGATACAACAGGGTGCGTACATACGCGGGCTACCAATACAACAGAGCGTGTATGCACGTCGGCTATCAGTATAACATGATGTGTACGTGAGGGAAAATCCATGGAAATCTGAGGAGATGAAGAAGCCGAGGTTTTAGATTATGAGAACAAGCTCCCAAGAATGTCTGCAGTGATCAGATACATCAGATCTATCCAATGGTTCAAAAGGTATGTCTTATTTCTATGAGTAGTTGGATTTTGATGTATGCATGAGAAATGGTTATGGAGATTTGAGGATTCTCCCTAGAGAGTTTAGTGGTTGCATAAGATCTTCTGTATAAATAAGATCTACAGAAATATAGTGTTGGTTTAAGCAATATTTATCATTGTTAGAGTCAAGACACATCTTGTATTTCTTGGCATGTGGTTAAGGGTTATAGTGATACATGAAGTAGTTGAAGTATTGAAAGGTTGAATATCATAAAGGGTTTTATGTTTAGTTCATGTGAGGGTTATTATATTGGTTCATGATAACATACACTCATTTGGCACATGACTAGAGAGATATATAGATTCTTTGGATAAAGGTTATGTATGAGGGTGCATGCACATGGCACAATTACAATCTCGATACCGTGACAGGTTGCAAATCTATGTGAAAGAGGTTGTTGAGGGTCAGAAGTTTTCAAAAGAAAGAAAACCCTAGTTTTCAAAGGCATACACAAGCTGCATAACAGATAGGTCGCGTACATAAGCGAGTTGCTATATAGATAGGGCACATACATACACGTGATGTAGAACTACAGGTTGTGTACCTGTTTTATTTGTTTGATGCATGCTTAGTTCAGGTACAGATTGATTGCAGGGCAGTAGTACAGGTTGGTTGCAGGTCAGTGGTACAGGTTGGTACAATTTTACAGTGGTATATCTCACAGTGATAGTGTGACAGTGGTTCCATCATTCTACTTCTACATCAGGGTGGTTGGATAGGGAAAGGACAGGTGGTTGTATCCACCTTTCGGTTGTAGACGAAGAACATAGGGGGTTGTAGTCTCCTTCTGGTTGTAGCCAGAGAATTGGGGAGTTTGAGCTTCCCTCAGGTTGTAACCTGAGAAACTAGGGAGTTGGAGCCTCCTTGCAGTTACAACTGGAAAACAAAGGAAGTTGGTGCTTCCAATGAATATAATTCTTAAAGACACATAAGAAAAAACATTATGTGGTTTTCTCCCGCTTGGGTTTCCACGTAAAAACATTGGTGTACTGTGTATATGTATGATTTCTCATTTGTTCATTGTTTATTTATTCTGCAACTATTGGATGATAATGCTACATTGATCATAAAGAAATATAACACTTGCATATTATGGTTAAAAAGGATTGGATTTCTCTCTTAGTGATCCAACAAGAGTATGGTAGAGCATTTTTTGAGAGGAATATTTTGAAAAAAAATGTGGGTGTGACCCTTTAAAGAATGACAAAATTATAACCATTCATTTATTAAATTAGATATGATCACATTGAAACCATGCCAATGTATTTAATTTTATGATCCATCAACCATAATTAACCTTGTGATTTCAAATTTACAAAATTTCAATGTTCCCTATTTATTCATCCTTAAAAGTGAAGAAACCCTTTGATATTTAAGTTATTGCTTTATTTCCTTCAAGGTATTAACACCAAATCTATATAAAAATTGGAAATAAAGACGTTAGATCTAACTAGAAATGAAAATTGACTTTAATTAGAGTGAATTGAAAGGGGATGGTTTTCCAAACAATCCAAGTTGACACATGGATATAAAAAATGCTCGCTCAAGACACTTGGAAATGATGCAATTTAGATCTATATATTTAACTTAAACGAACCCCAAATTGATTGTAAACAAAAGATTAAAGGGAAAAAATGAATGAGATGGTTAAAAAAAACAAGTGAAACCTAGTGCTTACCATTGGGATATGGGGTCTAACTACTCTTGAGTGTTTTCCCTCTTATCTCTATTGTTTGATGTCCCAAACATCTTGGAACACTGCTCGGTGAGAATCAAGATGAGAAATCTAAACTATACAAGTATTACAAGGAGGCTAAATCTAAAAGAATTCAACTCAAGTATCACAATTTAAATTTTAAACTAAATCTAGGGTAAGAAAGTAAAACCCTATGATATTCACCAACAATACAATATATTTTAGCTTAGAATTTCACAGAGAAATGAAATACATTCATCAATATACCTCAATTCACATTGCTTGTTTTGTAATAGCTCATTCCTCATTAAACTTGCAATATCAAACACTTATTATAATGGCCCTAGAAAATTTACTCAAAAAGGTAAAGAGATCTCACACCAAAAATAAGCAAGTTCTTCCAGTGGATTTCCAACCATGAAAAATGAAGGAAGTGTCTTCCTTATATAGATAAAACACACTTAAAACCATAAAAGGAATACCATGAGCTAAAACAATACCATGTTCTCAAATGAAAACCATGACCCCAATACTATGTTCCCAAGTGAAAACCATGGGGAAATACCATAAGTGGTTATAAAAAATCCTCAAATGTAGGGGCACCCTCCTCAAAATGGTGAAAATGCAACTAAATTCCAAATGTGTGGTCTAGGAGACCATGAGAACAAGTGTTATAGCAATATTTCTCTCACCCTATGCAATCTTGCACATAAGGCCTTTTTTCATTTCACTATGCAGACTTGTCATCCATTTTTGCAAATCCTAGAGCTAAAAATACATGTGTTACCACATGTATGCACCTTGCCTACTATACAACATGTGTATACGCAGGTTACACCACTACAACCCATGTACATCGGGATTTGTGGAAAAAAATGAAAAATGGTGTCGAGTTTCCATGTCATGACATGAGATCTACGATCCTTGGCCTTCCATATATTGGAAATGTTCTGACTCGGCCCTTCAGTACCATTTGAAGGCTATAAATGGGTCAATTGCGAGATATGGAAAAGAGGAGAAAGAATTCAACTTTGAGAGAAAAGTTAATCTGGAGAAATTATTTACTTCATATTGAGTATTCATCCCTTTGTCCTTTAAGTCTGAACACAGTGTTCAGCCCCAAAGCTCTTCCCTTATTGATTGAGAGTTCCATTGTCTCTCTTTTATGAGCTTGTCGTTGGTGGAGGATTGAAGTGGTGGAGGCCTAGCTGGAAGGAACTTAGTTTCTCGGTTTCGAATCGTGCCGACATGGAAGTCTGTAACATTTTCACTTCCGCTGATCATATATTAATAGAAATACTCTTTTCTCGTTCAATTGATATCTTGCAAATATTTGAATTATTATTCCATGGGCGTATTTTTCATGTTTATTAATGGATTATGTTATTGAATGTGCTAACATCATTTATTATCACCATATGCTTTCTTTTCTTGGTTGTTGAGGACTAGTTGCAGGTATATTGCTTTGGGTCAAGTGCTTAATGGTGGACTTCATCGAACGTCTGGACAAGGTAGGCCTTTTACCTTGTCTTGTTAGCATATTTTTTTACATAGGATACTTGATAATAGAGTTGATTTCTGCAGTCATTTTCGTCTGTTGTGGTTTACCCTAGCCATAGAGAGATTTTCCTTGTAACAGAATTGAGAACCATACTGGGGATTGAATCTTCTTTCTTAGGGTTTGGAGTGTTTTTCTACTTAGATTGCTCTCGTTCCTATCGCCTTTCTTGTCCTATCATTGCTTGACAGCCTCTGTTCACTCTGGGTTTGATTTTTTCAGCCTTCTCCCTTTCCTGGCTTTGTTTTTGAAACATATACGCGGTTTTTGGCTTGACATTCACGTATATACGTGTGTTGTCCCTCTGAAAGCTATGTACATATGCTCTGTTTCGTTGAACAGTCGCACACAACAACCTTCTTTGCTTGTTTGTTGGGTTTGGTGGTTGTTGGGTAGGTTTTGTTGATTGGATTCTTCTTGTGTCTCTGTAGTGAATGTTAAGTGTCTGTGGGATGACAAGAAACCTGTCTGCGATTGAATTTTTGGACAGAGTATTTCTCATCACCTTCTCATTTTGATTTTCCTTATACATTGGGTTGTGTGTTTTTCTCCTTGGTATCCTACTTGAGTTATCTCTTTCTATACACAGTAGAGTTTTATATATCAAGTTGTTGTTCAGTCCACGCATTTTCATTTTTCTTATATTGAAAATACAAAAGTATTAGGCATTTTGCATTGTTTGGCATTTTAATCTTTTGAGTCTCTATCATTAGCTTAGCTTAGTGCATGTAAATAAAGATTGTATTTTTACTTCAGAATTGCAGTGTTGAAATTGAAAATTGCATTTGTTTTAAGAAACATATCATTCATTGAAAATTGAAGTTAGGACTTTGCATTATATTCATATTTACTTTACTTGTTGAGCCATAACATCATGGGTTTCACTACCATACTTTTTTGAGTAAGCACAACCACTAAAATTAACGCTATAATTTAAAATTGATTAGTCATGATTTTATTTTCTAGGGTGCACAAACTAGCTTAGGATGTAGTGCCTTAAAATAGGATTTTGTGAGTAGACTTTTTCACGACAATTAAATATATGTGTCTGACAAAGGGAGTGGAGAAATCCATTGTATAATTGGTAATATCAGGAGGCTCCACTCACACCGGAGTTAATCACAAGGTCGCGCGAGGTTGGTTGAAAGGATATCCCCCCGATACCTTCTTCGCGTAAGAGATATTTCTAGGGATCTTGCTAGTGCCTTTACCTCCGTGAGAGGCGATATTTTAAAGGTTTCGGGCTTTGCTACCCTACCCATATGGTGGACCTGACTTACGACTGCTCGCTTGTGCATCGGTTATACATTGGTTGCTTAGTTGTTTGACTTAGGTGCCACATAGGTTAGTTCTAGGGGTTATTCTGCAAGTACACTCGGTCAAATAAGGTTCGAACAACACACAACCTTTATGGAGGATTACCTCTTTGGGGGGGGTTGACTGACTAGTTGTTAAGCCCACGAGGGCCCTTATAACTGATTATGTTACCTCCGATATTTAGCAAGGAGTCTCATGCCCCTCTTGGGCGAGACATACCTTCTTTAGGAAGGGAGGCCACTTTCAGCCACTTTACCTTGTTTGTGTGCATATTGGTCGTTTGATTTTTGGTGTGCTCTTTGATTACTAGTTGGCCTTATGATTTATTTTTTGTATTTAGAGTCTTAAGTCATCATGAAGTCAGACCAACGTCCCCATTGGTCCCGTCGCTTGTTACAGTTACCACTGGATTTCAAGTCTAGAGTTATTAGACGTGGTACACACACCTCCACTGTTCAAACTTGTGATTCTACAAGTATGAGTATTGAACCTAGTCTTCAGAACACTGGGAGCCCTTAGACTCTCACACCTACTGCAGTTAATGGCACCCCTTCGACTCCTGCAACCAAAGTGGTTGTAGTGTCGTAGGCACCTATCATTACTATGGCTCGTCGTATAGTGAATGCTCAATCTTTTGCCTCGAACCCCTTTGGATCTCTTGGCCACTCACTGAGCTATAATGTTAAGTCCATCCCTATGGCCTCTAGTCCTTTTTCCTATGGTATGTCGAATTTTACTTCGCAGTTTTCGAACAACATCCCCGCTGATGGACCTAATGCTAGAATTGGACTTGGGGGCATTACACCTCCTTACACTCCTTTTTCGTTTGGTGGTTCTCAAATCCCTCAAACGACTCCTAATATGGGAGGTATTCCTTCTTTTAACCCCGAGTCTAATCCTCTTGCTTCTGGGTGGAGCAACCAACCTGGTGGACAAGCCTCTGCTCAAGTACTGTTCTATACCCTTACATCCTCAGTGTCGATTCTGACCAACACATTTGGCATGACGAATCCACCTCTATCCTCTAGATTCACACCCGGAGGAGGTCAGTTTCACGCCTTGGGAAACCCCCAACCCAGATCCAATCCAGCTGGGGACAATTTTTATAACCCTCATCAGAACATTCCTACTGGAATGATGCCCAACCAACATTTTATGAATCAGCCTGGAGGAGGGTCTTACAATCCCGAGCAGGGAGATGGTGCTTACCAGAACCCTGGCTGGACTGTAGTTCCTCAAACACAATCTTTCCAGGGAGCTTGGGGCCAGATGTCGCAACCCCATCTCCCTTTTTTGGCCATGCTTAATCTTCCATACTTTTCTAAGTTGATGAATGACCTTGTGAGTCATGATCCTACATGGCCCCCCATCCCCACCAAGCTTCTTTTGGACATTCCAAAATTCGAAGGTAAGAATGGCGAGGATCCTGGTGATCACGCTACTACCTTTCACCTATGGTGCTCCTCAAATTCCCTTAATGACGATTCCATTTGGTTAAGATTGTTTCAACACACCCTCATTGGGGTCGCTGCGAAATGGTATATCGAGCTATCTAGGGGGGCATATGGGACATTTAGTCAGATGGTGTTGGTCTTCCTTAACCACTTCCAATTGTCGGTTCGTTACGACGCTGGCCTAGAAATTATGTTGACTTTACACCAGGACATAGCCACTCATATCTCGAATCATATCTAGGAGTGGTGTAGACGGAAGAGGTTGATTAAGAACTCCATACCCCCACCTTTCTTTTAGAATGGTTCTCCAAGTCTTTGCAGCCTCCTATCTCGAAGGATGTTGCTACATTCGTGGTTACCACTGTGGAATAAGCGATCTTAAAATCCCAATAGTTAGATCTTATATACGCTCATTCTGGGATGTTATACCACATTCTTCTGGATGCACTGCAGTCACCTTATGACCCTAGACAAAAGCCCAAACCTCATGCCAATGGCATTGTAGGCTCTACCAATGTAAAATCCACAGACTCGGTGACAAAACATTTGAAAGAGTTGTCTCTAAACCAGTCTGCAAGAGGGCCAACTTCGTCCATGTCTTCCAATCCCACTCAGTCAACGGATGTACATTCTGTGCAATCATCGATCGACCCAAATGGTAACCAGCAACCAGGCGGAAATAAGAAGAAATGACGTAATAATAATCATAAGGGTGGGAAAAATAATAATAAACCCAAGGACAATGGTAATAATGAGAAGACTAATAATGCAAGAAAGAAAGACGTAAGGTGAAATTTCCCTGTAAGCTTTGTACAGACGATCACTTTACTCATTTATGCCCCAAGCTTGTGGAAGCTCCGAGGCTATTATCTCTACCGCCTGTCGTGCTAACGAATCCTTTCCCACATAACCAGCACATGGCCTCGAGCTCCTCAAACACCGAAAATGCAATTGGTGGGAGTCAAAACTCGTCGTTGCAAGACGACGACCGTTTGTGTATCAATATGGTCGATGCCAAAGTTCATGTAGCCACTCGATCTCGAGATTATAGTTCTTCACAGGCTATAACTGGTCTAGAATCTCGTCCTCCTCCTTCGGAGACGACTTTACAGATTGAAAAACCAGAGCCACTGCCTCATATTTCAAAAGGAGTACTCAAGCGCTCTACCCACAATCCAAATGCTAGAGCCGCCTAGAACTACTCTATTGTTGAGGACCTGGGTCAAACCCCTTATACAATGTCGGCTTTGGAGGTACTCCAGACGTGTTCTTTATAGAGGAATGTCTTACTATCTGCGTTAGAGGCTCTAGAACCCAGTGGCTCAAAAGTTATCAAGTTTGACGTCACAGATGTGAAGCCTCGCTTGCTTTACCATGTGGTATTCCAAATCCACGTGGGGTACTCAAAGTATACCATCAAACATGCGGTTGTTGATGAACGCGTTGCTACATGTGTGATGTCCCTGATCTGTTGGAAAGCTCTCGGTTATCCGACTCCTTTTAAGTCATCAAACATGTTGACTGTTTTTTATGGTCATTCCTTCCACCCTCACGGTATTCTTCCTGCCTTTCCAGTTCAGTTGGGTGGGAAGACGATAGAGGTTGAGGTTGAAGTAGTTGATGCGCCTCTTAATTATAACTTGTTATTAGGATGCAATTGGACCTATGCTATGAATGTCATCGTATCGTCTATCTTCCGTACTCTTTGTTTTCCTCATGATGGGAAGATCGTGACAATTGACTAGTTATCCTTTGTGTATGCTAGTCCCAGTGCATCTATTGGACCGTGGATCCCCGTGATCGACAATTCTCAGCCGGCAACTGAGAATATTGGTGTCGGAATGTATTCATCCCTTATGGAAACTTTCGACTTCATGGCACCGATTCACCACGTTTACGCCATGTCCAGTAGGCCCATTTCGTCGGAGAGGTCCATCTCTTTCATCACTTCCTATTTTAACAATCCTTGGATTCTACCTTCCTCGACTATGTCTTGTGAGGGTCAGCCACATACTGGCATTATATCACCAACCTCTGTTAATCATGTTGGATATAGATCGACAACTTCAGCTAGTCATGTTGAATACCAACAACCAATCATTGCAAGTCATGTTGGGGGCACAAGTCTAGTCATCGTTAGTCACACTGTGTTATAAAAACAGGACCACGGAGAAATAAAATAAAACAAATGCGGAAACAAAACACAGAAGATACACAATACAATAGAGACACAGATTTACGTGGTTCACCTAATGTGGGCTACGTCCACCAGAGAAATTGTCAGGTCATTCATTTATTATTATCTAACAAATGAAGAAATACAACCTAAAGCAAAACCCGTTGTAACTTCCTCTTCTTTCTCTCACAGTCTCCTCTCTCATAATATAATACTCGCCATAATGCATAGCCGTAATATATTTCCCTCATAACAGAGGATTGCCTTCTAGGGAAAAAAACTCTAACATAATTTCTACCGTTAGATCTGCGACCTTATAATGAATGGTCCCCGCAGAGGGGGTACCCCCCCCTCTGCACTCCCCCGCGTGGAAGAGTGTACATATTTATGGGGTGTAAAGTCTTCATGGGGTATAAACAAGGCGGAAAAACACAAGACCTCTGAATCATGAAGATAATTAGGCTCCACAACCAACAATCTCCCACTTGGACACTGATCTCAACAACTCCACCGTTGTTGTATATGCTGGACTCTGAACCTTCTTGGACCTGGAAAATTTTTCATCTTCATATTCATTCTTGAAGACCAACTGAAACTGAGAAGGAACTCAATTTCTCTCTGATTACTCCCTTTGTTAACATGTCTGCAAGATTCTAGCTAGTGTGTATCTTTTCCAACTTCGAATGTCCATCTTCCAAGGTGGATCGTATAAAGTGGTACCTCAACTATATATGCTTAGTCTTCGAATGGAAGGCTGATTTCTTTGCAATATGAATTGCACTCTCATTGTCACAGTACAACCTATTATTCTTCTGCTTCTTTCTCAATTCATCCATAAACCTTTGCAACCAAATCATCTATTTACTAGCCTCTATAGCAGCAACATACTCTACCTCTATTGTTGAAAGTGAAACAACCTTTTGCAATTTCGAAATCCAACTTACTGTTGTTCCACCTATAGTAAAAACATACCCTGTGGTGCTCCTCCTTCTGTCTTTATCACCTGCCATATCTGAATCAACATATCCCCGTAGAAAAGTGTCTGAACCTCCAAAACATAATGCATAAGTAGAAGTACCTCTCAAATACCTGAGAATCCACTTTACTGTCTCCCAATGTTCTTTACCTAGATTGTTCATATACCTGCTCACAACTCCCAATGCATGTGCAATATCTGGTCTTGTGCAAACCATTGCATACATCAAGCTGCTAACTGTTGATAAATAAGAGCCCTTGGACATGTATTTTATCTCATCCTGTGTCTTGGGACACATTTCCTTAGTTAATTTGAAATGGCTGACCAAAGGTGTACTAACTGGTTTTTCATTATGCATTATAAACCTCTCCAACACCTTCTTTGTGTACTCACCCTGAGAAAATGTCAATTTGCAATTTTTTCTATCTCTTGTTATTCGCATGCCAAGGATTTTCTTTGCATCACCCAAATCCTTCATCGCAAATGAATTGGTTAATTTCTTCTTGAGCATATTTATATCCTACATATTAGACTCTACAAAAAACATGTCATCTACATACAATAGCAAGATAATATAGCTTCCATTTTCTAGCCTTTTAAAATAAACACAGTGATCGAAATGACATCTATTATAACCATGTTCTGTCATAAACCTGTCAAACTTCAAATACCACTGTCTTGGAGCTTGATTTAGGCCATACAAACTCTTCTTCAAATCCCCATGGAGAAAAGTTATTTTTACATCTAACTGTTCAAGATGCAAATTTTTTACTGCCACAAGACTTAAAATAGTCCTAATTGAAGTCATTTTAACAACAGGAGAATATTTCATCAAAATCTATACCTTTCTTTTGCGCAAATCCATTTACAACAAGTCTAGCCTTGTACCACTTTTCTCCTCCATCTTCTTCCTTCAACTTGTAAACCCATTTATTTTGCAATGTTCTTTTTCCTACAGGAAACTGAACCAAGTCCCAAGTCTGTTTATTTGCCAAGGAATCCATTTCCTCTTTCATGCCTTGCTCCCACTTCTTTTTGGTGTCTACCTGCATTGCCTCTTCATAACATTCTAGTTCACCAGAATCAGTCAACAATAAATAATACAATGAAGGAGAGTATCGTTGAAGGGGTATAATTAACCTGGTAGATCTTCTAACAACACTTGTAGGTGTTTGAGGTATCTGCTGCTCCTGTTGTTGTACATTTTTATTTTCAGGTTCCTTTGGAATTTATTTTTCAGTGATCTCATCAAGCACTGTGTATTCTTGTTTTTCTTCTTCCCGTTTCTTTCCCTGCAACTGATCTTTGTACATGACCTTCTCATTGAATATGACATCTCTACTCCTAATGATTTTGTTATTTTCATAATCCATAATCGATAACCAAAATCATTAATACCGTATCCAATAAAGGTACACTTCTTGGATTTAGACTCAAGCTTTGTTCTATTTTTTTTATCAATATGGACAAATGCTTCACAACCAAAAGTTTTCAAAAAAGAATAGTTTATCTTTTTTCCTGTCCATTCCTCCTCTGGAATTCTACCATCCAAAGAGCTTGAAGGTCCTCTGTTTATTAAGTAAACAACAATATCTACATCATATGTCCATAACTGTAAGGGCAAACCGGCATGCAATCTCATACTCCTTGCACGCTCCATGATTGTCCTGTTCATCCTTTCTGACACACCATTTTCTTGTGGTGTTCTTGGTACTGTCTTCTCTCTACGAATCCCATGGTATGAACAATAATATTCAAACTCCTTGCTGCAATATTCACCTCCATTATCTGATCTAAGGCACTTCAAACTTTTCTCTGTCTCATTCTCAACTAAAGCTTTCTATTTTTTAAAAGTATCAAAAACATCAGATTTTTGTCGAATACAATAAACCCAAGTTTTTCTAGTTGCAACATCAATAAAAGTAACATAATAACGAGAGCCACCAAGAGATGATACCTTAGTTGGTCCCCATACATCTGTATGCACAAGCTCTAACCTTTCATTCTTATTTTCTTTTTCGACTCTGAGAAATATGACTCTCTTGTGTTTTCCATAAACACAATGCTCACAGAAGTCCAAATCAATTTGTTTAAGATCTGAAGATCTGACAACAAATTTTTTTTGTGAAGTATCTGCATACCCTTCCCACTCATGTGTCACAGCCTATGATGCCACATTGTTGTATCCACTCCTGTAGAGGTTAAAGAGATAGAATAGTCAGTATTACCAGTACATAAATACAATGTACCTACCTTCTCTCCTTTTGCTATCACCAATAATCCTTTGATGACCTTCCACGTCTTCTCTGTAAATATGAATACACAACCTTCACTTGCCAACTGTCCTATTCAAATTAGATTTTTCCTTAAATCTGGAACATGTCTTACCTCTTTCAACAACCATTGGTTTCCATTGCGTTGCTTTATTTTTACCGTTCTTATTCCAACAATTTTGCATGGTGCATCATCACCCAAATGAACCTGTCCAAAATCACCTTGAACATAATCTAGAAAATGTTTCCTATGGGGTGTGGCATGAAATGAAGCCCCTGAATCTACTACCCAAGACTCAGAAATATTAT
>SNQJ01S0000902.1:178313-202108 GCA_010110895.2 Picea sitchensis | reverse complement strand
TACCTCTTTCAATAACCATTGGTTTCCATTGCGTTGCTTTATTTTTACCTTTCCCATTCCAACAATTTTGCATGGTGCGTCGTCACCCAAATGAACCAGTCCAAAATCACCTTGAACATAATCTAGAAAATGTTTCCTATGGGGTGTGGCATGAAATGAAGCCCCTGAATCTACTACCCAAGACTCAGAAATATTATCTACAGAAAGAATCAAAGCATCTTGTAATACATCACCTGTTACATTTTCTTCATGATTTCTCTCATGTTGTCCATCTCTTTGTTTCTTTGGAGATCTGTAGTCTCTCTTCAAATGTCCTTTCTTCCCACAATTCCAGCACTCTATTTTTCCAAGTCTAGATTTGGATCTGCCCTTCCTAGAATTCTCGCGGTTCCATGAGCCCTTTCCTCTATCCATTTGTCTTCTCTTGTTCTCCATGTTCAACGCATTACTTGATGTCTCACCTGTGCTTTTCCGTCGCATTTCCTCACTAAGGATAACACCAACA
The DNA here is from genome assembly GCA_010110895.2 of Picea sitchensis. Taxonomy (NCBI): domain Eukaryota; kingdom Viridiplantae; phylum Streptophyta; class Pinopsida; order Pinales; family Pinaceae; genus Picea; species Picea sitchensis. The sequence goes on along the minus strand of SNQJ01S0000902.1, from coordinate 201,603 downwards.
ACATCATCAAATTTTAAAGTATTTGAACCAGAGACGGAGTTACTTATAGCCATGACCAAGCCGTTTCATCTTTCTGGCAATGAGCACAAGATTAGAAGAGCCATAACCTCATCATCAAAGTCCACTTTATAGAACTTAGTTGATTAATAACCGTATTAAATTCATTTAAATGATCTGCAACAGACCCACCTTCTGACATCTTCATATTAAATAATCTCTTCATTAGAAATACCTTATTAGACGTCGAGGGTTTTTCATACAGTTTAGCCAATGCGTCCATCAGATCATTTGTTGTCTTTTCTTTCGAAATATTGAAATCCATCGACGCTGCGAAGCTCAGTCGTATCGTTCCTAGAGTCTTTCTGTCAAGAATCTCTCATTCTTCATCATTCATGACCGTCGACTTCTTTGCTTCTCCGCCCAATGGTAGGAATAGATCCTTCTGATATAAATAATCTTCCATCTGCATCTTCCATAACTGACAGTTTTGGTTGTTAAATTTCTCGACCCTAAACTTTCCATCTTCCGACCTTGCTCCCACTCGAATCAAGAACCCTCTTTTCCTGCGAGTTATATTTCGCTTTGATACCAGTTGTTAGAAAAACAGGGCTGCGGAGCAATAAAATAAAACAAATACGGAAACAAAACACAGAAAATACACAATATAATAGAGACACAGATTTATGTGGTTCACCCAGTGTGGGCTACGTCCACCAGAGAAATTGTCAGGTCCTTCCTTTATTATTATCCAACAAATGAAGGGATACAACCTACAGCAAAACCCGTTGTAACTTCCTCTTCTTTCTCTCACAGTCTCATCTCTCACAATACTCGCCATAATGCATAGTCGCAATACATTTCCCTCATAACAAGGGTTGTCTTCTAGGGAAAAAAAACCTAACATAATTTCTAACATTAGATCTGCGACCTTATAATGAATGGTCCCCGCAGAGGGGGTACCCCCCCTCTGCACTCCCCCACATGGAAGAGTGTACATACTTCTGGGGTGTAAAGTCTTCATTGGGTATAAACATGGCTGAAAAACACAAGACCTCTAAATCAGGAAGATAATCAGGCTCCACAACCAACACACTGCACATACATCACCAACCTCTTCTAGTCATGTTGGGGATTCATCACCAACCTCTGCCAGTCATGTTGGGGATTTTCTACTAGCCTCTGCAAGTCATGCTGAGAGCATATCACCGGCCACTACAAGTCACGCTGGAGGCATTCATAGGATTGAGAATCCTAGACGTGTAAGACATAATCCCAAGTTCCTTTGTAAGCTTTGCAAAGGAGATCACCTTACTTGCTTGTGCCCTTCTACTGTTGTGGTTCAAGAAGTGTGGTCCTTTCCTAGGGGCCCTTCGGGTTCTGAATCGTCTTGGCTTCTCAACCTTCTTTGGTTGATACAGCAGTCATGCCGATGCAATCTTCGGCTGAGACCCCTCTTCCTTTAGGGGTTGATGCATCTCTTGACCTTGTTGTCTCACATCATGTTCAACCAGCGATCGCGTCGATGCAATCTTCGACCGACACCACTCCTATTTTTGGGGGTGATGCATCTCTTAACCTTGTTGTCTCGCATCATATTCAACCAATGGTTGAAGAAGTGGTTGTGCCGATGCAATCTTCAGTCAGTTCCACTCTTCTCTTGGAGAGTGACAAATCTAAGGAAGTGACATTGTCGATGCAATCTTCAGTCAATCCCACTCTTCTTTTGGAGGGTGATGCGTCATTCGACCATGTCCTTAGCATTTCTAGTTATGTAACTTCTTCACTAGGGAGCATTCCACTCTCTTCGAGTATGCTCCCTCCAAGTCCTAGGGTGGTTTTCTTTGATTGGAATGATCTTGTAGAGCCTCAACTTCCTTCTTCTACACCCTTCTAGATAAGGGGCATTCTTCGATATATTGTAGATAAGGTAACCTCTGCAAGTATTTTATCCTCCTCGACTTGGAAAGATTTGGGTTTTCCCAAGCTTGTGTCAGCTCTTCGTAAGTTGTTGACCTTTCACAGAAGTCACACACGGGAGCCTTGACCTCCCCCATTACATGTTTCTCAGAACAGCATCCACGAGTCTGATTTAAGCTCTTTTCTGAGTAGTCTAAAAACGAAAAGATTTTCGAGTGAATTTGTTCCTTTCACACTCGTTAAATTGGACTTGAAATGTCGTGAGTCTTAGTTAATCTCTTTTCCGACTCATTTTCAAAAAGTAAAAAGATTGTTGAGTGAACTTGTCTCTTTCACACTCGTAAATTGGATTTGAATGGACATCTATTTGGCACAAGTTTATCCCTTTTTCACACCAAATAGACTAAAGATCATAAAAAATGACATTTTTTGGTGTTAAGTTGTGATTGCATCTCATGCCCTTGCTTACAGTGTTGACCCTATAGTTGGTTCTCGCTTTGTGTTATAAACCATTTGCCTCGGCAATTTTTGCATCCTCGACCAAGCAAAGCCTCGTTTATATCCTTCACAATTTAACACCCTATACCCAGGAGGGAGCATTTCCCCGAGTGTCCATCTCCCACATGCATCTCCTTGCATTGAGAATAGGTATGTTCCACTGTTGGAACTAGTTTTTCTTACTTGAGACACTCGTTTCCTCCTCTATATCATAGCATTCATTTGTCTATGAAAAAAAAAAAAAAAACGGGCGGGAAGAGAGTATTATCTTATATTGGCAGCAGCCGTGTCGCCTTTGAACATAACACAAAGTTATTGAGTCCATTTGTCATCATAATTTTGGGTTTATCATGGCTTTAGGAAGTTGAGCTCGTTACAGAGAGTCTTCTCTACTCATTGGTTACTCTACCAGTGCCTATGGAGAATTTCATTGATGCCTCCGACATCTCACGGTTTCATCATTGAGTCTATGTTGTCGGAGTCTTCCATATGTCTCATGCTCTTGTTCAAAGAAAGTCTATCAACCTGTGTCAGCCATTTCTCAGAACTCTTGACTTTGCATGTCGGCCATACCCTCAATTTGTCTCAGAATCACATGATATTGTAGTCCTATCAAGCACCCTGGCCCTACTTTCATCATTGGTAAGTAACCTTGAACCTAAAAGTCGACATTTCATCATTGGTCATTGACTGGGTGGTTTCCCTTGTGTTTGATGGCAAGACATTTATTCACACATTGGGATTCGTGTAGTGTCTTGGATGCCATTAGCCTTATTGGTGGTTTCCTCACCTCTATCAACATTTTCCCTCGTTGGTTGTTATTCAGAGGGTCTTTTTCATGTACCGCTTGCACTTGGCACACACGAAAGACGCACAGGGTCGTTGGTTCGTGAACATGTTCTTCGTCCGATTTCCTCCAAAACATGAAGCTCTTGCTTTGTACTTCGTGTTGAATGATGAGAGATGCCTTAGTGATCTCCTTTTAGCGAGTCTCCTTCCATCGACTTCAGCTCATCTATTCTGGAAATGAGACCTAGGGTCTTATGAGTACCTTGAGGCTTGCAATCATTAGTGGTAGGTTCTCTCGTCGTCGATAGTTGGGAATACATCAATGTCTCCTGATCGATGGATTCTTCAAGTGTTCGACCCCGACTCATTTATTCACACTTGTAAGAATGTACTTGGTGCCTTGATACCTACTTTCATTATCGGTAGGTTGTCTCGCGTTTGTTAATGGTATACCTCAATGACCGGTAATCAAATAATGTCTCATTGTGTTCGACCTCAACTCTTTTATTCACATGATGTAGACTTGCACCTTTGGCGGATTGTGTAGAAGACTTGAAGACATCAGTATATGGTCGCAACTTTCCTGAGTTGTTGTTTCATTTTCATTGGATCAGTGCCTATATGACTTCAGTGATCATGAGAGATCATATTGTACTCCATTATATACATATATCTTCATATTGGTTTTGAGACTAGTTCCACTGGGCCTTGTTCGTGACTATGACAGTCTTTGGCATTTAACCACATTTGTATTTGCCTATTCATGGCCACAGACAGTTGTTTGGTATATTTTCACATGGATCTGCAGTGCAATTCAAATTGGCAGCCATGTATGCAAAGTCAGTGCAGAATGTACTGATCAACTAATTCTTCCAGTTGGTTCCCCATTACTCCACTTCTGGGTTGTTTATAATGTATTTCGGCCATCATAGATACTCCTCTGACTTCACACATTAGGGGGCATCTGTTATAGCAAGATTTGCCTCACCCTATGCAATCTTGCACAGAAGGCCTTTTTCCATTTCCCTATGCAGACTTGTCATCCCTTTTTGCAATTCCCAGAGCTAAAAATACATATTTTTCCACATGTACGCACATTTCCTACTATACAACATGTGTATATGCACGCTGCACCACTACAGCCTGCGTACATCGGGATTTGTGCCAAAAAAGAAAAAATGGTGTCGAGTTTCTATGTCACGACAGGAGATCTATGATCCCTGACCTTCCACATACTGGGAACGTTCCGACTCGGCCCTTTAGTTCCATTTGAAGGCTATAAATGGGCCAATTCCGAGCTAGAAAAAGAGGAGAAAAAAATCAACTTTGAGAGCAAAGTTACTCTGGAGAAATTATTTACTCAATATGGAGTCTGCATCCATTTTTCCTTTAAGTTTGAACACAGTGTTCCATTGCCTCTCTTTTATGGGCTTGTCATTGGTGGAGGATTGAAGTGGTGGAGGCCCAGTTGGAAAGAACTTAGTTTCTCAATTCCGAACCATGCCGACATAGAAGTCTGTAACATTTTCACTTCTGTTAATCATATATTAATAGAAATACTATTTTCCCGTCCAATTGATATCATGCAAATATTTGACTTATTATTCCATGGGCGTATTTGTCATGTTTATTAATGGATTATGTTATTAAATGTGCTAAAATCATTTATTATCACCAAATGCTTTCGTTGCTTGGTTGTTGAGGACTAGTTGCAGGTATATTGCTTTGGGTCAAGTGCTCAACGATGGACTTCATCGAACCTCTGGACGAGGTAGGACTTTTATCTTGTCTTGTTATCATATTTGTTTACATATCATACTTGAGAATAGAGTTGATTTCTGCAGTCATTTCCGTCTGTTGTGGTTTATCCTAGCCATAGAGAGATTTTCCTCGTAACAACAAGTGCACTCTCCTCAAAATGTGCCAACAACCTCTCCAAAATGTGTAGAGAGTCTAAAGGATGCCCAAGAAAAAGGGCACCCCTCTAACCAACCCCAATAATCATGGAATAAATCCTCTTCAAGAAAAAATGTGTTCACATGTGTGAGAAGGGGCAAATGAATTGCGCCATTCTAGAAGGTTCTATAAACACCACATGTGTGGGCTAGGAGAGAAAAAGTGTGTGCAAGTGGAGTGTTCACATATGTGCCAAGTAAATACCCCCTCAAAGTGGCTTGAAATCACTCACACATGTGAGAGAGGGGCTCACTCCCACACATGTGCTAGGATATCAAGTAGTAATAATCAAAATAGATTCGTGTATGCTCCATATGTTGCCAAGTGTACAGGTGATGATGTGGATACCTTTGTGATGATATCAATGCACTGTCATGGATCCCAAGAAATGTGACACAAATCCCAATATATACATATATGTTTGTTTGCTGGTACATGGATCCCAATGCAAATACATGGATCTTGAGGCATAGGGCACAAATCCAAATGTTGGGCACCCACCTATAATAATGAATCAAGTCTCAACACAAGTCATTACACAATGTGCATTAAGTAATCTCTTTTAACAACATCATAAAATAAGTTAATTTTATGATTTTCCTTAGTTTACCATGGTGGGACAACCTTACCCTTATTACATATGTTAATTTCTAGGACAAAAAGTATTTCCTAGGTTACTTAGTTAGAGATATGTAAGAATGATAAATAACTTATGGAAAGGGAATGTGAACTTTATGTTTTGACTTTCAAAGTCATATGTGATGATGCAAAAGGTCTTTAAATTGGTCCAACTAGCTTTCTAGCACTAGGAATCTTCATGATTTATACATGAAAGCCTTTAAGAAGGAGCCTTGCTTAGAGTTACCACCTCGACACTTTATTTATTATCCCTTCTTGTATTTTTCTTTCTCCTTTCTTTAGATATACATTTTTTAAGCATAGGAGTTAGGGGTTGGTCCTTTTTAATGAGGTAGCATAGCTCTAGCTTCATTGTTTTTATTTTATTTTCATGCTCTTCACCTCTGGCCTTTTTGGCTTTATTTGACTTAGGATTGCATTGATATTTAATTTGTTCAACTATACCTTGGTGGATGACATATGATAAGTCAAACATAAGTGGGCATAATATCTTTTTTATGAATGAGATGAAAGTGAATGGGAAAAGATGGAAATTTTAGGCATGGTTAGGGTATGAAGTATGCTAACTCAACTAGATCACTAGTAGTTCGACTTGACTCAAGTCACGATGACACTTATCTAAGGACAATTATGTCCTCCCATGGTACAATGAGACAAAATAATAAAAATTTATCATTAAGAAGTGTTATTGGATCGAACCCAATGTTTATTATGTTCATGACTAGGTAAGAAACCATCATACCATGTCTAAGCATGAAACCCACACATGAGAGCATAACACATCCACTAAAATAAAGATCATGCAAGAAATACCATCAATGAGTGCACATCACATCTGAGGTGTAAGGCATAGGAGCCAATATACCATGGTAGAGTCATCTAAAATAAATCACGAGTGATGTGACTAGATCATCATTTATCTGATGGAAGAATTGGAAGAACAAGCCTAAATCAGAAGAAATGAGCAAGAGAGCTCATCCAAGCAGCATAACCACACCCCTGAGAAGGTGATCTGGAAGTAATTGCCCTTAAGGGGGAAACAAGACTCTTTAAAGTATCTAGTTAATAGAATTGTGGCTCATCTCAACCTTCCTTAGGCAATTTTGTTGTCTCCCCATTCTTTGGCCTCAATGTCAGTTGATTACTCTTCATTCAATGAATTCTCCTTTAGAAACATGAGGGTCTTTGTTGCATAATGCAACACCATTTGGTTGTAAATAAGATAATAGAAGCACCTACCCTATGGACCAACCAAAGGAGGACATGCCATCAATTGGGTTCATCTACATCAGATCCATGTTTGAGGATGTCTTTCTTCATCTCAAGGCTAAGATTTTGTTTGATTTTGCTTTTGATAACAATTAAGGCGCCTGTCAATGGGTTGATAAAAAGAACGTAGTTAGGGTAGTGAGTATGTTAGCCACAATAGAATAACTTGACTTAGAGACTTCCTTCAACTACTTTGTTGTGAGGGATTTGGACTTAGATGTTATGAACATCGGTTCCATGGATATTGTATAGCTTGAAGCCACTACAAATCTGAGACTATGGCTAGAGAGGTTGATTGTATTGTTGCCAGCCAAGGAAACAACACGGATCATTTTTTTATCAGTGTTTGCTTTAATACAAGGACATAAAGGATGGTCTTACAAAGAAGTAGGAGGCCATGGTTTTTTGGTAACACTCTTATGTACTATGGTGGTATTTCACTTTGGCATCCAACCTAAACGAGGATACATGCAAAGTGTTTAATGAAATGTTTTCTCATCCACTATTTGCAAAAACGCTTGCTCGATTGTAAAGTACCTAAGGAGATACCTAAGGGGATAGTGAATATAATGTGGCCATAATAATGGAATAGGCCCACTTGACAATTGAGGGGTAATAAATAGACCACTGGGTAGTTATATGTTATAATATAATAATAAATGATAGTTGGGATAGGCCCCTACGAATATTAAAGAGAAAGTATAACTACATGGATATCATTATAATGAGATATGTTGGATTATTTGTATTGTAGCAAGCATGGAGGCAAGTGAATATTGCCTTCTTTCTTCTAGTTATAATAATACAAGGATATATTTCACATTCTCATCTTATTTGTTTATCGTATCTAGTTTTTTGCAATTATATTCTATGCTGATTTGTGTTTCAAATCTAAGGGTCAAGGAACACTACATTGACATGTTTTAATTTTCAAGCTTGTTCTTGATTATTTCTTTGGAGTGGACATATCTCGAGGGAGATCAAATACCTCAGTAAGATTTCAGACTATGCTCAAGCTTCTCTCTGAGAAATCGATGCTCACGTGGGTGAATGCATCAAATTATGTGAAAAAATCAAATGCAAATTGGAGTATAATTAAGGGATTCTTGTGGCTTAGCAATGATACCTTTACAAGGGTAAACAACTGCAGGAATTTTCTACATTGTCTAATTATAACATATGCAAGGATTCAACTATTTTGGCATTGTGTTTACATGGAAGGGTGGTGGAGCCTGGGGTGTCGTCATCTTCAAAACCAATTCCTTCAAGGATGTAGTTAAAACCAAGCCCTCCCCTCAAGCAACTCAATTCCTAGCTATGCCAAGCCCTTATTAAATGTAGAAATATGATGAGGTACCAACACTGGTAGTCTCCCATCCAGAGTCATCGATTTCCTATCCTATTATCAAAATTTCACAGTAATATGCCACTTCAATGGGTTTTGGCCCCACACAACATATCTGTATCAATGGATTTATTCAACCTAAACCAATCAATGTGAGGTATATTTCTACTCGAAAGAGTTTTTTCTTGTCCAATTTAAAAATCAAGACGATTATCAGAAAGTACTTAAGGAGGGGCCTTGGTTCTAAGGAACAACAAGTCTCTTTATGATCCCATGGTTCCCCGAATTTGAACCCTCCACTATAGTTGTTTCCAAAATACAGTTTGGGTTTGCCTTCCAAATTTGTGCCTCTCTATCTTTGGCATTTTCCAATCTTTAGGAAATTCATTGGGTGGATATTTAAACACGAATATTGAGCGGGAAAAGTTAGGGCTTTTCACTTATGCACAAGTTTGTGTGGATATTGATCTTAGTAAAGGTCTTCCAAAGAAAATAATTTTAAAATAGGGCAAACTTCATTGGACTCGACTCTCGGATTACGAAAATACAATGTTTCAATTTAGATTTTTTATCAAACATGCCACCTTCTCAACTCTTGCCCCCAAGCAAGAGCTCATACAAAAAGGAAAAAAGGTCATTCCTCCAAATCCAACACAAGCATCCTTATGAACCCTATTCTAGATGGTGAAAATGATCAGTCTGCTGAAGGTTTGCTCTCAACAAAGGTAGAGAAGAATATTAATGGTGGATCAAAAGAGCAAAATGAAGATTTATAGATGTAACTTAGAGGTCCAAGAAGGAGAAATCAATAAGGATATTTCCCCACGCAGGAGATACATGTCAATGAAGTTCAATCAAAAGGAATAAAAATGACTTGTGAATTTGAATCCTCTGATTTTGATAAGGATCCAGGTCTAAATTAGAATGTCTAATTACAATCAATTATGACGAATCCTTTTCTCAAGGGGTAGATAGAGTTCAAATAGAAGAAAGAAAGAAAATACCACACTAAGTACAATAGGACAATGTTCCTAATTAAATTGTAACACCTCTTTTTAAATACCTTCACTTTCTCTTGATTTCATATATATCACTAGCAATATTCCATATGAATCACTTTAGTTCTTGAATCATGTGCAAAATATAATCTCTTTTTTTAATTCAATGAGACGTCCACTGAACAAAAAAAATCCATATACTTACTCCATGTATAAAATTATTTCATATAATTAGTTCATATAAGTCTCTAAAATTTTAGATATACAAATTTAATTTAGACAATGATAAAATACAAATGAAAAAGATACTATCACATATTTCAGAAAATAAAATTATTTCATATAATTTATAATATAATTACAATTGTTTTTCTTTCCGTCAATTATCAAATATAACTGGTATTGGCCAAGACCAAAATATGAAATCAAAGAACTGGATAATTTTTGAGATACTCACAAAAGGATTATAGAAAGCAGAAGATTATAGAAAGCAGAAGAAAAGAAAGATTGTACCGGGGCCTACCATTATTTTCTTTATTTAGCAGTGCCCTTATTAGAATAATAGCAAAAACGTTCGCGGAAAATTTAGATCAAAAGGGTTAGTAAAGTGCTGCCTTTCCTGCCTTTCCTTGATCAGCACAAAACACTACTTCAATTACCTGGAGAGATTGAGGCCTCTAAGATGGGGGCAGTAAAGGGCTACCTTCCTTGATCAGCACAAAAACACTGCTTCCATCACCTCGAGAGATTCTGAGGTCTTCATCCAAGTAAGTTGTCAACAGCCAAGACTGTGCTCTCTCAGTTCGAATTGGAAACTTGATAGGGGGTCGCTCAGATATGCTTTTCACTACAGAAGATGCGGCATTCTGCACTGAACTGATTAGTCCTTTAAAGGGAGCCAGATCAATCTTTTTCCCTAAAACTTCCACACTCTCTGGAATCTCAATAGCATCTGTAAGCTGGGGTGTGCTTATTACTCCTTCTTCAAACTTTATCTGCACAATGTTCATGAAAAGCGATAAATGCTGATCTCAGGACTACTATAGGGTCAATGCTGAAGACTATCTACTTATGAAATCCTCCAAAATTCGAATGACCGAGACAGCAGCAGAAACATGAAAATAAAATCTGTCAATTTTGGTTGCAATGCAGAACAAACACCTTAAAGCAGAGATAAACAATGTTGTAAATCTTGAAACTGTTTCCGGTGTAATTAATACGTATCTCAAGCAAAGTTACCCCAAATTCTATTCGGTGAATGACTATGCGAGATTGAGGAGTAAGAGTTGACTAGAATTCATGTGGAGTTTACTAGAGAATAAAAATATAAAAAATACAGTCGAATCCACTAAAGCAAGATAATGTTAATCTACAATGTCTATTCATAATGCAATAATAACAACTGCTGGCATAGATAAGAATACAGATAAAGAGTACATATTACAAAATCCTATGACTTTTGGACAGTTGACACGTTTGCTGGCTACAACAAGGAACCATCTGTGAAAATTTCTGGCTGACATTTGTGTTAAAAGTCATACTCATGAGTCACAAGGAGGCCAACTTAGACTGGCGCTGACTAAACTTGGTCTGCAAAGGGAGTCAGATTCTGAAATGTCCGGAGGAGTATGGTAACGATGATCATCACGAGATACAGAAATATGCAGAACACCTTAAAGAAATAAAGAAAACCAAATTGAATTGAATATCAACCAGAAAAAACCAAATTGAATTTCGCTGGCCTTCTAGTTGAAATTCAGAGTCATAGTCATCAATCGAACTCGAGGCCAAATCAGATTAATGATGCCCTGGACTGGGCTTCCTCAAAGGGCAGTCAGCCTTAAGGAATCCCCCTCTCAAGAAATATGCAAAGAACAAAACTGCTTACAATACCTAAACCTTAATCTTTGGAGGTTCAATCTTTGTATTTGTAATTGTAAGTCTACCCAGAAAACTAAACCTGTTCTTTCTAGGCACCAATGTTCCATTGAATAAGCATGCATTCTCAGTAGGAAAGGGAGCTTAAAAGGCATAGAAATACCAGATATTTGAAAGGAATCAAAACTCAATCTTTGTATTTGCAAATGTAAGTCCATACTTGTAAAACTGCTTTGGAATTCATACCTGCACTCGCTTGGGACTCCGCACTTCGAAACTTGCATTTGTACTAAAGGATGTAGTGGCCAGAGGTCCTGCAAATTGGACAGAGTTCTCCACTGTGAGTGTCCCCGAATCAAATTTTTGAGAAATTTCCTGAACCTTCACCAACGGCAAAGTCCCTGTAGCAAGCAACGGGAATAGCTCGGAGAAGGATGTATACCTGCAAACTCAGAACAGACGAAATATCAGTATTTCATGTTTAACAGAAAGGGTAAACAAGCTACGGAAATGGCTTAAAGGGTTTCCGGGTATATTATGCATACAAAATTGATAGTAATGAACTAAGGCAGTTTGAAGGCAGAGAGAGATGGGAACGGGTAGTCCCCTGGTCAGGTTTCTGTTTCTGTTAACATCCAAGAAAAACTTGGCGAGAAAATAAATTAACTAAGTTGTGTGCAGAATTACACTAGGATCCATTTGCCATTGAGGAGATTGAGAGCCTCTGTAGGTGCTGGAGTAGGGTTTTTGGCTTCCAGTTGTGTAATCAACTCTACAATTTCAGCCCTTGTTTCACTGCTAGCCCTCAGTCCCCTGTCAGTACCGTAGAATGAGTCCACTAAAGCACGCTTCAAATCTTTCATTTCGCTGGGCTCCTCCTCAACAACCGTAGCAGTGACTGTGCTGGGAGCCTCTTCGCCGTTCTTGCCCCCAGACCATTCATCCTCTGCATCGATTGCAAATACTCTGAAATTTGTCCTCCTGGATCCCCACGCATGGAATATGCTTAAAGGCCTGGAAGAAAGAGTAATCACATGATTCGATGGCTTAGATGCCGCAAATCCAACGGCAGAGATGGCAGAAGCTGCCGGTTTACTACCTGAAGTCAATTGTGCCACGGCTGGACTGTTTGCATAGTGATGGGCAGAAAATGAAGAAATCGCTGCCATGACTTAAATTTGTCGAGTGAAGCCCTAGCAACCTTCAAGAACGGTGATATTCGACTATTCTGCAAATAAAATTCACAAATCTTTCAAACATTTGCCTTGTTAATGAAGTTACCATGGATGTTTCAAATCAATTATATTCTAAACTTGCGGTATACAAAATCTAGACAGTCTGTTATTTTTTGGCCTTGAGACTAACCAGACATTGTTTGACTTAAGCCTTGAACGAGCTGGATATTAAATTCTAGCTTTAGTTTTGGTTGCTGCTTACTATTTCATGTTAGAGCGGATTAAATGTTTAGTTAAACATTTACCCTTCTCTTTGGTCGACTTCTGTTGAGAGTCTGAAAAATTTAAACTTTGGTTGACTTCTGCTGAGAGTCTGAAAAATTTAAACTTTGGTTGACTTCTGCTGAGAGTCTGAAAAATTTAAACTTTGATGTTAAAGATTTGATATTTTTTAAGACTCCGATGCTCATCTTTGGATTTTAGTCAAAACTTGAGAAATCTATAAGCTTAAATATCATCATCCGGTAAAATACAGCAAAATCCTTATCATTTAAGCTTAATTTTTAGCGGATTGTCACAGAAATCGATTAAAGAGAAGGCTTTTAAACTTCAGCACACAAAATTAGTCGTAAAATTTAACAATGAAGCTTAAATTTTACGGACTTTTCACAGAGCAAAGAGAAGGGCAGATCTTTTAAACAAAGATTTCAGCCTAAGCTTCACGTGATTTAACATAAAACACAAAATACGAAGAAACAACCAAAATGAAGGATAGAAATGAACATTCCGCGTGGTGAAGGCTTCCAAAACAGACGTTAACTGCTCATACTTAAGAATTTGGCACAGAAATTTTCCGCAAAACAGAAAAAAATAACTTCAAACAACCAAAATTACAGACCGTGCTCAGATTTGGACACGGTGAAGCATCCAACATACTTGATTAAAATATCAATGACTACCTCTGCCTCGTTTGACCGCAAAATTTCTTTAAAGAATTCGAAAAAGATTCTCGAACATGAAATCTGGAACACTGAGTCTGAATTCACATACCTTGAAACGACTCAGTTCGGCCAATAAATTTTCGAATCGTCGCCTTCTTCACAGCCTTTCTGGTACTTGTAAGGGTTTCTCTCTACGTTCAAAGTTCAAGCACCCAGCATCTTCCGTGAAAATTCTTCACTGACCGTCTCAGCCAGTAGAACGCCACACATATAGGTTTGAGGGTCGAGACACACCCAATGGAGATTCGACACGTGTCGCATTACAGAACAGATATTCTACACCGTCATTCAAGTGATGCTGAATCCCGAGGCCATCCGGTTTGTCTTATGATGACGCGTGTCTATGTAAGAGCGACCATGCTGTTGGGAGAAAATTAAGGATCGTTGGATAATCATTGAAGATAAGGCACGAGTATCTCTCATTATGTGATTGTGGTAAATTAGTAAATTAAAGTTTGGTTTAAATATTCAATTTTTTTTATTGTTTAAATTGTATTTTTGAATGTATAAATGGATTCAACATCCTAAAAAACCTTTAAAACACTAGATCCAATCCCTCAAATCTAGAGTTTCAATAAGTTTTGGTCATATGTCCGTAAAAACTTCAAACTACTCTGTAACTTATAGTTCCATTTTAATTCGAGTCATGGAAGGAAGGTGTTTCCTCCTGAGAGGTCACAAGTTCAAATCCAGAGGGAGGTAGGGTATATATATGGAAGGAAGGTGTTTCCTCCTAAGAGGTCACAAGTTCAAATCCAGGGGGGGTAGGGTATGTATACCTCCGTAAACTTTACCCAGTCAAATATCTGGGCGGAGGGGGTGTCATACACCAATTTGGTGTCTGGCTCAGAAAAAGTCATCATCTAACTTCTATGAAACTGGAAACAAACCATTTAGGATATTTAGGATGATAATAAAATAATAATATAATTTTAAGGTCATGACCAAGCATGGTTTGTCTACAAGGTATACATATCCTACCCCCTCTGGATCTCCATGTTGAGAAGAAAATAAATTACACATTTCCTTCATACTAAGCAACACTGGACTCCATGTTGAACAAAAAGGAATTACACATCTACCTCATACTAAGCAACACCATTGAAATATATAAAAAGTTGATACTCAAATATTTTATTATTATTAATATTTTATTATTATTAATATTTCTTTTAAATTCTAAGTGTGAACTCCATGTTAAGCATTGAAGACATCTCCCTCATACTAAAATGTAAAAAGACACATATCAATGTAATAATAATTTTTTTACTTTCATTATTAATAATAATAATGAAAGTAAAAAAATTATTTTTTTCACCCGAAATTTATTTATCCAATGGATTGTGACCTTGGAGTCTCATGCAGCCATCTGATTTTTTATAGAAAAGTAGGAATAGAGTGGTACCAGTCCCCAAAGACCCATGAGCTCTGCTTTCATATTATTTCCAGTGTCTCCAACAAAATGTATATTCCAATTCCACAAATATTATCTTCAGCTGCACCATCAAAAAAATCGATTGGATTATCATCAAAATAGATTGAATTTAGGATAAAATCCAATTTATCTTCATCCTCTTTGAGTGAATATTCCTTGAAAGAAAGGATAATTTTAATGACTATCATTGGATCCATTCTATTCCAATTCTCAAACAGAATTTTGTTTCTAAATTTCAAAATGCCCCAAAAGACCAGAAAGGGGATGTGTCTTAATTTTGGAAATTGAAAGAACCAGTGTTTCAAATTTTCTTCTATAGAAGAAAACTTCCATTCACTATCAATCTTCAGGAATTTTAACACTTCATACCAATTTTTTTGTGTTTTTGGACACTCAACAAAAGGATGTGCAGTAGTTTCTTCATTCATTAAGCAAAGATTGCAAACCGTGGGTCCAATACCTCCTCTTTTTTGATAATTCACTCCAATGAGTATGCAGTCCTTTAAACACAACCACATAAAGCATATCAATTTGATCGGAATGTTCAAATCCCAGATTGCTTTGTACCACCATTTCCTCTCTTCCATATTGTTAAAATATAAGATGGGCTGATAAGCTAGTTTGGCAGTGACTGTACCTGTTGATCTATTCTAGGACCAAACAAGTTTATCATTTGCATTTTTGAGGTGGATGCCACTACATCTTAAGTTAGAAACAAAGTTATCCCATTCACCTTTGAGCTCATCTGAAATACTGATCTGAATAGACTCCATCCAATTTTGCAATGTTCCATTATCAAGAGTATCAGTTGCTTGAGCTAAAGAGTAAATGTTTGAACTGTTTAGAACCTGGAGAAGAGGAAAAGAAAGCTTGTAGGTGGAGTTGCAGCCAATGAAGGGGTCGCGTCCTAAGACAACCCGATTTCCCACGCAAGCCATCTTTTGATGATCGGGAGAGAGACCATAAATTTTTTCCAAATTATAGATGTGCCTTGAGTATTGTGATCGTCTATGCGCAGCCAGGAAATAATATCTATACCTTTCAAATATTTTTTGCGTAGGACAGAATTCCAAAGGCTTGAACCAAATAAACCCTTCCAACAAGACTTTGCAGCCAACGATTGTGCAAACCAAGTGATATGTTTCATGCCCCAACCTCCGTAGATTTTTGGTCTGGCAATATTTTTCCATTTGGTGAGATGAAAACCAATTCCTTTATTTCCCCCTTTCCAGATGAAATTTGTGATCAAGAGCTGGATTCTGTGAAGTACGGAAGTAGGAAGGTTTACAAGACTGAGCCAATAGACTGGAATGATAGCAACTTTAAGACCTTGGAATGTTTCGGAGTCCACAGCTTGCATCAATAGTCTGCTAAAAACTTCAACAATCAACATGAATAATAGAGGAGACAGTGGGCATCCTTGACGAAGTCCGTGTTTTTTACATTTTAAGTAAAAAAAATATTATCCCATTGATATGTGTTTTTTACATTTTAGTATGAGGGAAATGCCTAATTCTTTCAACCTCTAATATTTTACTCAAGTTCGAGATTGAAATATTTAAAGTTGAAATAAAAATATTTTACTTAAGGTGAAAATTGAAATATTTTATGTATGACCAACATTGAAATATTTTTTTGTTATTAGTATTTTTTTTAAACGTCACTTGTCAACTCCATGTTGAGCATGGAAGAAATCACACATCTCCCTCATAGTTAATAAAACCCCCCTTTGATGCAATACTTTTTCTTTCTTTTTTTAACTTTTAATTGTTTTATGGTTATACATTGGAATATTTTTTTGTTATCAATATTTTTTTTAAATGTCACATGTCAAGTCCATGTTGAATGATGTCAGAGCATGATATAGGTGGATATCGGTGCCCACCAACCTACTTCAACTGGCTCATCTTGGCAGTTTTTCAATTTGACATTTTTTTTTCTAGTTTTCGGGTCCTGTACTTTTGAGGTTGTTTTGAGGCCCTAAACCACGTTTTTAGGGCTCGCCACAGTCAATAGATAAACAAAGTCAGAGTTTGATGACATGATGTACAATATACCTTTCCAACAAGATGTCGTGCGCCTAAAAAAAAGATTGTATGCAAAAATTATGACCCCGAGAAGTTGATGTACTAACTTACCCCAACGAGGCCCACATGACTTTTGGCGCTTTATCTCTTAAGGTTAGGTTTTTGGATGTCTAGGGTTTTTGAATTCATGTTTATTGTAAAAAGGATTTCAAAGCCTCATTGTACTCATGTTCTTGCCAATGAATGTAGTCGTCACATCTCTTCTCAAAGATAAGTCGTCACCATTCTAGTAAGCTTGTTTCCAGACTACATTTTACAATTTCAACATATTTCTTTATTGAATAGAAGCAAGTTTTGTTGTATCTCTATTATTTTTCCTTGTGTCTCTATAATAATAATAATAATAATAATATGTATTCATTTCGTTCTACTCATAAAATCCAAATTAGTGGTATCAGAGCGGTCTGCTCCTTGTCATTCTTAGTGCTTGTCCCCGACAAGGTTAGGGTACAAAGAGTTGGGTCTCGAGCTTGTTTCTATTGAGGACAAAATCTCTCACATGCCCAAGCGACCTTCCATGGCGGGAGAAAAGAAAAATGATTAGACATGAGATCCTTTCAAACTATTGCGAGAGGAAGCCCTCGCACAATAGAGGAACAAGATGATGGAGAATTTTGCGCAAATCCTTCGATGACTACCAACAGGGACGCATCTTCCTTGACCGGAGGCATCGCCCCCTTCAAGGTACAAATAAACTTTGATATTCCTATATTTGAAGGTTAGATAGACGCAGATGTTGTAGACAAATGGTTGAATCTGCTAGAAGGGTATTTTCCTCTCCATAACTTTTCGAATAGAGAAACAATTACTTTTGCACTCCTCAAAGTCGTTTCCCATGTCAAATATTGGTGGGAGACTTTCTATGAGCAAAAGGAAACAAAGGAACCCGCATTATTTATAGTCTCACTCACCTAGGATTCCTTCAGGGATGCTATTAAGGAACAATACTACACTATTGAAAGTTATGACGACCTGTATTCAAAATGGACCACACTGCAGCAGGAAAGGGATCACGCAGTGCCAAAGTTCACAAATATATTCCATACCTTGCGCAACAAGCTAGGTATCAAAGATTATGAGCGACATATGGTGTTTCAGTACTGTGGTGGTCTGCATAGATACATCCAGACATAAATTAAGTTTTTGGACATCTCATCCTTGGGCACAGCCTATCAATATGTCGTCAAAATCAAGCAGAGCTTAAACAAAAGACATGACAGTTTGGGTCTGGGAACCCCTCATAGTAGAAGTAGGGAAAGGGTAGTCCAAACCCATAGAACAAAGGGTAGAGAAAATATGGACAGCCTCAAGAAAACCAGTCTAAGCCACAAGCAAAGAAGGACAATGGAAAGATGAAGAAAGATATCGGGAAGTGGTGCGACTTCCATAAGAGCCCCTGGCATAACACTGTTGAT
The DNA here is from genome assembly GCA_010110895.2 of Picea sitchensis. Classification (NCBI taxonomy): domain Eukaryota; kingdom Viridiplantae; phylum Streptophyta; class Pinopsida; order Pinales; family Pinaceae; genus Picea; species Picea sitchensis. Next base: position 183,201 of record SNQJ01S0000902.1, on the reverse strand, counting down.
TTATGCTCACAATAGTCATTGGCGGATGAGGTGAAATCCTTTGAATCATATGCGGGTTCCAACTCAAAGTTAGAACCAGAAAAGAGGAGATCATTGACGTAGAACCCAGTGCCACTGTTGCTACCACCAAGATCGAGCCCAGTGAACTTGATGAGCCAGAGGAAGGCGAGTGCCTATTTCATTCAAAGATGTGGGTGAAAGGTACCCCGCTGCACTTCATCATTGAGAGCAGTAGCCATAAGAACCTCATCTCAGTGAAGGTCGTCAAACGGTTGGCCCTGCAGATAATGCCACACTCGCAGCCCTACACCATCGGATGGCTTTGCAAGGGAAGTGATCTTCACGTCAGCCAACAATGTCTCTTATCATACAACATCAAGCCCTTCAAAGATGAGGTATTGTGTGATATTGCTCCCCTTGAAGTTTGTGATGTTATTTTGGGGCAACCTTATTTATGGAAACGTCATGTTGTATATGAGTTTAGGCCTCGCAGTGTTATTATTACTTTGAACATGAAATTGTACATGATACCAGAGGTAGTCCCACCTAGTGCCATTTCCTTGATCTCTTCCAAGCAATGCAAGAAGTTCATCTCTCAGAGTGGAAATTTTGTCTTCTTTGTGATTCACTCTCAGAGTGAGCGAAATATTGCAGCCATATCTAGGACCTCTGTGATCGAACTCTCCACGCAGAAGAAGTAAGTGGATAAGGTTGTGGAAGAATACAAAGACATCTTCTCCTCACCTACTCGGGTACCTTTGCACTGTTAGGTCAAGCATTCCATCGATCTGACCCCCGACGCACCGCTACCCAATGGGTTAGTCTATCACCTCTCTCTATTAGAAAATGAGGAGATCAAGCATCAAATCCAAAAACCGCTCCAAAAGGATCACATCCGACCCATTTCATCACCTTGTGGAAGCCCAATCGTGCTTGTGTATAAGAAAGACGAGACCTGGTGACTCTACATTGATTACTGGGCCCTAAATAAAATCATAGTCATGAACTAGTACCTGATTCAGTAAGATTGATCTAAAGTCTGACTACCATCAGGTCCAAATAGAGTAGACAGATGTATGGAAGGCTTCCTTCTAGTCAAAATAAGATCTTTTTGAATGGTTGGTTATGCCCATTGGTTTGAAAAATTCCCCAACAACTTTCATGAGGATGATGTACGATATCTTGCAGCCTTTCACCAATTTCTTTATAGTGGTGTATTTGGATGACATCCTCATCTACGTCAAGACTTGGGTGGAACACTTGTGGCATATTCAACAGGTTTTGCACACTCTGCAACAACACATGCTATATTCCAAATTGGAAAAATCCCTCTTCGGCATGGACAGGGTCCAGTACCTAGGTTACATTGTCGATGAGCATGGTGTGCATGTGGATCCAACCGAGATCTAGGTCATTCATGACGGGCCAGCCCTAACCACGCTCATTGATCTTCGGAGCTTCTTAGGCCTTGCCAATTTCTATCATAGGTTTGTGTTGGGATTCTCCCATATTGCATGGGCCCTCATCCAAGTAACCAGGGGTGGTGGTAAGGCAAAGTTTGTGTGGGGTCTGTCCCAATAAAAAGTGTTCAATGATTTGAAGCAACACTTGTGCTCATCCCCAGTGATTTCATTACCCGGCCTACAACAACCCTTTGAAATCGAGATATATGATTGATACTATGTTGTGGGCGTAGTTCTCACTCAACACGTCCACCCTGTGGCCTATCATAGTGAGACACTATTAGATGTCGTCCATAAGTACCCTACTTATGACAAATAAATGTACTCCATTGTGTAAGGCTATCGCCAGTGGAGGCATTACATTCTCGTGAAGGAGACAATCATCCACACTTCTCATAAGTTGTTGCAATTCATGCAGACAGAAGGAAAATTATTGAATGATCACCATCATAAGTGGTCCACATACTTGTAGCAGTTCCAACCCAACATCAAGTATAAGACAATAAGTACCAACCACATCGTTGATTACCTCAGTCGACATCCCATCGCGACACTCACCACGATGCTAGACTCTTGCAGCCACAAGACCTTTGGATGGCCCCACCTCTATGAGAAAGATCCTGACTTCGCCACCACCTACCAGATGTTGGGCGCAAACACAATTGTCACTAATTTCCATATTCAAGATGGGTTGTTGTTCCATCTAGGCCATCTTTGTGTTCCATCAAGCGAGCGAGCGAAGATGATTTGAGAATCCCACTATAGTCAGGTGTCATGACACTTTGATGTAGAAAAGACAGTGGTATTGTTGCAACAACATTTCTACTGGCCGAAACTTTGACAGGATGTCAACAAGTATATCAGGTCTTTCATTGCTTGTTCTCTCTGCGATATTTCCAAACTGACCACTAAAAAACAAGGCTTGTACACCCCTTTGCCTATTCCTGATAGTCCTTGTGAATCCATCTCAATGGACTACATGTCGAACCTTCCGTTCACCAAGCGAGGAAATGACCATGTTTTTATGGTTGTTGATCACTTTTCTAAGATGGCAATTATGGTCGCATGCAAGAAGAGCATCATAATGGAGGGCACTTCCAAGTTCTTCTTTGAATGAGTGTGGGTACATTTTGGGATACCACAAACCATTATCTCAGATCGGGATAGTCGGTTCCTCAACACATTCTGGTCAAGCCTCTGGTCACTGCTGGACACCAAGCTCAACAAATCCACTGCATTCCACCCCAGATGGATGACCAAACCAAGGTCGTCAATCGGATGATCGTGCATATGCTACACATGTACAATTCCAAGTACCTCCGCACATGGGATGAGATTCTTCCCTATGTTCAACACAGCTACAATAGAGCCACACATAACTCAACCAAACACAACCCCTTTTAGGTGGGGTTGGGATTTCAACCATTGGGTCCCATGGATGTTGCACTACCCCTTGTGGCCACCAAGGTAGACTCGTCCCATACTCAAAATGAAGCTAAAAAAGCCACCCGGTTCATTGAGCGGATCCAACACATCCTCCAACAGGTTCAGGATATTTTACATAATTCCAATGCCAAGTACAAGCAGCGTCATGATCAACACTGGTTTCCACACAAGTTTCAGGTGGGAGACAAAGTTTGGTTTCACTTGCAAAAATAACGCCTGAAAGGGCCCCATCGAAAGTGTAACAACCCTAGTTGAATATATGTTTAAGGATTACTAAGTAAAAATTAATTAGGTGATTAATTGTCTTAACATGGTTTTAACTAAACAAAGATTGGCATAATAATATTAATTAATTAATTAATTGTTATAATTTTGATTAATTAATTAATTAAATTAATTACCTATCACATTGAATGAACAGGGTAATAAATTTAAAAGGGTTAATAATTTAATTGTTTAAATTAAAAGATTACGTATACGAAGGGGATAAGGAGCATTAATAAATAAGGATAAGGAGCATTAATAATCGGATAAGATAATAAATGTGTAGGTGAGGAAATAAATGAGGAGAAAGGGCGGTGAAGGAGGGATATGAGCGGAGGAGGCTTACGGGAAGGGGGATCATTTTTTTTGGAGGGTTTCTCTTGGAATTGCACAGGAGAGTTTGAGTTCTGTAGTCGAGAAGGATTAGTACAGGGGGCACCGGTTTGTTGGAGGTTTTGGGCATGGGGGCCAGGATATCCATATGGTATCCTGGAGCTAGGAAGTTGTCCTAGTTGGTAGGGTGGAAACACGGTTTGGGCAGAGTTGGTCCATGGCTTCAAGTTGGGCAAGGCAGCAGCAGGAAGGTCAACAAGACAACCAGAGGGTTAGCATCAGACCAAGTTATGTGATCAGGGGATCAAATTTTGCTCAATTTTCAAAGTGCTCAGAATGCAACGAAAACAGTGCCATTGCGTCCGTCTCGTCTTCCTGATTCCGACGGTATATTTACTTTCTCAAATGGATTCCGTATGAAGGAGATATCGCGATTTGTCTGCCAAGCCAAACAGGTAAAATTTTTGGATGTTGACTGTACCTGTCCGTACAGTCTGTACGGTGACGTGGCAGGGCCGTACCATCCGTACGGTGACGTGGCAGGTGGATGACGTGGCACATTTTTATTGGTCGATTGTTGGCGAGTAGCATGTTGACACGTGTCCGGTTTATGGCGAATAATAAGGAGACACGTGGCCCAATCTATGGGCGCCACGTGTCCCCCTCATTGGTTGGTTATATGTAAAAGTTTTGTGGGAGTCCGCGGGGTTCGACCCCCGGACCTCCCCCATTGTTAAAGCATTGGAAAATCTCCACTAACCATTATGCCGCCACATGAACCTTGTTAGTAATATGGTTTTAATATTATTTAACGTTGATATATGTTGGATGCAAAGGGGGGTCGGGCCGGGGCTTAGCCCCGACCCGTGGACACATTGTATTACATACGACCATATATATAAAAGCCCGACCGTTGGCGCGTGCATTACATTGCATTGAATTGCAATGTATTGCAATATTACATTGCATATATATATATATATATATATATATATATATATATACCATAGTTTGCCATTGTATTAAATATGTGCGTGGGGTTTTAACCAGTGGATAATCCATGGTTTGACCGGTGGATTAACCGTGCGGGAGTTATACGGTTGGACAATGACTTAACCACTTTTTCCCAGCATTCGGTCACGTGCTACCATGCGCCCAGGTGCCGAGGCGGTTAGGGGCTGGAGGCGCCTTAACCGGTGCCAGGTTTTTACGCTTAAAAGAGCATGTGAGCCAGGTTTGTCAAGGGGGAGTGCGAATTGTAGAACCAGAGACAACAAGCTTGAAGAGGGAGACTTCCAGGAGGCCTAACTTCTTCATTTTTCGACCGATTGAGGTGCCGAAAGAGCCCAGACAGGGGTTTTGGGACGCTGGGAAGCCATTGG
>SNQJ01S0000902.1:164116-174803 GCA_010110895.2 Picea sitchensis | reverse complement strand
TAGACTGAGATAGTCTTTTGGAGGTCCAAAAGCTTCCCAATGGGGAGGTGTGATCAGGGGATCAAATTTTGCTCAATTTTCAAAGTGCTCGGAATGCGACGAAAACAGTTCCATTGCGTCCGTCTCGTCTTCCTGATTCCGGCGATATATTTAGTTTCTCAAATGGAGTCCGTATGAAGGAGATATCGCGATCTGTCTGCCAAGCCAAACAGGCAAAATTTTTGGATGCTGACTGTACCTGTCCATACAGTCCATACGGTGACGTGGAAGGTCCGTACCATCCATACAGTGACATGGCAGGTGGATGATGTGGCACATTTTTATTGGTCGATTGTTGGTGAGTAGCGTGTTGACATGTGTTCGGTTTATGGCGAATAATAAGGAGACACGTGGCCCAATCTATGGGCGCCACGTGTCCCCCTCATTGGTTGGTTATATGTAAAAGTTTTGTGGGAGTCCGCGGGGTTCGACCCCCGGACCTCCCCCATTGTTAAAGCATTGGCAAATCTCCGCTAACCATTATGCCGCCACATGAACCTTGTTAGTAATATGGTTTTAATATTATTTAACGTTGATATATGATGGATGCAAAGGGGGGTCGGGTCAGGGCTTAGCCCCGACCCGTGGACACATTGTATTACATACAACCATATATATAAAATCCCGACCGTTGGCGCGCGCATTACATTGCATTGAATTGCAATGTATTGCAATATTACATTGCATATATATATATACCATAGTTTGCCATTGTATTAAATATGTGCGCGGGGTTTTAACCAGTGGATAATCCATGGTTTGACCGGTGGATTAACCGCGTGGGAGTTATACGGTTGGACAACGACTTAACCACTTTTGCCTAGCATTCGGTCACGTGCTACCATGCGCCCAGGTGCCGAGGCGGTTAGGGGCTGGAGGTGCCTTAACCGTCCTATGGTTTGCACCGTTGGCGCGGTTGCGCCCGGTGCCAGGTTTTTACGCTTAAAAGAGCGTGTGAGCCAGGTTTGTCAAGGGGGAGTGCGAATTGTAGAACCAGAGACAACAAGCTTGAAGAGGGAGACTTCCAGGAGGCCTAACTTCTTCATTTTTCGACCGATTGAGGTGCCAAAAGAGCCCAGACAGGGGTTTTGGGACGTTGGGAAGCCATTGGAGCAGTTGGTTTGTCAGTTTGAGCATTGTAAGAAATATTTTTTAGCACTTTTTGAGCAATTAATAATAATGATCCGTTGGAAGCTGGACCAGGAGATGTAGCCCATAAGAGGGGTGAACTCCTTTATCAATTGCTGTGCACATGTGTTTATGTTCAATGTTTATAATGTTGTCTATGTGTATTTTGCATGAGTAATCCTAAATTTATGTGTTGCAAATTGATCCTGTTGCTTTAAACACATAACATTTCACTTGCAATAATTATTCAAGTTTTTCAAGTCTTCTTCATTTATAGATCGGTATGTTAATTTACGTATTTGTTTTATTCTGTTATGAAATTATTATTCGTTGATAAATTTAACATGCGTATGTGCTGAATTATAAGAAATAATTGAGTTTTCTGCATTCAAGTAGAAGTTACTGTTTCAGTTTATGAAATAAATTGATGTTTAAATTTATACGGTTATTACACATGGTATCAGAGCTATTTGTTTGAAATCTGGGCCTGAAGGGCCAAGCTCTAGCTCCAACTCCACCTTCTGCAAGCCAAACCCACTAATATCTATTATATGCAGATCAATATATATATGCTTCCTAGGCTAGATGACATTATAGGCATATAAATGGGCATATGTAAAAGACATTTAGTTAAACTGTAAAAAACAAAATATGTGCATATAAATGGAGTAAATATATATACATTTAACCTATTTTAATATATACCACATATTTATGCACCGATTCCACAAGCCTTCGAGGAGCAGGATCCTACAAGGTTTCGTTTGTGCACAATGCATCTATTACAAACATTTATTTAACCACATCGAAAGTTGAAGCCACACACCCTACACAGCTTTATCAAATCAAAAAGTTGAAACCACACATCCTACACAACGACTAATTCATCTTCTTTATCATACTCTAATTATTCATGTTTCAAGAGACAAAGATATGGTTCCTCAAACATAATAAGATCCGACAAAAATCATCACCTGGAAATGGCTTGTATTAGCAATCGAGAAGGAGTGCTGCAAGGTACAGAGGCAATGGAATAGTCTTCCCATGCTACCAAAAATCTCAGAACGCCTTCCCACAGGCCTCGCGACCACCCAGTAGTCAAACTCGTCCCCCAACTCTCCAATTCAACCCTCTTCAAGATGACGAACATGCTGCCATTCAACAATGTTGCATGCAGTCCACTAATGTGCTCTTTTGCTACAGTATACACGCTCAGAATTTGAGGAAACCTCACCTCTGCTGATATATGGAGCTTCTATGCGCCTTTACGTTACAAACAATTTTTCTGGGTTTAAGGAGGGTTTGTCACTGAGAAATTTCTTCAAATAGTTTGTATACAAGTTGTTGTAGATGCAATTTTAATATCTCTTTCAATGGGACAACTGATGACAATTCAAAGATAATGTTTCCCAAATGTATTCACTGCTCTAGCTTAATATATTGGTCAAAAGGTTGGCACATAACAAATATAATGAATTTGTTGTTTGGTATATTCATCTGCAATGATACTACATAAAATTATCAGTAACTCAGCCACCCATTAAACATTAAATCTGATAATGATATTCAGTATAGAGCAGCTACAAACACAATAAACTAAGACTGATAAATGATTCTGGGCTGAAAATAGTGTTGCCTGAGAAAGATATATATTCATACAGCCGATATATGCCTTCAAATATGAGCCCATGGTACTAGCTGATGGCTATAGATTTATAGGGATATAAACATCAACATTCTTGTACCTTAACAATGTTTGTAGCGCCCAGAAGTAGAGGAAGGTGCCCAACAAAGTGAGGAAGGCACCCAGAGGTAATTCCCAGCAAGAACAAATGTGCCCACCAGGAGGAATAACGCCCAACAATGAAGGAACGACCTTCTGGATTATTATTGTGGCGCCCCAACAAGAGAAAAACGCCCAGCAATGGTGGAATGGATCTCATAAATTAACCAAACATCTAGCAGTGAGATAATAGCCCCCAACAATAAGAATAAGAGCCCAATATTTAAACAAGTGCGCCTAGAAGAGAAGTAATGTGCCCAGAATGAAGGAGGCACCCAACAAAGTTGATATTTCAGCCCCTCAAAACAGTAACTCGATCCACAAATGAGAGGCACTGTCCAGATGTGATTGGATTTCATCCCCAATGGAATTTCCCTCCTTTTGCTTCAAGAAATGCGGCCAGGCTTTGGGACTACCTCTTTTACCAACAAATGACTCAGATTGTGGGAAAATAACTCGCCATCCACCGAAAATTCCTTCAAACAAGCTACCAAAGGCGCTGTCATGCCAGAGAACTCACCCAGACTACAATATAAACTCGTTCCAAACTCTCAATGTCCAGCAAATGAAAAGCTCACCCTCCAGTTGATGAAATCGACCTCTGAGGTGAAGAAATTGACCCCAAAAGGGTTTATGCTTGGCTCCAAGAATAAACTCGTCCCAAATCTCAAGTATTTCAACCCAACATGCAATAAATACTTGACTCAATAAGTAACTCGGCCTCTTGGATGATGGTTTTCAACCCAGCAAGAAGAAACTCGGCCTAGAGAGGAAACTTGGAATTCGCGGCTCTCCTTTCTCCATTTCGAGGCCAATTTCAATAAAAAGGCCCAGAAATGCTTCCAATGTTTTGAAGCTGAAGATTGTTCGATCCATAGAGGGTGATGGCACTTCTACCACTGTAGTAGTCGATGAAGAGATTCCTATTATAAAAAACAAAATGCTCAAAACATTGGCTACAGCTCTAGTAGAAATCGTCTCGCCAACCATTTTGCCTCATAGAAACCCTACAGTCTACCAAACCAAAATGAAGAAACTATCCTGAGTAAAAAATGGAAAGACTAGCTGGTAGAAACCCACGAGGAAATATGGAGCGCGCAACAACCAGAGGAACGAGAGAGCTCACTCACCTCCAAGCCAAACGCAAAATGTAATACAAAGAAGACATCGCCCAAGCACCAGTGCTCAGAGAAGGGCATTGAGCCTGCCGAGAGGGACGGAGCAAAGTGGAGAGGCAGCAGAGGAAGGACGCGTTTAGGGTTTGGAGAGATAGGTGTAGGATTATTTTGGAGGAAGCGGGCACGTGGGCTTCATGCGTGCCCGATTTGATTTTTTTTTTTTTTTAATATTTTATTTTATTTTATTTAAATTAACTTTTTAAATTTTACTAAATTTAAATTTCAATGGTTTAAATCGTAATTTTTTTTTTATTATTAACAAAAAAAATAAATAATAATATAATATACATACATATATTTAAATATATATACAACAAATTAAAACTAAGTATATTAATTAATTAAAAGTAATTATGATTAATTAATTAAATTAAAAAGTTAGAGAGTCCATGGGTTTTGAACCCAAGACCCCCCACCAAGCGAAGCGCCTTAAGAAGAACACTAACACCAATGCGCCCTCATAAGTCTTTACAAATAAATTCTTTTACTTATTTAGATTAATGGTAACACTGTAGGGATTAGAGTGGTATTATTATCAAGAAGATACAGTATGAAGATTAAAACTAACTGGCTTATTACCTAACCTAGTGATCCGAAGCCAGCTAACCGAGTTGAATCATAATTAGTGAATGCACTGGAAATCAAGGTAAAGGCTTATTTAGCATTGTTGATCCTTGTATCCCAAGTATAAACTCCGATTGTCCAAGCGTCAGGTTCACGAGACCATACACACAACTCATCGAGCCAAGCGCCAAGTCCCTCCACTCCATTCCACCAATCAAGTCAACACTAAATCTCAATGTAGCATTCAACAACGCCAACACTACGCACCAAGGAAAAGCTCACGAGTCAAGCATCGGAGGATATTTAGTTGTAAGTGAAAAGTTAAAAGGACTTAGACTAGGACAAGCGAGTAGGAGGCGACATATGCACTAGGAGAGTAAGCATAGGAATTGACGAGTATGGCACAAGGCTAGCGTAGCTACAGGGAAAGGGAACCAATAGTTTTTTTTTTATAGGGGCGAAGAAATCAAGCTTAGACACTTAATTATAACCCTAACCTAGCCAATCCCCTAAAGGAGTAATGTCTGTTTACAGACAAGTAAAGAAAACTTATGCCTAACCCTGTTTCTAGTTTGAGTAGCACCAATTTGAAACATCCTTGAACTCACCCTGAAAACTTGGTTGATGCAGGTTAAAGCATATAGGATGGTCAGGACTTGAGGGAGTCGAGGCAGGGGAGCGTCGTCACAAGCACCTCCAACACCGCCAGTTCCACCACCACCATCGCCCGAACTAGCTCTCATACTGTGCTCGTTGGAAGCCATTAATGAGACTTTAAAGGGGCGACAACTGGCAGGGACTGAAGTGGAACCCCCACCATTTGGAACGGGTAATCCAGAAGCGTCAAGGGATTCAGGGGGAGGACCTCCACCCGAAGAAATCATGCGAGAATTGCAGAAGATCAAACTTCTAGAGTTTGCCAGGGGTCATGCCAGTGAACGCATGGAAGCATGGTTGGAAGGAATGACAAGGTGTTTTGTTTAAGGGACTATGCGTCCAACTCAAAGGCAAAGATCACAAATTTTCAGTTAAGAGACAACGCCTTGAACTGGTGGGGCAACCTGGAAATACAACTGCACCTTACCCCAGACACAGTATCTTGGGAACTTTTTAAGGAGAGGTTCCGAAGGAAATATCTACCAGCATACTACGAGGAACAACAGGTAGGGGCATTTCATGCCTTAGTACATGGAAAGAAAACTGTAGAAGAATATGAGATCAGATTTATGGAACTAGTCAAATATGTTTCGTATATGGATAATGACCAATGATAGGCAGAGCGCTTCGTCTATGGATTGAACCCTAAGATAAGAGCTATGGTGCGGATGTGGAAACCGTCTTCAGTAGCGGAGGCAGTGGAAAATGCGCGTTATGCGGAAGAACACATGAACTTAACCGGGGGTACAAGACCGACATTTCCACATTGTCCTAGATTTGTAGGGAAGGCCTCAAGGACATTTCCTAGGGGAGGGGGCTCAAGGCCACCGCCATATGGTAACAAAGTCGCTCCAAGGACAGTAGCCGCAGGGATTTCAATGGCAGCGAGTGCAGCATCTCGTTCATCGCCAATGAAGCAGACAAGTCCACGACCATCTCAGGGAACAACGAGTAGGGGCAGGGGTTCTAGGGGAAGGAACTCATTTCAGAGATAATCACATAACAATACACAGGTTCAATCTCGTGTTACCTTTTGGGGGTGCGGAGGACCCCATTGCCAGCGTGACTTCCCAGAGTTACAATTAGGGTTTGTGCATAGAGAAGGAAAGGCATCGATGGGGAGAGCAAGTAGCAGCCACCAGATTTACGCAGCAGTTAATAATAGCCAGGCCGAACATCAATCCGCAGTGGTGGAGTCATCAGGTACGCTAAATCATATCAATGTTAAGATTTTATTTGATTATGGTACGACAGATAGTTTCATTTCACCATCTGCATTAGAAAAGAGTGGGTTGGCAGCCTACGAGCACGATGACTTTAAACAAGTCGAGATGGCTTCGGGGGAAAAACAAGAAGTAGGACCTAGTGTCGATAATTGTATAGTAGACCTGGGAGTGTGTACTACCAGGTTGAAGGTATACGTCACTGCTCTCGGGGCATATGACCTAATAATTGGAATGGATTGGTTAGCAGCTCACCGAGCTTTGGTAGATTGTTTCCTAAAGAGGGTGCTTTGTGTCGACGATGAAGGAAGACCAGTAGAGATCCAAGGTGTATAGAGAAAAGTGTCGTTACGCTTTATATCAACTATGAAGGTTAAGCGATGCTTGAGGCAAGGGTGTCGACTTTATGTAGTGGAAGTAGTGAATGAAAGGAAGGGACCCTCATTGGATCAGTACCCGGTATTGTCAGAATTTAAAGATGTTTTTCCGAACGAGTTACCAGGGTTACCTCCTGAGAGGGAGCTCGATTTTACTATTGAGCTAAAACCTAGTGCATAACCANGGGGGAAAAACAAGAAGTAGGACCTAGTGTCGATAATTGTATAGTAGACCTGGGAGTGTGTACTACCAGGTTGAAGGTATACGTCACTGCTCTCGGGGCATATGACCTAATAATTGGAATGGATTGGTTAGCAGCTCACCGAGCTTTGGTAGATTGTTTCCTAAAGAGGGTGCTTTGTGTCGACGATGAAGGAAGACCAGTAGAGATCCAAGGTGTATAGAGAAAAGTGTCGTTACGCTTTATATCAACTATGAAGGTTAAGCGATGCTTGAGGCAAGGGTGTCGACTTTATGTAGTGGAAGTAGTGAATGAAAGGAAGGGACCCTCATTGGATCAGTACCCGGTATTGTCAGAATTTAAAGATGTTTTTCCGAACGAGTTACCAGGGTTACCTCCTGAGAGGGAGCTCGATTTTACTATTGAGCTAAAACCTAGTGCATAACCAATCTCCAAGACTCCATATCGGATGATAGCGCCAGAACTTTGTGAATTGCAAATGCAGTTGAAAGAGTTACTGGACTTAGGGCTAATAAGGCCCAGTGTCTCACCTTGGGGCACACCAGTAATTTTTGTAAAGAAGAAGGATGGGTCCTTACGACTGTGTATAGAATACAAGGACTTGAACCGTGCTACAGTAAAAAATAGGTACCCAATGCCACGAATAGATGACCTCTTCGATCAGATGAAAGGAGCAACAATATTCTCAAAGATTGATTTGCGATCAGGGTATCATCAGTTAAGGATTAAGGAAGGTGATATCCCAAAAACTGCCTTTCGAACTCGGTTTGGACATTACGATTTTGTTGTAGCACCTTTCGGATTGACCAATGCACCAGCAATATTCATGAGCCTCATGAATGGCGTATTCCGGAAGTACTTAGATCGATTTGTACAAGTCTTTCTAGATGACATCCTCATCTATTCCAAGAATGAAAGAGAACACGAGGAACACCTACGAGTAGTGTTGTCCTGCCTTAGGGATAACAAATTATATGGGAAGTTGTCAAAGTGTTCCTTCTTCCAGAAAGAGATTCACTATTTAGGTCATATCATTTCCGACGAAGGAATCTCTGTGGACCCAGAAAAAGTAAAGGCCATTATGGAGTGGCCAGTGCCAAAAAATGCCCATGAGGTGAGAAGCTTCATGGGACTAGCAGGTTATTACTAGAGATTTGTGGAAGGATTCTCAAAAATAGAAAAACCCATCACCACTTTGCAACGCAATGGGGTCATATATGAATAGACAGAAGAATGTGATAGTGCATTCATTGAGCTTAAGAGGTTATTAACTAGTGCACCAATTCTACGAGTGCCGGATATGGAAAAGGACTTCACAGTCTGCACGGATGCCTCGAAGCAAGGGTTGGAGGCCGTGCTAATGCAGGATGGAGGAGTGATAGCCTATGCATAAAGGAAGTTGAAGAAACATGAAGAGTTATACGCGATTCATGATTTAGAGTTGGCAGTTGTAATGCTAGCTCTGAAAATTTGGAGGCACTATCTTGTGGGGCGAAACTTTGAGCTCAAAACGGACCATCAAAGTTTAAAACATCTCTTCACTCAAAGAGATCTGAATGCCAGGAAAAGGCGATGGAGTGAGTTTATGAGTGAGTACGATTTTGGTATTTCGTACATCAAGGGAAAGGAAAATGTGGTCGCAGATGCCTTGAGTAGGAGACCACGTATCTTCTCCTTGGTAACCTTAAAGGTCAATTTGAGGGAACATGTGTTGGCACAACTCCATCGAGACAGTTGGTATTTAAAGGTTACTTCAAACCTCCAGAGCGGGAGGCAGTTAGATCCAAAGTATGAAGGATATAGTCTGGAAACAAACGGACGGTTAAGGTATCGAGGAAGGATGTACATCCCTGAGAATGGGGATATTCGAAGCATCATACTGAAGGAATCCCATAGAGCACTTTATTGTGTGCATCCAGGTGTGAAGAAGATGTACGCAGATATAAGGAAACTCTTCTTCTGGACGGGCATGAAGCGCGATGTAGTCCATTTCGTCGCCAAGTGCCTAGAATGTCAACAAGTGAAAGCCGACCACCATCACCCGGCAGGCCTCCTACAACCACATGATGTTCCTATGTCCAAATGGGAAGTCATTTCTATGGATTTTGTTGTGGGGTTGCCGCTCACATCTCATAGACACAATTCCATTCTTGTGATAGTGGATAAGTTGACCAAGAGTGCTCATTTTATTCCGGTTAGAGACACTTACGATGTCACTGATGTGACATGTGTGTTTGTAAGCGAGGTTATCCGTTTGCACGGGATACCTAAGAAGATAATTTCAGATCGAGACTCCAGATTCACTTCTAGGTTTTGGACAAGTTTACAGTCAACGTTGGGTACTCAGTTGAACTTAAGAACAACTTATCATCCTGAAACAGATGGGAAAACTAAGAGAGTAAATCAAGTCATGGAAGACATGCTTAGGATTTATGTAATGGATAATCAAACCCAGTGGGAGAAGTACCTACCTTTGGTAGAGTTTGCCTACAATAACAGTTATCATAGCTCCATCGGAATGCCACCCTACGAAGCTTTGTATGGGAGGACATGCAGAACGCCATTGAGTTGGGATAGACTAGAATACCGAGTAACAGTTGGGCCAGAATTGATTCAAGAGATGGAGGAATAGGTGATTCAGATTAGGCAAAGACTAAAGAAAGCAGAGGATAGGCAGAAAAGTTATGCGGATGCACACAAGACCGACCGAAGTTATGAAGTGGGCGACCAGGTTTTCATTCATATCAGGCCTAATAAGAGTACCATATGGTTCAGGAAGGGGACAAAGTTGTCACCTCGATTTATAGGACCGTTCAGAATCCAAGAGAAAATTGGACCCGTTGCCTATCATCTCGTACTGCCACCCCACTTGCATAAAACTCATAATGTATTTCATGTATCTGTTTTACGTCATTATGTTGCTGATGAATCACATAAACTCAATTGGAAGGAATTGCAGGTATCGGATGTGGGAACCCTCACGGTAGAACCATTACGCATATTGGACCGTAGAGTCCGACAACTCAGGAACTGTATGGTAGACCAAGTTAAGGTCTAGTGGGACAAGTATAGTCCATGATCTGCTACTTGGGAAGATGCCGAGACACTACGACGAGACTGTCCCTCACCTTTTTTACCACCTCGAGAACATGTTTCTCGAAGGTTGGGTGTAAGTAACACCACCTTTTGACTTAGACAACTAGGATAACCTGAAGCCTATATACTTTGTTTTCTAGTCACAATGAAACTATTAAGTGATACACCTAAACTTTAAATGTATGAACTTTTATGTATGATTAAATGTTATTGATGATGATGTATGTAATGTGATCTATTATGTGAATGTAAATTTTACGAATGTTTAAATGTTATTGATGATGATGTATATGATGCGACATATTGTGAGAATGTGAATTTAATGAATGCTTAAATGCTATTGGGATGTTGTTGGATATGATGCAATCTATTTTGGATAAATGATAATCTTATGAATGGGTGTCGAAATTGAATTATGGGATATTATGAGATCTATTTC
>SNQJ01S0000902.1:128651-157150 GCA_010110895.2 Picea sitchensis | reverse complement strand
CTCTTCACAATCTATGTAGAATAATTTCTTCTCACCACACTTATGTCCCTTACTATACTTGCTGTCACAATTAAAGCATAAACCTTTTGCTTTTCTTTCCTCCAATTGTTGAGGTGTCAGCCTTGTAGGTTGAGGTGTTTTAGAAGAAGGAGCATTATTCTCTCTGTAGATGTTAGGATTGGTCCTTCTAGTAGCCATAGCCATATTTTTACTTTCAACATTTCTTGCCACCCTAAATGCATTCTCCAGTGATTTGGGTTCCCAAAGGCGAGCCTCATGTTGAATTTTATCTCTTAAAGTTCCTATGAATACATCAATCAAGTGCTCATCTGGAATATTTTTTACCTTTATGTTCAATCTTTGGAAGTTCTCAATGTGCTCTGTAATTGAACCCTTTTGCTTGAGATTTATCAATTGGCTAAAGAAGGTATTGCTCCTTGTATCCTCATAGTGTGCTATCATTTCTTCCATGAGAATTGTACAAGTGATGGGTTATTTTCGAGAACACAACCATATATACCATACAAATTGATTGGGTTCTAAATATAAAGAAGAAATTCGTACCTTTTGTGTATGTGGCACATTATGTAGATCAAAGAATTGCTCCATCTGAAGTATCCATGTGATAGGGTCATTTCCATCAAAATTCCTCATATTGATCTTAGGAACGTGGTTGGTCTTCAACCCAAAGTTAGAGTTTCTCCATTCTTGATTCACCTTCCTTGTGTCCTCATCATGAATTTCATGGGATACATTTTCACTTTCAGGTGTCCTCTCTATTATGAAATTTTTCAATCCTTCCATGATCTCCTCTTTTAAGCCATCCATCTTTGCCTCCAACTTAGCTTCCATCTCTTGTAGTTCATCTTTTGATACTATCTTCTTTTGTAAATCATTTATGTCCCTACACATTTATTCACCTTCATCAAGAATCCAAGTAGGATTGTCTGGAGGCTTATTTGGTGTAGAAGTTCCCTTTTTGGGTGGTATGTTGGCCAAGTATCACTTTTGAACCTTGATTTTGAGGTGGTTCTACTAGACAATCTTTCTTCTATTGTATCTCCAAAGTTTCGGCCCTTCTGGGTATGAAAATTTCTTTTTTTTAGTTCTCTGATATTTCTTCTCTGCAATTCCATAGGTCTGATCAAAATTGGATGTGCCAAGTGGAATTTACGGTAACTTCCCCACAACTTGTTGATTTTTGGCCTTTCCAGGAGATCTCACTGGTATAGAGTGCCCCACACAAAATAATTGATATAAAATTCTGAAACTCATACCAGAAATACTACAGACTATCCACTATCCAATGAAACCAGTCTCACTCAATTTGGATACTCTAGGAATAAGTTATGATTGTTTTACCTGGAACACCTTCTTGAGACTAGTCAAATACCCTATCTTCAACAGGGTGTATCTACAAATCTAAGATGACCCAGAAGTTGAAATTTTTACCAAAGATACCTTACTAATTTCTTTTAATATCCTCTGAAGTTCAGGTTCTGAAACATTACATAAATTTTTTTATAGCGAAAATTCCGCAATGACTTAGTTTAGGATGATTCCAAAACCCTATCTTTCACAGACTATATCTCCAAAAATATAAGGCCTCAGGAGATGAAATTTTAACCCAACGTACCTTGATCCATCTAATAAATATCCTCCAATCCGTTCCATTTGAAATGTTGTAGAAAACAAGTTGTAGAGAAAATTCCAAGGTGTCTCAGATGTAGCAGCGAAACCCCAAGACCTTGAGCTCTGATACCATATGTTAAGAACCAAATATCAATATATAATAGAAAAACCTCAGAATAAGTACTTAATGCCTTGAAAAAGAGAGAATTTAAGATAATAAGCCTCTTCGAGGGGGCAACCTCCTTATGCCCACATAAATGTACAATTACAAGATGATTCAAAATGAAAATGTCTCCTTAGTATATATAGGAGACTAGGAGGTATAATTACAACTAATGGACTAAAGTTGACATAAACAAAATAAAATTACTAATATAATATGCCCCAATAAAGGGGTAATGAGCCACTATTTAGGGCTTAACATGCCCCTCCCCTTGAGACAAGTGTTGTCTGCAACGCTTGAGTAACTCTGGATAACAAATTCCTTGTTTGGAAGATTTGAGTAGTTGTTATTCTCTGTGTATTTAAGAAAAGTATTGTAAGTCTTTTAGGTATGGATCAGAGTGATAAAGATAGGATCTAGAGGATCCAATATGTTATAACCAGGGGGATATAATAGAGTCATGGTTTAATGAAAAATTATTCTTGTAGAATTGAGTTATTTCATGATTCATTCCTCCTTTTTTACAAATTGATGCCTGTGATTGTTAAATTCCTGTTATTGATTGATTTTGTGTTAATTGTAAGGTACTTAGCTAGAAGGGTGAAAACATCATTTCCCAAGTCCTCAAGGAGAATAAATTTTCCAGAGAACATAATAGGAACCCATGACTTAGCAACGAACAATGTTTGCAAAGGTATGTGTTCACAGATCTTCATGAAATCTTCTTTGGTGAATTTTCGATAATATTGACTGAATGGTTAGAAATGTTAGAGGACAATGTTGGAAGATATCGAACTAAAGATCTAAGAAACTGGACCACTGAACTGATCAGACAGTTGAACACAGTAAGTAATAAAGTTCCTTGCACAATTGATTTTTGGTTGAATAGTATACTATGGGGTTACATTATAGATTTTTCAATAGACTGTAACTTGTCTTATAATGTTGCAGAAAGGTACTTTTTCAAGAGTCTGCACATAATATATCTGAATGCATTGTCTACCTGGATAAAAATGTTGTTGTATGACAAGAATGTTATGAAGATGGAGTATAATTGCTAGGCACCTTCGTGCACATAGGGGGACATGGAGATGACCAGAGGATGGTATGATAGTGGAAAGAGATGAAAAAATGAATGCGAAACAAATGGATTGAGGATGACGAGAGAGGAAGACACTGATTCATATGGATAGATTGGAATATTGATCCATGGGAAAATGTTTAGGTATAATAAGAAGGAGACTATGGCTGAAAGAGAAGAGAAGCAAATAGTATTTGAGAAAAGAGACCCTTTCACAGTACTTCAGATCACACTGTACAGTGAAAGGAAAGAGAAAGAAAAGGATCCTCAGTACAGTCCAAAAGAAGAAGGAAGTCCATCTCATATCGTAATCTATGTAAAAACCGCAACCCAGTGTGGGTCACCCAGATTTGAAGTGGAAACTGAAATTTTTTCGAGAGCAATTGTAGTTTGTGGAGGAAGTCAGAACATTAGTTAGAATAGTGGAAGTAGTGTAACAAACTAGAGTCAATCAACATCATCCAAGGTAAGTACTACACATAATACAATGACAGGAATAGATCATACACTAAGAATGCCTGAATTCTAAGGAGTAGGGTCGGAGGACCCAGAGCAACATTTGTTTGTATGCAACACGATATGGACTGCAAAGAATGTCTGGGATGAGGAAACAAAGATTACGTAGTTAGCCACGTCACATACTATTATGGTACATGAAGTATCAGACAACTACATCGACAGGACAATCAATAACTTTGGTAGATATTGGACAAGCTTTGTTAAAGGAATTTTGGAAGCCAAAATCTAAGTCGCAGTATATAAAAAAAATAAAGGAAATTAAGAAATTACAAAATGAGATAGTTTGGTATTATGATCAGAGATTTAAAGATGTGATGGGTATATTAACGTTCCACACTCCTGATGAACAACATCAAAAATGGTTTATTGCAAGTTTATTTCCGCACATTTGTTGTCCATTGATGTCGCAGAAAGTCACATCGCAGCTAGAAGCATTAGAAATTGCGATGAAGTTGGAAGCATCTCATGTAGGAGATGGTGCAGGAATGACATAGGTATAGTCATAGTTGGCTACCCTAAGGATTCAATTTTCAGAAATAACAAAGGAAAGGGAAAAATGTGAACAAGTTTGGTGTATTACATGTAAGATAGAAGGACATTGTAAAGAAGAATGACCAACATTTTCACAGTATATGGATATAGAAGCATCGAACCCATTGGTAGGAGGAGTAGAGTATTGTGAAATATGAAAGACATGGGGATATCATCTGACTACTTTTACATTATTGCAAAAGTAACATAGTACACCTAGGAATTTATTCTGTAATTTTTGCAAATCTATAGGACACAATGAGAAATATTATTGCACATTTGACTTAATGAGAGAGAAGACTTCATATGCATACAAAATCCAAGAATAAAATGTCCTAGTGGAAGGAGGGGTTCCACAATACAATACTCTGAGAGGATTTAACCAGGGTGGATGAGGAGGATTCGATAGAGGTTGAGGACGAGGTGGATTTGGTAGAGGAGGTAGAGGACCGATCATTTGTTATAATTGCAATCAACCAGGACATTTGGAAAGAGACTACCTGAATCCTTGCATGACGTCCATGTACTGCAGAGAATTGGACCATGCGAGAAAATATTGTCCTCAACTGATAATGAAATGGAAGGCAAGAGGGAACCATAATCAAAATAAAAACCAAAACTAGAACATATAGATGATATCAGCCAAGGAGAATGACGATCAATGCATAATAGCAATCGTTACATGTAGCGAAATGAGAATTGGAGTGGATGCGACAAAAAAAGGAAAGGGGGTCGAGCAATGGATAAGGAAAGAAACTGAGCCTACACGAACGTTTAATCCACAAAAAGAGAAAGAGGCATATCAACAAGCAATGAAGGTTATACTAGGACCTGACTGGATAGCATCAATGTCAAAGACACCACGAGTATATGATATGCCATCAGTTTATGATCGCACCATTCCATAAAGGCCAGTCCAAAAGGTAAATAATTTGAACAATTTTCTAAAGAGTTGTTTAGAGTTGATGAAGGAAGAACCAATGTTGAACGCACTGTGCAAGATGATTGATAAATACACCCAATACAGAGAACTACCTACGACATAGAGAGAAATGAACCAAGTATTGCGCAAGAAGAGGACAAACATAGAATTTAGATTGAGTGCACAAATAGGGGAGTATGATGTGGATAATGTCATATTGGACTTAGGATCGGATGTAAATGTTCTTCCAAGACAGACGTGGGGAATGATGGGGAAACCAAAGCTAGTTTGGTCAACTTTTAAGTTGAGGTTGACAAACCAGCATAAGATAATATCGATCGAGAGACTAGTAAGAGTACCTATTAATATAGATGGGGTGCCCAGTGTAGCTGACTTTGAGTTCATTGAGATCGTGGATAACAATCAGTTGTATCCAACATTTCTCAGTCTAGATTGGGCCTTTTACAACCAGGTGATTATTAACTTGAATAAGAGAGAAATGATTTTTGGAGGAGGCTTAAAGGTCACTACACAATTAGACCCCACAGAGGCAAGAAGGTATGTGGAGCCTGCGATAAACGAAATTGATAACTTGTATAATATGATCGTGTGTGATCCAGATGGATATTGGTGGCCACCCACCTATTCCAACTGGCTCCTCGTGTCTGTTTTTTATTTAGCATGTCTTTCTGTACTTCTTTATAATTGTGATTTCTACACTTCTGGGGATGTCTGAAGACTCACACATTCTTTGGGTGGATACGAGTGGCCTCTCACCTAATCCAACTGGATTAATTTGTATGTTTTCATGACATCACATCTTGATCTACTTCCAGGGTTGTTTTGGGGCCGTAAACATTGTTTCTTTTACTTGCCATAGTCAAACTGTAGAATGAGTCATATTATGATGGCAGAATGTGTATTTCTATGAAAGACCTTTCCAACGGGTTATCACGTGCCTAAAAAGGAGGTCATATGAAAACGTTATGACCCTAAGAAGTTGAGGTACCAAATTACACCAACTTTCCCATAGGGCCCACATGACTTTTGGCATTTCACCTTCTAGGGTTAGGTTTTTTGATGTCTAGGGCTTTGGAATTCATGAGTAATATAAAAAGGGCCTCTGGAGCCTCATTGTAATCCATTCTGCTCAGACGGATGCACGTAGTAGCCACATCTCTTCTCAAATATAACTACCACCATTCGAGCAAGTTTCAGTTCTGCAGTTTTACAGTTTTAGCCTATTTCATTATTTAATAGAAGATATTTTTCACTGGATATTTGTGTTATTCTTCCCATCGCCATGTTTATTGTATTCATTGTGTTAATCGGTTCATTCTACTCCTAAATCCAGATCAGTGGTATCAGAGCGGTCTTTTCTTCATTTATTTTTCTTCTTGCATGTCCCTGACAGAGCATGGGTACAAGAAGTTGGGACTCGAACCAATCGATCCATTACTAGATTGGTCACGTCGAGCTCGACAAAAACCCATGGGAGACGAAAAGAAAGATGACAGAGCAATAAATCCTATTAAAATGTTGCTTGAGGAAGCCCTCGCATGACAAAGGAACGCAATGATGGAAAAATTTGCGTAGATCCTTCAATGGTTTCCCATGGGAGAAGCATCTTCATCAAACATCCATGCAACCCCCTTCAAGGTACAAGTAAATTTTGATATTCCATTATTTGAAGGAATAATAGATGTGGATGTTGTAGATAAATGGTTGAATCTTCTCGAAGGATATTTTTTGGTCCATAATTTTTACGATAGGGAAAATATCACTTTTGCACTCCTTAGGGTCATTCCCCATGTTAAAGACTGGTGGGATACCTATTCTGAGAAAAGGGTCATGGAGGAATCTGCAATTTTTGTGGTGCCCCCTACATGGGATTCCTTCCGGGATGCCATTAAAGAACAATACTACCCTGTTGGAAGCTACGAGGACCAATACACCAGATGGGCCACCCTACGTCAAGAAAGGGACGAGACATTACCAGACTTCACCAATAATTTTCATACCCTACACACCAAATTGGGTATCAAAGATTATGAGAGTCATCTAGTGCTCGAATACCCTGGTTGTTTTCGTAGATACATTCAAACAAAAATGGAGTTCCTGGACATCGCCTCATTGGGCACGACTTATAGATACGTTATCAAGATCGAGCAAACATTTAAGCAGAAACGACGAGAGTTTGGATCTACAAACCCCTCATAGTTGAAGCAGGGAAAAGGTAACCCCAACCCACACAAAAAGGGACCAAGTTGAGATGGTTACCCTCAGGACAATTCATCCAAGCTACAACACAAGAAGTGCAACAAGAAGATGAAGAAGGACACGAGAAAATGGTGTGAGTACCATAAAAGAACTTGGCACAACATCGACGAATGCTTCTCCAACTAGTCCCTTGTGGTTGAGCTGAAGACTTACGAGTCAGAGGTTGATTTTGATTCTGAGTCAAATCCTGAAGGAGGGAAGCAAATTATCGATGTTGAACCTAGTTCCACGGTCGCTACCACCAAAGTTCGGCCAAGCGAACTAGAAGAACCAAAGGAAGGGGAGTGCCTCTTTCACTCGAAGATGTGGGTCAAGGGGGCTCCGATTCATTTCATTATTGATAGTGGTAGTTAGAAGAACCTGGTTTTAGCAGAGGTCATCAAGCGGCTAAACCTACCAATGACACCGCACCTGCAACCCTACACCATTGGTTGGCTTCGTCAAGGAAGAGATCTTCATGTCAACCAACAATGTCGTACTGTGTGATATTGCTCCCCTTGAAGTTTGTGATGTTCTTTTAGGATAACCATATTTGCGGAAGCGTCATGTTGTGTATGAGTCTAGACCCCACAATATTCTTATTACTTTGGGTAGACAATTGTACAGGATCCCAGAGGTGGCACCGCCTACTGCTATTTCTTTAATATCTGCTAAGCAATGCAGTAAGGTCATTTCATAGACCAAGAAGTTTGTATTCTTTGTGATCCATGCTCACAGTAAGAAGAAGGTCACCACCACATCTGTGGCCTCTACAAAACACCTCTCTTTTCAGTAGAAGCAAGTGGACGAGATCATGGAAGAATACAGAGACATATTCGTCTCACCTACAAGGGTACCAACACTCTGCCAAGTCAAGAATCCAAATGATTTGACACTCGACGCACCTCTACCTAATGGACCAGTCTATCGGTGCTCCCTGATGGAGAATGATGAAATCAACTGTCAGATCCAAGAGATTCTTCAAAAGGGGCACATCAGACTCAACTCCTCCCCTTGTGGAAGCCCGATTGTGTTGGTGCAGAAGAAGGACGAGACTTGGCGACTTTGCATTGATTACAGAGCCTTAAACAAAATCACAGTTAGGAGTCGACACGCCATTCCCATGATTGATGACCTTCTTGACCAACTGAAGGGGGAAAAGTTCTTCAACAAGATTGAACTGAAGTCTGGCTACCATCAGGTTCCCATCGAACCAAATGATGTCTAGAATACAACCTTCAATTCTAAAGAAATACCCCACCTATACTGTCCAGAAATACTCCACCAATGACAAGGAAATGTATGCCACTGTAAAAGCCTGTCGTCAATGGAAACATTACATTTTGGGGAAAGAGACGATCATACACATTGATCACAAACCTCTGTAGTTCATACAGACACAGGGGAAATTGCAGAACGACTACCATCATAAGTGGTCCACCTACCTCCAGTAGTTCCATATCAACATCAAGTATAAGACATGTATCTCCAATCATGTCGTTGATTGCCTTAGTCAACCTCCTATGGATTCACTCACCATTATGCTCCATTCCCGTGGACATGAAACATCGGAGTGGCCCCAACTTTACTAGTAAGATCCAGACTTCACCATCACATATCAGCTCTTGGGTACAAGCGCCACTGTCACTGATTTTCACATTCAGGACAAAATCTTATGCCACCTAGGCCATCTTTGTGTTCCTACAAGAGAACATGCAAAGCTTATTTGGGAAGCCCAATACAGTTGGGTGGCATGACATTTTGGCGTAGAGAAAACTGTGGTCATTCTTCAGAAAAATTTTTATTGGCCAAAACTTCGATAGGACGTTAGCAAGTATATTAGGTCTTGCACTGCCTGTGCCATTTCCAAGCCAACCATCAAGAAGCAAGGCTTATACACCCCTCTTCATATTCCCCAGAAGTCATGGGAATCCATATCCATGGATTACATGTCTGGATTTCATCCACAAAGCACGAAAATGACTGTGTGTTTGTGGTCGTTGATTGGTTTTCAAAGATGGCCATCCTCACAGCCTGTAAGAAGAATGTCACAGTGGTAGATACTGCCAAGATATTCTTCGAATGAGTTTGGGTCCACTTTTGGATACCACAAATCATCATCTTCGACCAAGACAACAGGTTCCTCAACACCTTTTGGTCAAGTCTCTAGTCTCTGTTGGACACCAAGCTCACAAAATCCACTTCTTTCCACACCCAAACCAATGACCAAACCAAGGTCGTCAATCGAATGATTGTGCACATCCTGTGCATGTACAATTCTAAGAATCCGCCAACATGGGATGAGAGTCTCCCATATGTCCAACACAGTTACAACAGGGCTCTCCATAGTTCCACCAACCATAGCCCATTTTAGATTGGTTTGGGATTCCAACCCTTGGGACCCATTGATGTTTCACTTCCTCTTGCCACCGCATAGATAGACTCTTCCCCTGATCAGTCTGCGATCAAAAAATCCACCAGATTCATTGAGTGGTTTCAACACATCCACCAACAGGTCTAGGAGATTTTGTAGAAATCCAATGCTAAGTACAAGTAGTGTTGTGATCAACACAGGGTACCACACCAGTTTTAGGTTGGCGACAAAGTGTGGTTACATTTGTAGAAAGAGAATCTCACCGATCCCCATCAAAATATTCTCCCACTTCATTATGGGCCTTACATTATCACCAAAGCTGTGGGTAGCAATGCTTTTGAGCTCAACACTCTAACCTTCCTTGGTCTGGACTTTGCATCCAGTATTCAATGTGGACCTCCTTCAACCATATTTTCCACCGTTATTGGACACCTTTGAGATCACCGAACAAATGATACCAACAGAGATCAACCCTGACTGCATGGAACAAGAATCCACCGATCAGATAGTGGACACACAGGTCAAGGGCACTTCCCAGTAGCGGATCTAGCTTTATCGGGTTGTCAAGGTAGGGCAACTCCTACACCAAGGAAAGTGGCTCACCTAGGGCCAAATCCAACATAAGTTTCCTCACCTGGTGGGTGAACTCAACGCAATGGAGACCATTTCTTCATAAGGGGGGAGGATTGATCCAGATGGATATTGGTGGCCACCCACCTGTTCCAACTAGCTCCTCGTGTCCATTTTTTATGCAACACGTCTTTTTGTACTTCTTTATAATTGTGAGTTCTACACTTCCGGGGCTGTCTGAATCCTCACACATTCTCTAGGTGGATACGGGTGGCCTCTCACCTAATCCAACTAGCTTAGTTTGTATGTTTTCATGTCAACACATATTGTTGTACTTCCAGGGCTATTTTGGGGCCCTAAACGTTGTTTTTTTGACTCACCACAGTTAAACTGTAGACAAAGTCAGAGTCTTATCACACACATTTACAACGGGCTATCATGCACCTAAAACAACGGTTGTATGAAAAAGTTATGACCCTAGGAAGTTGAGGTACCAAATTACACCAACTTACTCATAGGGCCCACATGAATTTTGAAGTTTCACCTTATAGGTTTAGGTTTTTAGATGTCTAGGGTTTTTGAATTCAATATGCGTAATATGAAAAGGGCCTCTGGAGCCTCATTGTAATCTATTCTACTCAGACAGATGCGTGTAGTAGGCACATCTCTTCTCAAATATAGCTACCACCATTCTAGCAAGTTTCAGTTCTATAGTTTTACAGTTTCAACCTATTTCATTATTTAATAGAAGATATTGTTCACTGGATATTTGTGTTATTCTTCCTATCTCTTTGTTTATTGTATTCAGTCTGTTAATCAATTCATCCGCTCCTAAATCCATATCAGTGTGCTTGGATGATTATGTCAATCCTACTGCAGATGGTGCACTTAGTTGAAGAAGCATTAGCTCTGGTGTATTGGATTCAGAGGAAGGACTTGAAAATTGGCAGTACATGTTGCACGAAGTATTAACCAGAAGATGTGCTCACATTACTCACTCTTTGCACTGGATCAGAACATAGGTACATGATACACCAAGGTTTGATGAATTAATCGAGGTAAGTTATTTTTTCAAATACTCTGAGTTGCAGATACACGAACAACAAATATTTTTGGCATTAGATGTTGCACTGAGAGAAACCCCAACGAGATGGTGGGAAACACACAAGGAAGGAATAAAGGATTGGTAGCACTGTAAAAGGCTGATGTAGATCAAATTTGGAAAAAAATAAATTACGCACAAGTATACAGGGATGAGCAGTCTGATGGATCATGTTGCACAATGTATGACAATTTGGAGACAAGTTCCCAAACAAGAATGGATGAACAGGTTCATACATACACTTGAGACGATTCCCAAGAACTGGTATCTAGAACTAGAAGTGCCCAGAGGGATAACAGATAAGGAAGATCTCACCCAAAATTTCAAGGTAACATTTAGTTTTGAAGCTGAGTTACCCTTAGTAGATGCAACACTGCAAGTCATTATATGTAATATTTTTATGGAAGAAGATAGGATAGAAATAGTACCTACGTGTACTGTGCACAGAGAATTTGTGACAATCCATGAACTAGGGAAATGTTACAATACTATTGAAGAATATCAAGAGGAAGAGGATCCAAGAAATGTACAAGTTCCAGAGACGGAAGGGGACTGCACATTCGAAGGTCTAGAACTCAAAAATGATGCATATGCAAAGCCATTAAGGATGCACAAAGTGAATATTAACACGCAAGAGAAACCTAAGTTCGTGAATATTGGTGACTGTTGGAATGATGAGACTGTTGAAAATATTGTAGACCTATTGAGTGAGTATCAAGATCTTTTTCTAAAAACCTTTTTAGAGATGAAGGGGATAGTTGGGGAACTAGGCAAGATGAAGATCTCATTAAAACTAGATGCTAAGCTAGTAAGACAAAGACCTTACAGATTGAATCTGAAGTACAAGGGAAAAATGAAAGCAAAGATTGAAGGAATGACAAAATAAATGCTATCACAATTACGGATATTAGAGGAAGGTTGATTTGTGGCAGGTTTCCATCAGTAAGTCCAAAAGGCATGTGAAAAAGTATGGGATTGCCGACACATCAAGCAGAAGAATTTCTAGATGGGAGATATAGTACTTCTATATGACAGTAAGTTCTTACAACACCCTAGGAAATTCAAGACACATTGGCTAGGGCCATATGTGATCAAATACGTGATTGAAGAGGGTGTTGTTCAAATCTAACAATTGGATGGATAAGTCATGGAAGGACTAGTGAATGAGAGTCGGCTGAAACTGTAAATGGATGACCATCCTTCCGCACAATATGATATTTTTGCAGACTAACTTGTATCATAGTGTACTATAGAAAGAAAAGACAAAAAAAAAATAAAAAACAAGAAAATGGTTCAGGGAAGAATTCGAAAGTTGAAGAGTCAAAGAAGTTAAGATTAACAGGTAAAAAGGGAAAAGTAGGAAAATTTCGTAGAAGAGAAAGAAGCAGGAAGAAGAGTGCATAGATGAAGGAAACAATATCGTGTAGAGAGAAAAGATCACGCATAGAAAAGAGATTGCGCAAAGAGAAGATATTGCAAAGATAACAATTAATATCATTTAATAAAATCCATGGCGAGACATGCAATAAAGAGCTACCATGACGACGAAGTAGTGGGGTCGCATAAAAATATATTCATATTGGCTAGAAGATTTTGACAGGTTGCAGAATCGAAAAGATAATTCGTTGAAGATATGGAGTTAATGGAGCATTAAGGCAGGAGATGCATGAAAAACACTAGTGGATTAGACATAAAGTTTAGGCGCAAAGGGAAGCTAACAATTGGCGATGAAGTATAAAAGAAAACAAAGGGTCGACATGGGAAGGTTATTGTCAGTTAGAATTCGCATAGAGAGTCGAGCTATAGAGATGAAGTTTCAAAGACCAATGAAAATAGAGAACAATTGCAGAGGAATATGACACCACCTAAGGCAACAACGACTTCAACGTCAGTATCGAAGAAATGGTGTGATCAACCCACAATGATTCCTGTAGTTAAATAAACTTAGGAGGCATCCTCCTCAACATCGATATTCCCGAGGGACTACATACCACCAAGAAATCCATCTATAAAATAGGTCAACTTATAGAAAGACATAAAGTACCCACTCATGGAGCCACAGATTCCAGAGGGAGTGATTGTGGAAGGGGACATGTTAGGCTTGATACTCGCTATAATGTATGTCGACCATGACATTACAGATGAGAAGAAATTTCTAGAGTTAGTGCCCAACAAGTTCTTGAAGAAGCACATTAGCTTTGAAACACAAATGATAGTGATCAAGCCATAGACTTAGGCTACGAGGTTGTAGAAGGAAGGAATTATGAACCTCTTCGATATACCACACTTTGGAAGGAGCCAATAGATTAATTCCTACATCAAAATGTTGTTAAGTTTCGTGCATGGGGGCTAGTTGTGGATCAACAAGCAAGTTTCCATTGATACATAAATGATCGTATGGATTATCGGTCTTTTGTCGCAGGGGGAGGACCCCTCTTTGTTGATTTTCGACAAGAAGAATGAAAATACTCTAGCTGAGAGCATGAAGGAGAAGTTCCATACATTCTGTGGACAACGCGGTTTAGGCATCAAAAGCATAGGTGACCCAACAATAAGGTTTGAGAAAAGACTTAACTTGTGAACTATTAAGAAAGTGTCAGGAATATCAAGTCCCAACATAAGTCACAATGACAACTGAAAGGTGCATTGAGGGCGTCCAGATGAATTGGGCCACAATCTTATTAAACCGGTTTTTGATTGATTATGAGGAAGCGCAGGATAAAGGGACCAAGTTCCATTATGCCTGGTTACTAATTCTAATAGCGCTATCAGCATGGAGGGAGCCAGATGACACACAATTTTTTGGAGTAAGGGAGAAGCCATATCTAGTTGCACGATATCAGAACCTATGGTATACTATGCACAATGCA
Organism: Picea sitchensis; assembly: GCA_010110895.2. NCBI lineage: Eukaryota > Viridiplantae > Streptophyta > Pinopsida > Pinales > Pinaceae > Picea > Picea sitchensis. Next base: position 143,127 of record SNQJ01S0000902.1, on the reverse strand, counting down.
TGACAGATGGACATCAATGTTGCATTTCAGATTTATAAAGAAACTATTAAGGAAAACATCGAGAGTACACCGCACATAACACCGCATGTGGTTGAGGCATATAAGGAAGTGGCACGCTTTAAGGAAGGGCACCACCATATGTATGTACAAGCCAAGAAGGACCCAGATCAACAATGACTTCCAACACAGTACATGCTAACCAAGGATGAGATGGGCCATATTATGGTCGATTGAGATGATGAGAGGAATATTCCAGCGACAGAAATAGTGCCATCAGAGAAACAAAACCCACAAGTACAAGATATAGATGATGATGAAGAAGAAGGAGATGCACATGAAAGAGGAAAGGGCACAGAGGAAACAAATCAACAGAAAACACCGTGCACATATGGGAAGTGGAAAGAAACAGAGAAAGGGAGATCTGCACCAAAATGGACAAAGCACAGAGTCATCAAGGAAGTGGCCATCCAATCCTTAATAGAGGAATATTTGGAGAATATAGGCGATCAAGTGAAAGAAGTCACATATGACATGTTTCAGTATGAGACGCACAAATAGGAAGAAATGCATAGACACATGCAGGAGAAAATGGCTGAGTTGCGCCATCTGCTAGAAGAAGCAAACATCACGTCAGGGAGACAAATAGAGGAGGAACATAAAAAAAATACTATGAAGAATGGGGAGGAAGGGCCAACAATATCTCAGTCATTATAAGTAGAAGGAGAACACAGATTGATCAAGTTAGTGACATGGGCAGTAGAGTTCCCCACAACAGAGATGCAAAAACAAGCACGGGCACTAGGTCACATTGACTTAGTGCTATCTCAACTGCCAATAGATGTATTGAAATAATTGCAAACAAGCGTGACATAAGAGATGAAATCATGCACAGAAAAGACATCTAGTGAGTTGTTTAAGGTTACGGTAGAAAACGTCACATTGGAGATGGAGTACAACAAATTCAAGAAGGAGCATGATGAGGACATGCAGAAGGTTGAAAGAATGCAACAAGAATTCGAAAAGGTTTACAAAGAACTCCCCGAGGCTCACATAGCGATGGAGGCTCCAATTGAAGAAAAAGTAACGAAGATAAGCGAAGTTATTGAGGAATTTCGTGCACACATAGTCAACTTAAAAGCACGCATGGCACCAAACACTCCACCTGAAGAAAGGGAGAAAATGAAGTAGACATTGAAAACAGTTATTGAAAGTATAAAGAGAATAGAGGCATACGTTTCTAAACTCTATGTAGAAACCATGGGTGTTTTGACACAACTAACTTAAGATAAGGATCAACATGAGATCATCCAGAAGATCCAGGCTGCACAGGAAAATGCGCATAAGTTCAAAGTTGTAATGGGCACATTACTGCCAGAAGAGGTGGTAATGGAAATGGATGAGAAAAAGAAGTTGTATTCATTAATGAATTAGCTAAGGGAGGAGAAGAAGGCTCACACACAAAATATTAAGGTACTATAGGAAGAAACCTATATGGTGACAACGACCTTAGCAACCACTCACGGTATAATCAAACGACCAGTTGAAGAAATTGTTGAGAAGATGCAGACTCAAGTTATTATCGAGACAATCGATACAATTTTGTAGAAGGAGAGAGAGGTAAAGACGCAGGCCACGACAACAAAAGAGACACTTGATAAGTTCATGGTGAACTGGAAGAAGGCTTGAGTGGCTCGTGATGAGCCACAAATGAGTGTTGGGGGCCTGTTGGATAGGCCCTTTGGATAAGTTTTGGGATTTGAGCCAGAATAAGTCAAATAATAAAAGACAATTATAAGATGGAATAGATCACATGACGAAGAGTGGAATTTAAGGAGTCAAAGAACACGATAGGAGGAACTGCGACAAAGTGACGCATAAAAGGCGGAAAATATTTAGTATTTTGGGAAATGTTTTCCACATCATAACGAGCTTAGCCCTATAAGGAGACATAGGTAAAGGAGTAGGCCACAAAGAAAAAAAGAGACATTCAAGAAGTTCATGGAGAACTAAAAGAAGGCTCGAGTGGCTCGGGATGAGCCACAGGTGAGTGTTGGGGGCTTGTTGGATAGGCGCATTAGATAAGTTTTGGTAAAGTTTTTGGACCTGAGCAGAATAAGTCAAAGAATAACAAAAAATTAGAAGATGGAATAGAGTGCATGAAGGATAGCGGACTTTAAGGATTCAAAGTGTGCGATAGGAGGAACTGCAATGGAATGACGCATAAAAGGAGAAAAATAGTTAGGATTTTGGGACATTTTTTCCACATTGTAGCAGGCTTAGCCCTATTTTGTTGTATAAATATGTAAATGGTTTTTGGATAGAAAAGTTGGGATGGTTTGACATATGAGGAAAAATGAGAGCTTGGAGGAATTGTTGCAACATCGTCATTGAGGTTGTAAATATTCCATTTCTTTCCACTTTTAATATATAACTTGGCCTATTTCTCTTAATGTCTACATTGTTCATTTCATGAATGTTTATCTTTGTCTTGTTTAAGTCTAAGATAGATAAATCTACTTTTGTCTGAGGATATATAGTAGCATAAGAGGATTGTATCATCTCTTGCAGGAGGTTTACTTCCATACTCGAAACTTGGAGATCAATTTCAACAGTTGGAGCAGCGAGGGAAACCTACAAGAAAGAGGTAAGCCATCTATATTTCCCTCTTTCTCTCTCTCTTTGGATTTCATTAATGAAAATATAAATTAGTCTTAAGGGGAAGTTATCTCCATTTGTTTTCCTTCTGTATTGGATCGAAGGAAACCCGATCCAAGGGAGATTTCACCTGTCCATAGGGGGAGTTTCTCACAATAGAAAAATGGCGACCATACTAGAGAAGAAATTTGATGCTTTCCTTGGTTTCTAGCTCTCTTGAATTTTGTTGCTTGCTTGAAATTATAGTTGTTTGCTCGTTATTTTAACTCTTCATTTTCCCTCATATTCATTCAGAAGTGTAAAAGTCAATAGACTAATCTTTGTTGAATTTGGGAAACATTTGGTGCTTTTTCAACCATTTCCAGTTTTCAACACTCCCCTATAGTGCCCTGTAGAGTGTTGAAATCCTAATCAACACTCCCTGTCATTATTTTGGGGAGATTTGATCTCCTAATAAATGTTGGGTTGTTATATTATTTACATTGAAAGTCAAGGTAGATCGACAACAAGTTGAAGGTCGAGGTGGATTGATAACAAGTCGAAGGTCGATGTGATTTGACCGGGTAAAGTCGAAGTTGAAGGTCATGGGGTTCGACATGGTAAATACATAGAAAAAAAGTTGAAGAGGTCAACTAAAAAGATGTTGACAAAGGGCATGTGGAAATCGATTGAAGACTAAATGAAGGCTGACTGGTAGTTGACAGGTAATCCGAATTGGTAGTCGAGCTGTAACAGAATCCAGAGATTCACGGGATTTGTAGTCAATGATTTTCATGGATCTGCAACCATTTTTGTGTGCCATTTATTTAGGGTTTTCATGTTGTAAATCCTACAAATAAGGAATTTTGTAAGGATGTAAAAGTTAATGAATAATATTTATATGATGAATGGCTAATCGCCAAGAGTCTATAATTTAGAGGTTGTTGGTCATGTAGATGTAAGATGAATTGGTTATAGGGTTGTTATTCTATAAGAAAGAGGGTATGATGTCAATTATGTCTTAGGTATGAATCAAGGTTAGACATGTAACCTTTTATTCTGAAGGAATAAGACAACAAGAGAGAATAACACTCAAGGAATGTTGGTTTTTCTGGTTTGGGTTTCTAGGGTAAAATATCTGTGTACTGTGTGCTTGATGTGTCATTTACTTTCTTGATTATATATTTCTTCTTCTCTTATGCTAAGTTTAGCGTGGAAGTGTATCTCATTTACTAACATGTGGCATCAGAGCTTGGCTTAAAAACCTTGGATCTGAGCTAAACTCTAGGTTTATTAAGAGTCGTAAGTTAGAAATATTTAAAGAATTGTGTTAAAGAATGGTGAGAAGCTTGAGAATACAAATCAAAAAATTCAATGGCCAGAATTTTGATCTTTGGAAGCTTAAAATTGAATATCTCCTAGTAGATAGAGAACAATGGGCAACATTCTATTCAGGTACCATGCCGATAGGTATGTCAATGGAAGAATGGGAGAAACTCGAGAGAAGAACAAGGAGTATGATTTGACTTTGTCTTGTAGATTCGGTACTGCTAAATGTCTCAGGTGAATATTTGTCCAAGAAACTATGGGACAAGTTGGGAATCTTTTACCCATTGAAATCTCTGGTAAATAAACTGTTTCTCATAAAGAAACTGTATCTTCTGAGGATGAGTGATGGCAGTACGGGGACTGAGCATTTAAATGCATTTAATACTATTATAATCCAATTATCTTCTTTGGATATTAAAATCACCGAGGAGAAATGTATTATCCTATTATGTTCTTTTCCAGACTCCTAGGATATATTAGTCATGGCTATAGGGAGTAATAAAACCACATTAGCGCTAGAATACATGGTTGCATCTTTACTTTTAGAAGAAATGAGAAGGAATAACAAAGAATGATCAACCAAATATGATTTAGTGGTGAGAGGTCGATCAGTTGATAGAGATAAAGAAAATTCTCCGGTAGAAAGTCTAAGTCGAAGGGTAGATCTAAATCCCATGTTCAGTCGACAAGAAGATGTTGGAAATGCGATAAATATAGACATTACGAAAGGGACTTCAAGTCAAATAAAATGAAATTCAGTACAGGATCTGATGAGAATCATTTGAATGAGAGAAAGACTACTCCAGATAAAGGAGGCAATGTGTACTTGGCATCGACCAATACACAGTCATATCAAGATGTTTGGTTGATCGACTCAGGGGAATCCTATCATATGACACCACATAGAGAATGGTTTTGTGAATATGAACAATATGTAGGAGGAGAAATGTTCTTGGGGGACAACTTGACAACCAAAATTGTCAGACGGGGAAGAATTCAACTGATACTACAGGATGGGAGGAGTAGAACCCTTCCAGGTGTGCTACACATTCTAGGTTTGTAAAGAAACCTGATATCTATCAACAATATGCGTGATGCATGGGTGCACACTCTATTTTAGAAGGATTCGTGCAATATGGTCAGAGGTGCAATGGTCTTAATGAAAGGAGTTCAGATTGGAACCCTATACAAGTTACTAGGGAGTGCCGACTCGACTAGATGCAACAACATTGTTGTTCCTAAAGTCGACTCAACTTTGAATCGACTTTAACTCGACTTCGACTCGACTTCAACTCGACTCCACCTGAGTCAATCCAAACTGACTCAACAAGTCATCATAAAGTCGAATCAACCATGTTATGACATGAGAAGATGGGACACATTGGTGAGAAAGGACTTCGAGCTATGCATAACAAAGGTATGGTTGAAGACTTTCCTACATGTAATTTAGAAGTCGACTTTTGTGAACATTGTATATATGGAAAACAAATTCGGGTGAGGTTCCCATTTGGAGTGACAAGGGAAAATGGGACTCTAGAACTGGTTCATAGTGATGTGTTTGGCTCTGTTATAGTGCCTTTACTTGGTGGATCCCTATATTATGTGTCCTTCATAGATGATTTTTCTAGGAAGGCATGGATATATTTCCTGAGGAAGAAATCAAAGGTTTTCGAGAAATTCAAAGAGTTAAAATCTCTTGTAGAAAACCAAATAGATTTGAAGATTAAGGTGTTGAGGACTTCCAATGGTGGTGAATTCTATGGAAAATAATTTGATCATATATGCAAGTAGTGTGACATAGAACCCCAAAATACCACACCATATACCCCACAAAAAATGGATTTTCTGAGAGAATGATTAGAACATTGATGGACAAGGCAAGGAGCATGCTTAGTGGTGTTGGGATTGCACAAGAATTATGGGTAGAGGCAATTGACACTGCAAAATATTTATTGAATATGTATCCTTCATCGACGCTAGTCAACACAAATCCACATGAGGTATGGTTGGGTAAGATTCCTTTGGTTTCACATATCAAAGTATTTGGCTGTGATGCATTTGTTCATGTTCCCAAGAAAAAGAGGAGCAAGCTGGAAAAGAAGGAAGCCAGATGTATTTTCATTGGATACAAAGAAGGAATGAAAGGATATAATCTCTGGGATATTGCATCATGGAAAATAGGGTACAGTCAAGATGTGGTCTTTAGATAAGTCAGAAGTAAGTCTGAGCCTGAGTAAATTGTTCAGACCGAGAATAATCTTGAGATGTGCTGTTTGAATTGAGGAATGAAGAAGATGATTCAAATGAGTCGAATGAATCAGAAGAAGAGGTGGAAAAATCGACCCCGATTGTAAGGAGGTCAGAAAGGGTAAGAAAACCATTCAATAGGTATATTCCACATGACTTTTGTTCTGCATTCGTGTTAGCTATCATCGACGATGAGCCCAAGTCGATCGGGGAGGATGTAGACTTGGTAGAGGAAAACATTTGGAAGGACACCATGGTCGAAGAGATGGAATCCTTACAAAAGAATGAGACATGGGACTTAATCAAGTTACCTAGTGGAAGAAATCATGTCGGTACAAAATGGGTAGTCAAGAAGAAGATGAATGCAAAATAACAAGTCAAGAAATTCAAAGCTCAAATAGTAGTGATAAGATATTCCCAAGTCGAAGGAGTCAACTTTGGTGAGATTTTTTCCCCTATTTCAAAATTAACTTCCATTAGAGTACTAATGTCTCTGGTTGCATCATTTGATCTAGAAATAAAAAAAATGGATGTGAAGACAACGTTCCTACACAGGGACTGTGAAGACAACGTTACTACACAGGGACCTGGAAGAGGAAATCTACATGAAACAACTTAAAGGATTTGTAGTAAAGGGAAAGAAAGATTTGGTGTGCAAATTGAAAATATCCCTTTATGGTCTAAAGCAATCACCAAGGATGTGGTACCAAAAGTTCAACACATACATCCTTAGTTTTGGGTTTGTGAGAAGCAAAGCTGATCACTGCATATACTCGAAAGAAGAAGGTGGGCGTTCCATATATGTAGCATTGTATGTTGATGACATGTTGTTGATTGGAAACAATATGTACACAATAAAGGAGGTGAAGAAGCAACTATCCTCCAAGTTCGATATGAAGGATCTCGATGTAGTGAAATTCATTATGAGAATGGAGATCAAGAGAGATCGAGCATCTAGAAATGTCTAGTTGAGCCAAACAAAGTATATTGAAACAATTTTGAAACATTTCAACATGCAGGATTGCAAACCTATGAAGGTGCCAATTCCTATGGGAGAAAGGTTGTCGGAAATCAATGACATAAGCACACTAAAACATAGAGATAATGTCACACACGTAACAAAAATTGATTTCTCTCTTAAATGAAAATAACCCACATCCCAACTATACTTCATAAGAAGAAACACACATTACTAAGTACATTTGCAACGGAAAATAACAATGAAAAATAATCACAAATCCATGTAAACACCGAGAAATTTTGGCAACCAGCCAGGGAAAACCCCATCTTGGGGAAACCCATCGAAAGAGAGATTTATTAGAGCTTCACGAAGTCAGAAAGTTACAATAGACATAAATGGAAACAAGACAACACTTATAGAAACCCAAACCGTCCCACAAAAATCTTCCTAGAAAAACATGCCCAAAAATCCATACTGTTGCACGACCTAATCCAAATCATCCCTTGAAAATAGAGCCAAAATGTTGTTGTATGGTCTCTTCTGTACGACTGTCCTCCAACAACAAACACTCACAAGTTGCCTCTATTTACGTGCCTCTTTTGCCTTGAAAACCATGCCCACTTCTTTGTTGTATGAACTGTACAGTTCCATACATCACGACCTCCCTCACAACAATATATTTCAACAAATTCTAAACATAATTTCCTTCGTGGGAATTGTGCCCAATTTCTCTTGAAAATCATGTCAAATCTGTTTCCCACAATTCTTCCAAGCCTTCTCTCAAAATCTCTCACAAACTTGTTTTGCAAACTGCCCTATGTTCACTCTTGTAGCTAGAAATGAAATTTCATATCTAAATGTCTTTTCACCTTCCCCATACCTAAATCTAATGGCCAATATCTAATCTTTCCTTTACAAGATCAAGGGACATGATTCATTCCCTCCAAAATAAATCTCTTAAAATATTAAAGTGCAATTTCACTTTATAACATAAGTGCACTTTATGAAATACAATCACTTTAATATTAGAAGGTTACTTTAAAAAAAGTCACTTTAAATAAAAGAGCCACTTTATTACAACTTTATAAAGAACCTTTTACAAAGTTAAGTACCTAGCAGTGTAAATGTGAGGTTACTCCCACATACAAGACAAAACATGAGGAGTACCTACCGAGATATAAAAGTTAACACTCCCTCTTAGCGAGGGATGTACTCGCTGCCATCACCATCATCTGGTCCCATCAGACTATTCGCAGTAGGAACTCCCTCTGAACTTGGAGCCAACTTTAACGCCTGTATTGAACTCGAATTTGAAGACATCCTGCTGATAGCTACCCTAAACCATGATCTCCTTGGAGAGTCCATCCTACCACTATGAGATTTTGTTCACTCACACCATTTGAGCCTCTTGTCAGTGATCTGAAGAGACTCCCTCTCTTCCCTAGAAATGAAATACTGAACCCTTGGTACCATTGCAGTCTAAGGAGCCTCCTACTCCTCATCTAACTTTGAATCATAACTTGTAGATTGTCCTTGCATCATGCATAACCTATCCATCCGATCACCAATAAACTATGGTTCTATAGGATCCACTCCCTCCCTGTAGATAGATACATGTCCCCTCTTGAAAAATGTAGAATATCTAGAATCTTCCAAGGCTGAGACCGAGAGCAGGTTAACCCTCAACCCTGGAATAAACAAAACTCCATCAACCTCCAAGAGTCCTCCATACTCGAGTCATAATCTAATCCTTCCAACTCCATGTACAACTTGTGCCATACCTCCTTCCCTCTCCACCAGCCAACCATGACCTGTCTTTGTGATACTAAGGAATATACACCATATTCCTATCATGTGACAAGAGGCTCCACTTTCAAAAATCCATCTGTTGTCACAAGAAATTCCAACACTACCGACACTGGATACTAGAGTGACCAAAGATAATTCCCTATCAAACTTGGACAAAAATTCCTCTATAGCTGTTGTTGCTGCTGTATTAGGCCCCTCATGTTCTTTCTTCTTCTTATTCATCTCAAGACACTGACAAGCAAGGTGCCCCAATTGGTTTCAACAATAACATATGAATTTACTCAAGTCCTTCCAAGAACTCCCTTTCTTCTTCCCTTTAAATCAAACCAAAAATAACACTGCTAACTGTAACTCAGAGCCCAAGCTCTGGTACCATGTAGGAAATCAATGACATAAGTGGAATAACACATAGAGCTAATGCCACACACTTAGCAAAAAATGATTTCTGTCTTAAATGAAAATAACCCACATCACAACTATACTTAATAAGTAGAAACACACATTACTAAGCACATTTGCATCAAAAAATAACAATGAACAATAGTCACAAATCCATGTGAACACCCGGAAATTTTGGCAACTAGCCAGGGAAAACCCTAGCTTGGGGAAACCCGCTGAAAGAGAGATTTATTAGAGATTCAGGAAGTCAGAAAGTTACAACATATATACATGGAAATAAGATAACACTTATAGACACCCAAACTATCCCACATAAATTTTCCTAGAAAAATGTGCTAAAAAATCCGTACTATTGTACAACCTACTCCAAATCAGCCCTCGAAACAGAGCCAAAATGTTGTTATATGGTCTCTTCTGTATGATTGTCCTCCAACAACAAACACTCACAATCTGCCTTGATTTTCATGCCTCTCTTGCCTCGAAAACCGTTCCCACTTCTCTATTGTACGAACTGTATGGATCTGTACAGTGCAACCTTCCTCACAACAATATATTTTAGCAACTTCTAAATAGAATTTCCTCCTTGGGAATTATGCCCAATTTCTCCTTAAAATTGTGCCAAATCTACTACCAACAATTCTTCCAAGCTCTCTCTCAAAATCTCTCACAAACTTGTCTTGCACACTGCCCTAGGTTCACTCTTGTAGCTGAAAATTAATTTTCATATCTAAATGTCTTTTCACCTTACCCATCCCTAAATATAATGGACACGATCTAATATTTCCTTTACAAGATCAAGGGACGTGATTCATTCCCTCCAAAATAAATGGCTTAAAATATTAAAGTACAATTTCACTTTATAACATAAGTGCACTTTATGAAATAAAGTCACTTTAATAATAGAAGATTACTTTACAAAAAGTCACTTTAAATAAAAGAGACACTTTATTACAACTTTATAAAGCACCTTTTACAAAGTTAAGTTCCTAACAATGTAAATGTGAGGTTACTCCTGCATACAAGACAAAACATGCAGAGTACCTCCCGAGCTATAAAGGCTAACAAAGGCTAATTGTTGAAAAGTGTCCAAAGACACAAGAAGAAATAGAGGACTTGACACATGTTCCCTATGCAAGTTTGTTGGTATTCTAATGTATGCGATGGTCTACACTCGAGCATACATTTCCCATGTATTGGGAGTGTTGAGAAGATACATGTCGACACCTGGGAAGGAGCACTAGACAATTGTCAAGAGAGTATTCAGGTATTTGTGTGGAACAAAATATTATGCTATATACTACCAAGGAAAACTTGGAGGTGACAGTGAATTAAATGTACATGTATTTGTCGACACCAATTGAGATGGAGATCTGGATCGATGAAGGTCAACCAGTGGATATGTGTTTAAAATGTTCAATGGAGCAATCAATTGGATGAGTAAGCAACATGTGGTTGTAGCCTTGTCAACAACAAAAGTTGAATACATGGTAGGCACTCATGGAAGAAAATAAGCAGTATGGATGAAAAGGATGTGTTCAGGAATTGGGTTTGAGCAGAGAGATATGAAGATAAATTGCGGCAGTCAAAGCACAATATTTATGGAAAAGAACCCTTCTTATCATTCTAAGACTAAGTACATTGATGTGCAATATCATTTCATGAGAGATATGGTGGAAATAAACAAGGTGCTGCTGGAGAAATTAGACACGTTGGAAAACATAGTAGACTCATTGACTAAGTATGTGAGTGTTGTGAATTTATCTTGGTGCAGAGAGTCAATGGGCATTGTTTCCTTGGGTTTGTGAATGAAATTTTAGAGGTCTCCCAGTTTCATCAAAGAAGACAAAAAGTGGGAGAATGTTTGATTGTTATAATCTTTGTAGTGAAAGTCAAGGTAGATCGACAACAAGTCAAAGGTCGAGGTGGATTGAAAACAAGTCGAAGGTCGAGGTGATTCGACTAGGTAAAGTCAAGTCGAAGGTCGAGGGGTTGGACATGGTAAAGACATCGAAAACAGGTCAAAGAGGTCAACCGAAAAGAGGCCGACAGTGGGCATGTGGAAAAATATTGAATACTGAATGAAGGCCGACTGGTAGTCGATAGGTAATCTGATTTGGTAGTCGAACTATAACATAATCTCGAGATTCGTGGGATTTGTAGCCAATGATCTGCATGGATTTGTAACCGTTTTTGGGTTCCATTTATTTAGGTTTTTTCCTGCTATAAAATCTATAAAGAAGGCATGTTATAAGGATGTAATATCTAATGAACAATCTTTAGATTATGAATGGATAATCGCCAAGTGTCTATAATCTAGATTTTGTTGGTCATGTAGTTGTAATTCAAATAGGCTACATGGTTGTTCTTGTGTAAGAAAGAGGGTATGATGTCGACCGTGTCTTAGATGTGGACCAAGGTTAGACATGTAATATTTTATTATTAATGAATAAGAAAACAAGAGAGAAAAACTCTCAAGGAATGTTGGTTTTCCCGGTTTGGGTTTCCAGGGTAAAATATCTGTGTATTGTGTACTTGTTGTGTCATTTACTTTCTTGATTATATCTTTCTTCTTATCTTATGCTAGGTTTAGCATGGAAGTGTGTCTCATTTCCTAAAAATCAACACCCCCTGTTAGTCTTTTGGGGAGTGTTGATCTCTTTTCAACGCCTTGTTTGCTCTATTACAGGAGTGTTGATCTCCTTTCTGGGTTAGTTTTAAGCCTTTTTTCCTTTGTTTCCTCATATTTTTTAACTCATATATTTGTATTAGAGTCTTTTGTGTTTTCTTTTGACTTTGATTGATTGAAGGTTTTTGTTTATCACTTTTTTGGTCTCTTTATAATTATTATCTCTTATCAAATTGTGAAAAGTTCATAGTTGACAAGTTTAACCTAATCCTTTGGCACAGTCTTTATTGTCAACAATTTGATCTTTGTTATTTCCAAGTTTTCAAACTTCTGTCATTTCCATTCCAAGAATTTCCAAGTGTTTCACTTCTTGATTTTGGAGTGCTTTGGAGATTGTATAGGTTGCGTCAAGCTTGTTTATTGAGTTCATTGCTCTGTTCTCTTGGGCAAACTTTTGATCCCTTGAGGGTATTCCTGAACACTTTGGACGCTTTCTTCTTGAGTTTCTTGTTTGTTAGTCCTGAACTCTTTGGCCTTGTTTCAAATTTGCATTAATTATTCATATTTTCTTTTTAGGTTTTCAAAAAGTTATTTCCCTTCTCTTTTTACAAATTTTGGTTTTTGTTTGAACTTGTGTTGGAAGCATTCTTGCACTTGCATTATTTCAATTCTTACTTGGGTGCATGTTTTCTTTGGATTTTTGCTTCGTAATTCTTTTCCTCAAAATTGAAATCTTTCATTGAAAGTAAGGAATAAGAAAACATTACATTTGAAATCATTTCATTGCATTTAAAAACAAACAATAAATCTTGCATTCTAGTTAGTGGTTGGAGGATTTTTGAGCTTGCATTTTGAAAAAAAACTCCCCCTCATGGCCTGGGCGGCCTATGAATTGTGTATCCTATAGTTTCTTTGAATCATACAAAAAATTCCTTTTTCATTTAAAGAGTAGTTCATGTTTCTTGCATTGAATGTTACACTTGTTTCTTTGCTTGAACCTCTTGCTCCTTTCTATAGATATGCTTCATTCAAACTAAAGATTGCATTCCATTCATTTTTTTATTAAGTCTTCTTGGAGTCAGAGTGATAATACCATATAGTTTCAATTCCATTTACCCTTTTCAGTAACAAAAATCATAAAAGGAACAAGCCCATAAGTTAAAATCAACTAGACTTTTTTATTTTATAGAAAACCAACAAGTGTAGGATTTAGGGCCTTAGTTGTAGGGTGGAGAGTGAATTCTCCAAGGCCACTGAAACAAGACTGTAGAACACTAAAGAGAGACAAATCCAACTATTTTATAGGCATAGCTAGGAACCCCCTCTAACACAGGGGATAAACATGAGGCCACGTGCGAACGAGCAAAATAGATTACCCCTCCAAAGCTTGATCAATCGTAATGGAAAGAGCATATATTGGGGGTTTTTCTTGAGTGTTACTAGTTCATTTTGTCTCGATGCTTCATGAATATCGAATTCGTTCGAGCTCCTCAGAAGTATTATTGGTCCACTTGTTTTCAATTCTCTGGAAGAGCATCATACCTTGTTATATTTCCCATACATTCAGTCCCGATTATTGACTGTAACCCCCAGGAGGCTGACTGCGAATTGGTAACCCTAGTAACATTTCCTAGGTATATACAAAGGTAACTATGGGGGGTTTCCCATGGTACTTGGGAAAGACGTTGTATCACAATTTTAGTACCCTTGGAGGGTGACCTTGCGAAGTGAGGGTTGCTTGCACCGAGAAGGGATATTACATGGAGGTTGAGGTAACTGTTTCTCATATCTTCGTTAATGGCCTCATCTCCCATCTATGGAAGATCCTTACTTCCTTTTTTCCCTGTTACAAGGGAGTTGTTTTCATTCTCTTATCTTATAGGGACTTTGGTCGTGTGTGATCTTTGATTTAGTGGCCTTAAGTTGAGTCTATGTATATGAAAACATTTCCTGGGACTACCAACTAAGGAACCCCTTATAACAGGAAACCTTTTGTTTTTCCTTTTTTTGGAACGTTGGTACTCCCTATATTGCTACTTTGAGTCTTCCTGGATTCACTAAAGGATTACTGATATGGTTATTTTCCACTCCGACGATCCTCAATTCTCCTGTTGTTTCGAATGTAAACCCTCCACCCCAAGAACATAAAAATCATGTTCACCCTCTACCTTCTTCACCCATCGCGTCTTCTTCCCTTTATTCTTCTTCACCCGGTGAAAGTCTTAATGATAGTAACTGGAAGGCTTAGAAGAAGAAGAAAAGGAATAACAACAAGTGAAAAATAAGAAAGGGAGAAATAAACCAACCACTAATAATCATGCTGGGAGTGTTGATGATATTGACAAGTCTACCAACACATGCCGCAAGCCAAAATTCCCTTGCAAGATTTGTAAGGGTGACCACCTTCTTAAACATTTCCTTGGTATTCACAAGGTAGTGGAATTGTGTGAAGGATCATATCCTGTCACTGA
>SNQJ01S0000902.1:109844-128604 GCA_010110895.2 Picea sitchensis | reverse complement strand
CATTTATTAATGCAAACAGAATTTTAACACAGTATTTTATCGTGGAACCCAAATGGGAAAACCACAAACTCTTTTCTATTAACTGCAAAATTTGTTTTACATGTTACATAGAAGGAAGATGTACTTCCTCTTTGATCAACACCAACTGATCAGGATGCACCCACACCCTGGTTTACCAGCACCAACTAATAGGAAGCTACGACCCCCTGTTTAGTCAGCTATAGCTGACAAGGAAGCATCAACTCCCTCTGCAGGCACCAACCTGCCCTTGTACCACCCAACCACCCTTAATGCATAGTAATTAGATTTTCTTCCTGGAATCTGCTTCAACTTTTGATCTTCTAATTTGGATTGCAGAGATACTTTCTTCTCACCACTTTTTCTTGTTTATATAATCTTCAAACTAGTGTGAAATTTAAAACAACGTGTCCCTTTATTTGAACCATTGTACCTTTTCATTTAAAATGATAATCTAAACTTTAATTAAGATCAATTTCTTTTTATTCTTTATTCATATTGTCATGATTTATTCTCTTTTAATCATGACTGTGAATCGGTTTATACTTTGACCATCACACTTATTTGATTAATTAATCTTAATTACTATTTATTTATTTTACTATGAAGGCTTTCCATAAATTGATCACAATCATCGATCAATTTAATCCTTTAAAATTGATCCCTAATCTCTGTTATATTTACAGAGGCCAGATTCTGTGAAGGTGCTTCCTTCAAACCATCACATATGCCCATGCTACAAGACCATGGGCTTTACCATCTATAGCGATGTATAATAAAATACTTATCCCATATGACCAATGGCATAGAATCACATGATTACCAACTAAGCGACATACATTTTGTCCCTTTAAACCTTTTTACCATATGAATAACGACAGTGACCTCACGCTTAGGGAATTAGACCAAACGAGTGCTTTATTAAATTAGAAGTCATGATTCGATCTCTGATGGGATGGATGTCTGACGAAGTTTCAACGTTTTTCCCATCGGGTCTTCGTGACTTACTACATTGAAAAATTTCTGATTATGATATCGTTGATACAATTGGATGATTCACGTTTATCTCGTGGAGATACATCAATAGTCCACTTTAACCTTGCACTCATACTTTTAATGCAAAATCTGATGGCTATGATTTAATCATGCGTATCAACTTCAGCGATTGCGATTCAATCTTCAACTGAGATGGATGACTCACATTACATCTCTGAAATGATGTATCGACTTGAAACTTGTTAGTGTCTTATTGTGCCACGTATCCTTGCTGACGTGGTTCGTTGACCCTCAGCCCTGATCCAATGGTCCTCGTTATGTCCTCCAAATTGACGGTCCTTATCTTATCGTGATTTTGCATTTCAACATTCTTGTGATGACGGGTCTCGACACTCCATGTCGTGATTGCTGAAATAGAGCTTGGATGTACTAGCTCCTCCCTCCAACTCTCAATGATGTGACCATGCGTTATGACCACTCGCCAAACATTCAGGTGCTTTACTTGTCAGATCAACCCAGATCGACGGTTGAGGCACATATCGGGCAGTGGACTAGCATGAAACTTAATTTTGCGAGGATGGACCGAGGAAAACCATTATGGTTTTAATAGTGGACACGTGACGCCCTTAAAAGTGTATCGGAGCGAAAGGCAGTTTGCTTGAAACCACTTTCTCAACAGCCTGTCGTTCTCTGATCTTTATCCACGTGTCCTATGGATCCAACAACCAGGATTGTTATCGTGATTTCCTTCCCACGAAAGGAATGGACGTCGGTGTTTATCCTCCTGACAGTTATGCTAGATCAAATGGCCTACGATAATTAGTTCCAGTCTTATTGAGTGATCTCTATTGTCCATCGATATTATTGATGTCTCCTTGCTCTAAACTCGGCACCAACTCTTTTGAGCTTTATCTTCGATACTATTCGCTTCTTCTTTTCACTCCTCCTCTTGAGCTTGTGCTATCGATCTCTTGCACACTGTATGAAATTTTCACTTCATTCGATCTCTGCACATTGTTTTTTCGTCATCACTTCAATTGTTGACATCAATGATAATATTTCCAACAATATCCCCCTTTGTCATTGAGGGAAACACACTAACTTCATATTCAAAACTCCCCCTGTGATGATGCTTTCCACTTATGAAGATTTCCTTTTATGAAGTTTTCTTCTTATGAAGTTTCTCTCCCCCTTTGACATCAATGGAAAAAGGTTTCTTCTCCAATAATCTGTCTGTATAAACACTTCTCTAACCACTGGTAACCCCTCTTGCAATTAATGTTTTTCTTTCATAATTGAATGGCACCTTCTGTCGGTGATTTTTATCTCCCCCTCAATAGGTGCCAATTGATGCATCATTTTCTTGAGATATTTTAGGTAGGAAGAAGTATTACTCCCAATTTTTGCCTAAGATATTCAAATATATCTCTATTTAAGGGTTTTGTAAAAATATTTTCCACCTGTTCTTGTGTTGGAACATATTCCAATTTAATGTTCTTGTTTTCAGCTTGATCTCTTAGATAATGGTATTTTATGGGAATGTGTTTCGATTTTGAGTGTTTGATTGGGTTCTTAGAGAGACTTATCGCGCTTGTATTGTCACAGTGGATAATTATGGGTTCTTCAAATACTATTTTAATGTCTTGTAGAGTTTGTTTCATCCATTCCACTTGTGTGCAACATTCTGCTGCTGCAATATACTCAGCTTTAGTGCTAGACAGAGAAATTGAGGATTGTTTCTTGCTTATCCAAGAAACTAGTGATTCTCCCAAAAATAATGCTCCTCCACTCGTACTTTTTATATCATCTACACTTCATGCCCAATCAACATCTAAATAGGATTTTAATGTAAATGAGTCCTTTCCAGGGTACCACAAACCAATATCTATGGTTCCTTTCAAATATCTAAAGATTCATTTTACATCTTGAACATGGATCTCCTTAGGTTCTGCTTGGAATCTAGCCACCATCCCAACAACTTGCTTGACATCAGGTCTGGAAGCTGTTACATAGAGCAAACTACCAATCATTGATCTGTAGTGTTTTGGATCTACATCTTTGGACTCATCATTCTTTCTTAGTTTTCATCCAACTATCATAGGTGTACTAACAAGTTTGCAATCCTCTAACTGGAATCTCTTAAGCATATCCTTAACATATTTAGACTGATGGATAAAGACTCCCTTTTTGGACTGTATTATTTGTAATCCAAGGAAGAAATTTAGTTCACCAAGCATAGACATTTCAAATTCTTGCTGCATTATCTTAGCAAAGTCTTCACTCATTTTTATATTATTGCTACCAAATATGATATCATCAACATACACTTCCACAATGATCAAGTTATTACCATCAATTTTGCAATAAAGATTGTTGTCTCCTGATCCCCTTTTGAGGCCTTGTTTTTGTAAATAAGAGTCTAGCCTTACATACCATGCTCTGGGTTCTTGTTTTAATCCATATAGTGCCTTCTTTAATTTACAAACATAGACTCTTTTATTTGTTAGTTGGAACCCATCTGGTTGCTCAATATAGACTTCCTGTTCTAAATTTCCATTGAGAAATGTTGATTTGACATCCATTTGGTACACTTTAAATTTTCTGTAGCTGGAGAAAGATAAGAACATCCTAATTGCCTCTAATATGGCCACAGGTTCAAATGTTTCTTCATAGTCTATTCCTTCAACCTGAGCATAACCTTTTCATATTAATCTAGCTTTGTTCATGATTACTTTCCCATCTTCATTCATTTTATTTTTATATACCCATTTAGTTCCAATGACATTTTTATCTTTTGGTCTAGGAACTAGTTCCCAAGTTTGCTTTCTTTCAATTTGATCCAATTCTTCATTCATAGCTTTAACCTAGTTCTCGTCTTTACATGCCTCTTTGATTGAACTTGGCTCAATATGTGACAATAATGGTAATTCTGTTTGATACAATAGTTGTCTTCTTGTTTGCACTCCATCATTCATATATCCAATAATCAGTTCTCCGAGATGATTTTTTTGAATAATTCTTGAGGGTGTCTTTGTATCTCTTCTTGGAAATTATTCTCTTATCTCTCCATCTTCACTATCTTCTTCACTTTCACTAGTATCCATATCATCTTCTTCCCTTTCGTTTTCATTCTCTTCTACTTCTTCTACTTGTGTGCCGAATGTCTCATTATCATCTTCATCTTTATTTTTAGATATGGTCTCTTGATTTTTGATCCTTATCGTTTTTAGATCATCCACCTTGAAATATGAACTTTCAACAATCTTATGTGATCTAAGATTGTAGCATCTGTATACCTTCTTGTTTGAAGCATATCCAAGAAAAATACCTTCATCAGATCTGGCATCAAATTTTCCAAGACTCTCATCTAGTCTTTTGATGTAGCATTTACTTCCAAAGACTTTGAAGTATTTCACTGATGGAGCTCTTCCAAACCATAGTTCATAAGGAGTTTTATCACTATTAACCATGAGCTAACCTCTGTTCAATATGTATACAGTTGTGCTTACAACTTCCCTCCAATATCCATCTGACAATTTTGCTTCATTGAGCATAGACCTTGCAGCCTCTTGAACTATTATGTTCTTTCTTTTAGCAATCCCGTTTTGTTGAGGTGTTATGGCAGTAGAGATTTGTCTTTTTATTCCATGAGTTTCACAGAAGATATCGAACTCTTTTAAGGTGAATTCACCACCATTGTCTGATCTAAGACATTTGATTTTTGTCTCTCGTTCATTTTCAACAAGGGTTTTAAAGGCTTTGAATTTGTTGAGTGCTTCTGATTTTTCCTTGAGAAAACATATCCAAATCATCTTAGTAAAGTCATCAATGAAAAACATAAAGTAAGACTCTCCTTGTAGACTCTTGGTTCTCATAGGTCCACATAGGTCAGTGTGAACAAGCTCTAAAGGTTTAGAGGTTGTGTATTCTTTTGTTTTGAACCTTACCCTAGTTTGCTTCCCTAGTTGACAATGTCTACACATATCATTTGAGGGTTTTATGATTTTTGGCAAGTTTCTTACTGCACCAAGGTTGTTGACTTTCACAAGATTGTCAAAGTTAATATGCCCCAACCTCCTATTCCATAGCCAACTTTCATCTATAGAATTTATATGACACTCCTCATTCAATTTTGCATTTAGTATATATAAATTTTCAGGAGTTCTAGGAGTAGTACCAACTAATTTTCCTGTGTCTTCTCTCCTAATCTCACATTTTTGGGAATCAAAGATGCAAAAGTATCCCTGATCATAGGTTTGACTGACACTTAATAAACTAGGATTCAATTTATCGACAAGTAGTACATTTCTAGCTTTGTCTTTTCCCAAGCTCACAGTGCCTTTTCCAAGTATGTTACTTGAAGCATTATCACCAAATGTAACTTTACATTTTTTTTTTATTTAAGTCTAAAAACTTGTCCTTGTTACGTGTCATATGTTTCGAGCATCCACTGTAAACATACCATAGATCCTTTTCATCTTGAGTTTTTAGGGCAATAAGACATTCCCTTTTTGATGTTTTTACTCTCCAAAGTTTCTTTTGCTCTCTAATGAACTTGGGATGTTCTCAGACTTCCATTAGTCTACAATTAACGACTTTATGCCCATGGTTATGACATCTGAAGCATTGTAAGTCCCCTTCTTGTAGAGGTTCAAAGGAGTTATAGTTTCTACTCTTAACTCGATTTGCTGCTTGTTTATCTTTAAGGATATAATTTTCAACCTTTAGATTTTTCTTTCTATATGCTCTACAATTTATTGCTTTGTGTCCAAAATTAGATCATGCATAGCAATAACTAGGAAAAGTGAGAGGATACCTGTTTTGGTAAAACTTCTTTGGTATTGGCTTGCCTTCTTTCCTGATGGGTGGAGGTAATCTTCTAGAGTCCTTATCATTACTTATATTCTCTTCATTTTTCTTCTTGAATGTACCGCGAAGAGCATCTGCATAAGATTTTGAGTTAACATGGCTTTCCTTTTGAGAATAACCTATTCCATTTTTATTTCCAGAATCCCTTTGCGTTGTAATAATCTTATCTAATATTTTAGAGCTATTTTCAGATTTTGTTTGAATGAATTTTGCATCCAGTTCCCTTTTTAGATGAACTATTTCTGCCTCCATCCTTTCAACAGTTATTTGTTTTTCTTCAAGAGACTTTTCCAGACTTTATTCGATCTTATTTGCTTCTAAGATTTGTTTTTTCAGATTGTTCATAAGTTTTTCCATCTCCTTTTCTTCTTGTTCATATTTTTCTTTCTGTTCAACTACAAAACTTTTCAACTGTCTATATCTGGTTTTGTATTTTCTTAATTCATCTAAGGAACTGGGAAGTTCTTCCTCCATATTAACTTATGCTTCATCTTCTAACTCCTTCTCATGTTTAATTTTTTCTATCTCATTAGATTCTTCAATACCTAAGAAAATAATTTCATCATCATCAGATTCATCATTGTCACTAGACTCTGACAAGTTGTTGTCTTCTTCTTTTGAGTAGAAATTCTTTTTCCCTATGTAGAACTTTTTCTTGTAGTTGGGTCTTTCCTTCTTTTGGTATTGTTTGTTTTTGTTTTCTTCCTCTTTAGGGTCCTCCTTGGGATAGGGACACTTGGATGAAAAATGACCAACTTTTCCACAATTAAAACATTTGAAAGGAAGCTTGCCTTTGTACTTCCTTGATCCTTTCTGAAGTTTTCTAATGAAGTTGGCTTCCTCCACATCAGATTCTTCATGATGACAGGATTGAGGTTTTTTCTTCTGATTTATCTTTGTCTTGGATGCTTTGAAAGATGTTTCATCTTTTGTTGATTTATTATTTCCTTTTCTCATTTCATATGCTGTAAAAATCCCATGGAGTTGGTCAACTGTGAGTGAGCTTAGATCAGATCTATCTTCAATTGATGAAATATTTGCATCATATCTCATTGGTAATGACCTTAGTATTTTTTTCACAATGGGTTTATCTGTAACTTATTCTCCTACTTCTCTAATTGAGTTGACCACTTCATCTACCCTATGAAAGTATTCAACAATATTTTCTTTTTCTTTCATTTTCAGGTTTTCAAATTGAGTTCTATAGGTATGTAGTTTGGCTTCTTTGACTTTGTCATCTCCTTCATATACAACCTCCAATTTGTCTCAGATTTCTTTGGCTGATTTGCAATGCATAACTTTCACACAAATAGAGTTAGTCAACACTGCTAGAATACCATTATCTGCTCTTGAGTTATCATTACATATTTTATTTCCTCCAGAGTCTTTGGGTGGAGTAGTTGGTGCAATGTAACCGTCTACAACAGATTTCCAGATATCAAAACCAAGAGCCAACAAGAAGTTTTTCATTCTCATTTTCCACAGAACATAGCCTTCTCCATTGAACAATGGTGCTTTGTTGTTAGACATTCCTTCTTGTTGATCCATCTTCAAGATCTACCTTCAAGTTTGTTAGACTATGCTAAAGGAACCCGCTCTGATACCAATTGAAGGATTAGATCCTGTCACTGAGAGGGGGGGGGGTGTGAATCAATGACACAACAATTATATCAATTTTTCATTTATTAATGCAAACAGAATTTTAACACAGTATTTTATCATGGAACCCAAATGGGAAAACCACAAACTCTTTTCTATTAACTGTAAAATTTGTTTTACATGTTACATAGAAGGAAGATGTACTTCCTCTTTGATCAACACCAACCGATCAGGATGAACCCACACCCTAGTTTACCAGCACCAACTGATAGGAGGCTACGACCCCCTATTTAGTCAGCTACAATTGACAAGGAAGCATCAACTCCCTCTACAGGCACCAACCTACCCTTGCACCACCCAACCACCCTTAATGCATAGTAATTAGATTTTCTTCCTAGAATCCGCTTCATCTTTTGATCTTCTAATTTGGACTGCACATACACTTTCTTCTCACCACTTTTTCTTATTTATATAATCTTCAAACTGGTGTGAAATTTAAAACAACGTGTCCCTTTATTTGAACCATTGTACCTTTTCATTTAAAATGATAATCTAAACTTTAATTAAGATAATTTTTCTTTTTATTATTTATTCATATTTTCATGATTTATTCTCTTTTAATCATGACCATGAATCGGTTTATTCTTCGACCATCACACTTCTTTGATTAATTAATCTTAATTACTATTTATTTATTTTACTGTGAAGACTTTCCATAAATTGATCACAATCATGGATAAATTTAATCCTTTAAACTCGATCCCTAATCTCTGTTATATTTACAGAGCCCAGATTCCGTGAAGGTGCTTCCTTCAAACCATCACATATGCCCATGCCACAAGACCACGAGCTTTACCATCTATAACAATGTATAGTAAAACACTTATAGCATATGACCAATGGAATAGAATCACAGGATTACCAACTAAGTGACATACATTATGTCCCTTTAAACCTCTTTACCATATGACTAACAGAAGTGACCTCATGCTTAGGCAATTAGACCAAACGAGTGCTTTATTAAATTAATGATCACGATTCGATCTTTGATGGGATGGATGTCTGATGGAGTTTCGATGCTTTGCCCATTGGTTCTTCGTGATTTACTACATTGCAAAATTCTCGATTATGATATCGTCGATACAATCGGACGATTCACGTTTATCTCGCGGAGATACATCAATGATCCACTTTAACCTTGCCCTCATACTTTTACTACAAAATCTGACGGCTATGATTTAATCATGTGTATCAACTTCAACGATTGGGATTCGATCTTCAGCTGATATGGATGGCTCACATTACATCTCTGAAATGATGTATCGACTTGACACTTATTAGTGTCTTACTGTGCCACGTATCCTTGTTGACGTGGTTCGTTGATCCTCAACCATGATCCAACGGTCCTCGTTATGTCCTCCAAATCGACAATCCTTATCTTATCAGGATTTTTCATTTCGACATTCTTGTGATGAAGGGTCTCAACACTCCATGTCGTGATTGACGAAATAGAGCTTGGCTGTACTAGCTCCTCCCTCCAACTCTCGATGATGCGACCATGCGCTATGACCACTCGCCAAACATTCAGGCACTTTACTTGTCAGATCAACCCAGATCGACTGTTGAGGCACATATCGGGCAGTGGACTAGCACGAAACTTAATTTTGCGAGGACGGATCGGAGAAAACCATTATGGTTTTAATAGTGGACACGTGGCGCCCTTAAAAGTGTATCAGAGCGAAAGGAAGTTTGCTTGAAACCACTTTCTCAACAACCCGTCATGCTCTAATATTTCGCCACGTGTCCTATGGCTCCAACGACCAGGATTTTTATTGCAATTTCCTTCCCACGAAAGGAGTGGACGTTGATGCTTATCCTCCTGACAGTTATGCTAGATCAAATGGACTATGACAATTAGTTACAGTCCTCTCGATCGATCTCTATCGTCCATCGATATTATTGATGTCTCCTTGCTTTGAACTTGACGCCAACCCTTCCGAGATTTATCTTCTATACTATTCACTTCTCCTTTTCGCTCCTCCTCTTGAGCTTGCGCTATCGATCTCTTGCACACTGTATGACATTTTCACTTAGTTCGATCTCTGCACACTGTTTTGTCATCATCACTTTGATTGTTGACATCAATGAAAATATTTCCAACATTGTGGTCTCAGGGTTTTCAACAACCCATGTCACCAGTTGTTGCCGGTCATGTTGGTGACAACCCATCGACCAATAATCATGAGGTTAGGGAAAAAAGGATCAAGTCAATATTTCTTGTTGGTTATACGAGGAAATGTACCGCACTTACCTTTTCCCTCATATGGATGAAGCTTCACAATTGTTGGAACACATTGCTATTTCATAGCAACAACCTAAAATTGCTTCCCATGAACCTTATCCCAACCAACCATTGGTTGATGAAGTGGTCAGTTCAATTCAATCCTCAGTCGATCCCACTCTCCCCTTGGAAAGTGAAGTTAATAAAGTGGCCAATCCTATACAATCCTCGATCGATCCCACTCTTCCCTTGGAGAGTGAAGTGGACACCGCTAAGGTCTTTCTTATCACTTCATATTCCTCCAGACAAGGGGGAATTTCACTTGTTTCAACGATACCCCCTCCAAGTACTAAGGTCATTTCCTTGGATTGGAATAGTCTAACGAGGCCTCGCCTTCCTTCCTACCCACCTTTCCAAATTATCGTGTAGGTTTGCGATAAGATCACAGTACATGGACATATTATTGATGAAGGTTCTTTTTTCAACATTCTATCCTCAACTGCTTGGGAAGCTATGAGTTCCCCTCAACTTGTGTCTGTGACCCATCATATGTGGGATTTTAATAGAAGACTTAGTGAACCTTTAGGGATCCTTCCTCATCTTCCCATCACCTTAGGAGGGAGAAGTATATGTATTGATGTTATGATAGTCCATGGACCCTTGGAATTTAATTTTCTCCTTGGGTAGGACTATGTGTACGCTATGAAAGTTGTCGTGTCCACACTCTTTCGAGTGATGCATTTCCCTCATAATGGAAAAATTGTGACCATTTACCAACTTTCATTCGTTGTTCCTGATCTGATTGCTAAACATCTGACTCCCTTGAATGCTCCTTATATGCAAATGGTATCCCACCCACCATAGGTTAATTATGTGGCATCATGTACCATTCGTTCAACTCCAAATAAGGAGCCTCTCTCTTTATGCTCGCCTTCTTTAGACTTAGATCTGGTAGTTGACATGGTGAACCACTCAATAGGGGATTTGGATCCTGATTTTGGCTGATTACCCCTATTGAGTCCCTTGACATGTATTCCTTCCAGAGCATTGTTCTTTTGTCTAATGAAGACCTATTGGAAGCCATGGTCAAGGGTTTCGAGAAAATTTCCCATTTCTGTGTCAAGCTCGTTAAAAAATGACACGAAGGATTATGAGCATAGTTATTTTCCTATGTGAAGGTCATTAAAAAATGAAACAAAATACTATGAGCATAGTTCTTTTCCTATGTCTAGCTCTCTAAAAAATGAAATAGATGGATATGATCATAGTTCTTTTCCTGTGTCAAGCTCATTAAAAAATGAAATAGATGGTCATGAACATAGTTCTTTTCCTATGTCAAGCTTGTTAAAAAATGTTATAGATACCCATGAGCATGGTTCATTTTTCATGTCAAGCTCGTTAAAAAATGAAATAGACCCCCCTCCATTTGAGTCAAGTATTTCACTATATCTCGTAAACACTGAGTTGAGCCTTTTGCTAGATCTCGTAAATGTTGAGTTGAGTCTTTCACTAGATATCATACCTAAACCTTCATTTCATATGCATGTGTCAGTTGATCCTCTTTCTTCATCCCTCTCTATTGAAACTATTCCTATTCGTATATAGGATTTGTTTCGGGTGCAGAAGAAGAGTCAGCGGATGAAATGAAGCTTGGGGGGATTGTCTCCAGTATCTGGGCATCATGCTGGAGCTAAGCCGCTAGCCTCTGTCGATTATGCTAGGGGAAAAGTACCAACCTCTGGACACCATGTTGGGAATAAAATGCACTAATGGGTATCACTCCAAGCATAGTTTTTCTTTGTTTCAAGCTTGTGTAAAAATTAATACCCCAAGCATAGTTTTTCTCTGTTTCAAGTTTGTGTAAAAATGAAACCTACCCCAAACACAATTTTTCGCTATTTCAATATTGTGTAAATATGAAACCTACCCTGAGCACAATTTTATTTTTGTGTCAATCTCGTTAAAAAAAGAAGCAGACAATCGAGCATATTTTTATCACTTTTTCGGGATCGTAAAAAATATATGAAAAAGAAGCTCTTTGGAGTACAACCGAGCATATTTTTATCACTTTTTTCGGGCTTGTAAAAACTATATGAAAAAAAAAACTCTTTGGAGTCTCCTTTAAGTTCTTTTTAGACTCCCTAAACATGAAAATATTGTCGAGTGAGCTTGCTTCCTTTCACACTCATTAAAATATTTGAAAGGGTGTCTATTCGGTATAAGTTTAACCCTTTTTTGGACTAGATGGACTAATTACGAAAAACAAACACTCTAGTCAATCATGACTAGAAGAGTTATCCCTTGTATTGTTTTACACTTTTTTAGGCTTGGGGGACTAAATTTATGAAAAAGAACACCCTTGGAGTAGTCTTTTATATCTTTTTCAGATTCTCTAAACATGAAAGGTCACCGAGTTTTCT
Source organism: Picea sitchensis (assembly GCA_010110895.2). Taxonomy (NCBI): domain Eukaryota; kingdom Viridiplantae; phylum Streptophyta; class Pinopsida; order Pinales; family Pinaceae; genus Picea; species Picea sitchensis. The sequence goes on along the minus strand of SNQJ01S0000902.1, from coordinate 116,421 downwards.
TTTTTTGGGCTCATAAAATTATGCATCGAAGGACCCATACGAGACTAAACCCATTCTTCTTCACATTGGTTAAACATATGTTGAGGGACTCATCGAATATGAGCTACACCAAGCATCTGTTATCCTCCTCAAGTTTGTTAAAAAACAAAGAGGTACTCACCAATCATGGTGGGGGAGAAAATGAAGGAAGTGGGTCAAGTTTTGGAAATCATTATGGTAGTTGTTTGTTGTCACCCTTGAATATGGCACATGTTTGCATCTCATCTTACAATTGGGTAATCTGCTTGATTCTCAGTCATACCAATTCTACGTGTCATTATACATTTTAGTTCTAGTTGAAGAGTGCTCTGATTATCATCACAATGTGTTCTTGGTACTCGTCGAGTCAATGCTTCCAAGTCACTTGTCGTGCCTCACAATGTTCAAGGGAAGTTTCACCTCAAACCAACCATTATGCAGTATTACCATCTTTCATCCTCGTGTCAGTCCACACTCATTTAATATATCATATTAAATCACTTTCCCGTGTTAGTTTCATGTCGATGATGGGGGAAACATCATGGACATCCTTTGGTGAATATGTTCATGTCGACTTCAACACATTATCCAAGAACTAGAATTAGAAACCAGTTAGTACCTTGGAACCTGCATGCCTCAATGACATGTCTCCTCACCTTCGACAATAGGTTTACATCATTTGCCTCTTATTGAATGATTCCATGAATGTTCGACTTTAACTCATTTGTTCACATTTGTTGGAATGTACTAGGGTACCTTGGGAGTCATTGTCATCATTGGTGATTTCCCTTGCACTTGTTAATGGTATACATTAATGATCAGTAATCAAGTGGTTTCTACCATGTTCGACATCAAGACATCTATTTACATGGCTAGATTCGTACTATTTCTGGATCGGGATGAAGACCCTAGGAACACACCTCCGTTACGTGCCTACCCCACATTGCAATGGATATTGTATGAGTACTTAGAATATTCCAGTATGGTCATCATGCTAGAAATCTCACTGATATATATGTTGTCACATAGATCCACTTTGTATTGGTCTGTGGCTATGTTTTTGTCATATCGTAGCTCCATTGTGTATTCTTTTGTGGCTATGACTTGATCGCGTCATGGAAGGTATGTATCCACATTGTATTTTTGGTGGCCATATCCTTAGTTAGTGATTTCATGGATCCGCAGTGTATTGGTCGGCGACCATGCTTTTAGTCAAGTGTATTCCGAGCATGGGTATGCCTACCTAGGGGATGATAAATATGCACTGATTTTATGTTTGTTTGTAGCTTCCTCCCGACTCTCCTATTCCAACACCCTCACATACATGTTTTTATAAAGTGTTTCAATGATTAGTTTATCCTTTGACATGACACTTTAGGGGGCATATATTACACACATATTTGTCACACTTAAGTGAGGGAGTATTTGTGATGATCCCTAGACATGTTGGGGGATAAATTTATCATATGAAGGCCAAAATGCCATGTGCACATGTATTATTCATTTTTATTGAAAAAAGGAAATTAATTTAGTGTGAGAATCCACCTCACATATAGTTTCCTAATCTCAAGGATAAGTTGAGAGTCTCATGAATGGTTGAGAGATTTTCTCAAACTAATACCCTAATTTAATGAATCTTGAGAGATATCTCCTCCCTAAAATCCTTGAGAGATATTTTCTCCCTAAACTCCTTGAGAGATATTTTCTCCCTAAAAATATTGGAGACCCCAATTTAGTGGATCTAGTGAGTGATATTCTCCATGGTGGTTAATACTCCAACTCCTACAATGAGGGCATTCTAAGGTGAAAAAGGGGGGAACTTGGGAATATCAAACCTTTGATATTGTGAGGAAGTAGTTCATAGCATCATACCTATAGTATTGTGGCATGAAGGGGATAGAAAAAGGAGAGGTTGGAGGAATTGTTGCAACATCGTCATTGAGGTTGTAAATTCTCCATTTATTTCCACTATCAATATATAACTTGGCCTATTTCTATTAATGTCTACATTGTTCATTTCATGAATGTTTATTTTTTTCTTGTTTAAGTCCAACATAGATAAATCTACTTTCATCTAATGATATATAGTAGTAGAAGAGGAGTGTCTCATCTCTTGCAGGAGGGCTACTTCCATACTCGAATCTTGGAGATCAAGTTCAATAGTTGGAGCAATGAGGAAAACCTACAGGAAAGAGGTAATCCATCTATCTTTTCCTCTTTCTACCTCTCTTCTAATTTAATTAATGAACATATAAATTAGTCTTAAGGGGAAGTTAGTGTCCATTTGTTTTGATTTTGTCTTGGATTGAAGGAAACCTGATCCAAAGGGGATTTCACCTGTCCACAAGGGGAATTTCTCACAACACCACTGTCTTGGTGATAGATGGTATCAAAGATGATATTGGTGAATAGATTGGCTATCTCTTCACCACTATATCGGTGATAGACGGTATCAAAGTAGATTTGTCTCTTAACCACTACTGTAGTCAAAACAATAGTTTTAAGGTGCACTTGTTGTGAAGGAAGTTTAGGCACAAACTTGGTGAATGGTTCGGTAAGGTGGACCGACGTTTCGCAGAGATAGTCTAGGTGCATACTTGGTTCATTTGATTTGCTATGAAATTAAGTCCCAGACATGTGTACACACCTTAAGTATACCAAGTGTAGAGTTCATGGGTGAACTAAAAACTTAGGCAAGGAAAATGATTGTCGGACTTGTCGTAGATCTGATTGCAGTAGTGATCAAAAAAGTAATTGTAGGGGTTGATCATAGAAGTGATTGAATAAGTGATACAGAGAGTGATTGTGAAGTAGAGTAGTTAAGGGTTGCAATGAAATGGACACACCTTTGTGTAGACTCAAGACAGGGCAGGTGGCCATGCGACGAGTTGAAGCACTTGGGTGAGTTGGATGACTTGATGTGAACTAGAGAAACGTCACATCAAGGCAATTAGTTGGGAACATTTTCATTATGACATCTTCGTGTTGTGCATTGCAAATAAAAACAATTGAGTCGAGTTGGGTTTTTGGGCCAGTGGGTCGACCAAAACCTTCAGATGAGGTAGCTCTTCACAGAGTTATGATATTCATTTAGCAACAATATGGATGAACATTTGGGCAATGTGTGCATGGTGCCTTGAAGTGGATGCAGTCAAGGTGCACATGTAATGCACCCACTACCATAATCAAAATTTTCATTGCTTTCTGCAGAATTAGAGCCCCCAAAATATCTACGGAGGCCTAGCGTAGGCTAGATCTTTCTCTGTCTACTCGCATGTGAATGTGGGTCAAGATAACAAGTCAAATAAACATGGAGCCTCTTAGTAATTCATGAATCGATGCTACAGAAATGTTGAATTGTTCAGCTCTGCAATCGCCGAACCCCAACAGGGCTAGTGATTGACCAACATGGATGAATCCCAACAGGGTTAGCGAATGGCCAATAGGAACGGGCCCTGTCACACAGTTGAGTGGAGCATAGGTGGAAAGAGGGAAACATGACACGGTGGGCGTCGTTACAGGAGGCGGGTCCCACTTCACACGCCACACCATTCCAGACCCCCCCCTCATTAAAGGTAGAATGGCAAAGGGGGTCTGGAATTCACCTGAATGTAATTGATCAAGGCGAATAAATCCTGACCGTTCAAGAGTTGCATGTTCAATTCCGGAGTCCCCCCTCACCGCTAAAGGCATAACAACAAGGGAGCTCCAAAATGAAGCCTCAGCCGTAGATCTGGGCAGGTGGACTCTGGCCATCCAGATCTGCTTGCCACTTACCCTAAGGTGTATTCGCGCCCCAACTTAAAGTCGACATCTCTTCCTCACATATGATGGTCGTTATAGACCCTGAGATCCTCCGAAATAATCTTGTCCGTTCATCGGGACTTATAATCAAGATAGTCCGAACTCTCAACCACGGGACTCCCGAATCCTCGATCCCCAGTTTCCCGATGTGGTTAATCTCTCGACACGTAGCTTCCTTAAATCGGACGGTCCAGATCTGTCTCAGGGTTTCCACCATGGAAAGTCCCGATCTCTCATCACCAGAACTCCCGAGTTCGCGATTCTTGATTTCCCGAAGTGGGAAATCTCACGACACGTGGCCTCCTTAAATCAGATGGTCCAGATCTATCTCGGGGTTTCCACCATGGAAAGTCCTGATCTCACATCACTAGAACTCCTGAGTTCGTGATTCCCGATTTCCCAAAATGGGAAATCTCATGACACGTGGCCTCCTTAAATCGGACGGTCCAGATCTATCTCGGGGTTTCCACCATGGAAGGTCTCTATCTCTCATCACCAGAACTCCTAAGTTCGCGATTCCTGATTTCCAATAATGGGAAATCTCACGACACGTGGCCTCCTTTAATCGGACGATCTAGATCTATCTCAGGGTTTCCACCATGGAAAGTCCCGATCTCTCATCACCAGAACTCCCGAGTTCGCGATTCTCGATTTCCCGAAATGGGAAATCTCATGACACGTGGCATCCTTTAATTGGACGATCCAGATCTATATCAGGGTTTCCACCATGGAAAGTCTCGATCTCTCATCACCAAAACTCCCAAGTTCTCGACTCCCGATTTCCCGAAGTGGAAAATCTCTTGACATGTGGCCTCCATTACTCGGATGGTCCAGATCTATTTCAGGGCTTTCGCCCCTATTCACTGGGGGTTTAACCCTCGGGTATCTCCTGACAGATACAACGACTGTCTGGTTTTCCAGCCAAGATATGATGGCTCAAACAGGTTCCTAACTTGTGTGCTCTCCCACGACTCCCTAGACGTGGAAAGATATATGGTCCGAATGCTCTCATGGACCTTGGGGATCTACGGTCTCGACCTCTTCGCTACCCACGAAGACACAGAAAGTCACAGAGGTAAGGAACTTAACATCCTACTTTCTCCTACCAAATCTAATGGTCATGAATGACCACAGATTTCCCGACGGAATCTCGTCCGTCGATCACCACCTATCAAGGTTAAGGCACTTAACTTTCTAGCTTCTTCCTCTTATCTGATGGTCGTGAGTGACCATAGATCTCCTGACGGGATCTCGTCCGTCGATTCGATACTTATCAGGGATTTCTTAAGGCCTTACGCCTTCACGTCCTCCTTCCAGGATTCTTGATGGGCTTTTCAAGAAGGGTATCTCTATGGGGAGGTTTACCCAGGGTACTATCTGAGGCAGATAAGGGTATCGCTCTCCCGAGAACTAGACGTGAAGTCTGAATTAGATCAGTATGCACATAAATAATGATTTATGAGAACATAAGCCATACATAGTCTTTTCATATAAACATACAACTACCAGTACTGATCAAGACACCATACAGACATTCTTATAATGAAATCATTCACAATTTCACAGATTATGATCATAAATGTCAGCATACATATATTTCAATATGTCAAAGACAAAACACTTATCAGAAGGTAACACCAGGGGTTATGCAACTGTTGAGAGGGGTGCTCATTTCCACCCAACCGTAGGCTCAGTGACTCCCAACGGATTTACCACTAGCCACCCCCGAGCTGAGACCACGATGCTGTGAGACTGCGTCTCTATTTTCTAGTGACCAGGAGAAAAGGTTACTCTCCTTCCTCTCTTCTATCACTCACTTTGCATATCGCCAGAGTTCCCTTTCTCCCCTCGCGTCTCCCCCCAATCGCTTCTCCCCCATGCCTTATCCTCTTGTGAGGTTGTGTGTGGCATGATTTTCCTCACGCTGGTAAGGCCTCACGGCTCTATAGATGGGCAGTTCACCTCCCCATCCCTCATTAATTCCTGAGGATCCATCTACCTACCAGCCTGCAAGACATTTAATTCGGGGCCAGCGAGCCGCTTTTGGTTCTCCGGGCCAGTGAAGTCCAAATACGGTATTGTTTTTCGGTGGAAGTTAACACCACCTTTCCAGGTTCCTTCCATCGCCTTTCTGCAGCCATCGTGGTCTCTTTTTCAGCATATCCCCTCTCAACAGTCCTGCAATATAAATTCATAATATTATTCACATTCATCGACCTTTTCCACAAGGTCCATTCACATCACATATTCACATTTCTGAGTTTGCCACAGTTCTTGGCCAGTCCAGTTATTTTTACAAACTGGGGGAAATAGGGTGTTACAATTCCCTCCCCCTTAAAGGAACATCGTCCTTGTTGTTCTATCTATCAACATGTCATGCATGTACAGATGCAAATAGAATCGGATATGCCTGTTTCATGACATCCTCCATTTCCCATGTAGCCTCATCTGGGCCAAAATGTTTCCACTGCACCTTGACCTGTGCAATGGTTCGGTTTCGAAGCGGGGTTTCCTTTCTGTCCAATATGCATTGGGGTTCTGGTAGAAATTCTCCCTTCAGTTCCACCTGGATCACAGACCAGTCAATTATATGATTAACATCATGTACATATTTCTTCAGTAATGAAACATGGAAAACATTATGTGCTTTTATTGTGGGAGGAAGTGCTAGCCGATAGGCTACAGGTCCCACTCTATCTAGAACCTCAAAGGGTCCACAATACCGGGGTGCCAACTTGGCACAAGCTCCCATTTT
>SNQJ01S0000902.1:85913-99756 GCA_010110895.2 Picea sitchensis | reverse complement strand
CTCATGTGAACTCCACACGAAAGATATCGGCACCCAATAACCAACTGAAAATGATGCTCCCAATACTGACACCTATCATGTGGATCCAAATAAGAATATTCATCCACATAGTGGGAGAGGATCAAAGATGAATCTAAAAGAAACAATACCATTGTAAAATATGCAGATTGAACACTGGTAACTAGCTCCTGATGTTGAACATTGATGTTCTCTACAAAAGGTGGAGTAGAGCCATCAAATAAAATATGGAAGTGGTTGTCATCCCAGAAATGACAACTATCCATATACCAATCATCACAATTTGCCTCAAAATCATACCAAGCATATATTTCTTGATTGTATTCATTCCTGAGACCCTCCATAAGAAATATCTCCTGCATGTTATTCAATGAATTTTGAATACTATGAAAACTATCATTGAGGCCATCTGTGAGGCTATCTGTGAGGCTAACTGTGAGGCCATGTGCAAATGCATCCAATCCGTCATCCAATGTGTGAAACAATTGGGCTTTGAATGATTCAAGAATTTCTTTCAGGGTTTGAGAGGAAATAACCAGCTGAGCACCCTATGAACTCTTTGGTCCTGTAGCTATGACGAAAAAACCCAAAAAATAGACCCAATAAGTTTCGGTAGAAAATTGCGGCTTTTTTTGGAAAAACCCTAAAAACCTGTTGAAGTTAAAATGCTCATAACTTCACTTCCCGGACTCCGTTTCAGCTGATTTTTTTTTTGAAATTCGGTGGAATTGTGAGAGGAACTCAGATATGTAATATGTTTGAGAAAATTCGGCCTCCAATTTCTACAAAAATAAAAACAAATCACGCCGCCGTCCACGGAAAAAACCCTGAAAACTTTGCACAAAAATATACTGAAAACTTCGAGAATGTCACGGCTCTCTGTTTTCTGCTCCGAAAAAAAAATCTGCAAAAATAAAAAATATTTGCCCACAATGTCTGCCCAAGGAAAGTGCTCTGATACCACTTGTTAAGAACCCAATACTGAATACAAAATCACCACAACATATATACACGAACAATATGAAAAATCTTCTTTATTACTATCAAACCCTTAGGGTAGGGAAACACCATACAATGGATCCTATTATGGAAGGGATCCTCTCCTGTTTAGTTTCCTCTTCGAGGGGGCATCCTCCTATTGAGCTACCACTCCAAATACAATATTTCTCTTCATGTTTCATTACATTGCTTGAACCCCTTTATATAGTGCTACCATCACCTAAGAACATTCTAGAGGAGGAATCTTCTAGAAGTAGAACCTTCTAAGAAGTCCTCTTACATTTATTATATCTAATTACCCATTTATTATATTTAACTATCATAGTGGGTCTTATTTAATAATATAGTGGACCTAGTCCACCTTACATTGAATGACCTCCACTATTATCACTATGGGCCCTCTGCCCCCTTCCCCCCACTACCTCTCTAGCTACCTTAGAGACATGACATAGTTGGTTGAAGTATGGGCACACGAGTAAGATCACATGAGTTTAACACTTAGAAAATTTTGAAGTTTTGATTGAGGTTGTAACAATGGTTGAGGAAACGATGATAGAAAAATGGAGAGTGATCTTTGCAACTAGATAATGGGAGCTTGGACATTGTGGACAAAGTTGAGGAGGATATGTCCTTCCAATGTAGCAAATAGATTGGTCGCATACAACTTTGGGCAGAGAGCAGTGCATTTGGTTTCAAATGATTGCAATGCGATTTGGAAACTTGGGGTTTACACTTTGCAGGGAAACTTGGGGTTTCCATTTTGACATAAATTTGCGGTTTCCAGTTGGCACAAAACTTGATGTTTCTAGAAGACTTAATTGCGATGGGGGCACACGTTTGGGCAGATATTTGGAGATCACAAATTTTGTGGATGTTTCTAGAGACAAAAATGACTTTAGGTGGGGGAGGATGTAAGGTAATCAACTAGAAGGGTGCAGACACCCTTTCGAAAGTCCTCAAGGAGATAAAATTTTGGGTTTCTCTAGCACCCAAGAGTCACACTAGTTGGGAAAGTGGGAGCCTTGGGCATGCGAACACACCAAGGGGCTTGCCCAAACATGAGGTTAAGCACAAGGCTAGGCACAACAAAGAGATTGGGGTGTGTCGACAAGAGGAGCGCACCAAATTTTGGGGCATGCTAGTCCCAAGGGACATGAAGGTTGATGGGCACACAAGTTCATGGGTGCATCAATCCATGAAGGGGCATGACACCCCCAAATGATCTGATTGTTTGCAAAGGTGAAATTTGGAGTCCATATAAGAACACAAGACACACAACCAAGAAGCATAATGAAGAGGGAAAGATCAACACCAAAGTTATGAGGCAGATTTGGACAAGGAGGGGTAAGCTCCCTCAAGGAGACAAGTTGCTCCACATGGGAGGACTTGTGCTGCCTTGAGGTGATTCTGTGGGGAGAGTTGGGGTGACCTTCTTTGAATTGAGTCTAGCAGGAGATAGGGTGACTTTGGAGTTTGGGGAAGTCTTTTTATAGGTTTGAGTGAGGCATGCTATGAGACATAATGACAATTTTGTGTGAAGTATTTCAATGGAGAAAATACGATGAGTCTATGGTGGGTGCATGTCTGGGGTGCACTACAGGATTTGCGAAAGTTGTTGCAACGGATGAGTCTTGATGTGAAATTTTTTTGTATGAATAACTTGGTGAGGTGAGGATGTTTCAAATTTCCCTCGAACTCTCTAAAAACCCTTGGTATCCTCTATTACCATGTTGATATCCATCCTCTACTTAACACCCGACAGTTAGCTTAAAATAAAATCTCTTTATCTACTAAAAGGACAACTGACTAATCAACTAAACATGTAGAGAAAGCATAAACTAGGAAACCAAAATCTCACACATAGGACACCAATATTTTCAGGTAAACTACCTTTGGAAAAACAGTGAAGGGAAATGTAGTTCTAATATGACTTTATTAAGGTTAAATCAGGGTTCCCATAATAGGGAAAATGACCCACTAAGAGAAATATGCACGGTAGACAAACCTAGAAATTCTTGTGCTACTATATGACCCTTGTACCAACATGTTTCTTGAGGTGTATGTGATTGTCCTTCAACAAAACCACATACATACATGACTATATCCATTGAGACCCGTGTACATGTATGAAAAAACAATATGGAAACTTTCATACGGTGTTGCGCTTCGCTTTAGATTCGATCCTTTGAAACCCACCTACGAATTCCTTTGCTCTCTCTTCTCCTTAACTTATATGACCTCTAGATGAAATTCCTTCTCAACTTATCCAAGATCTTGAATCATATTCCTTTGTGATCCAACCCTCTATTCACCAATTCTTGGATGAAATATCTTCACCCAACCTATGAGATCTCATCACTCTAGTGTAAGCAAAAGTCCTTCTTTGCTCCTACACTCCTCACACTAGAAAAAGTCCTTCTTTTCTATCTTCAACCTTAGCCTCTCACCAAAGTCTCTTGACCTCAACCTCTTGTCAAAAGTGTCTTCCTCCTTCACCTATATCCAAAGTGATTTATGATTGAGATTAATTCTCACACCCACATAAGATTTAAATTACATGTTGTATGCTAAGATTGTTCCTTAAATAACTCAATTAATTAATAAAAACACCTTTACTTTAATTAATTCCTTTTAACTAAAGTAAAGTCAAGAATATAATACTTTTGACAAATTCCACATGATAGACACATGCCAATGTGTAAGTACCCATCCGATGCTACCACTAACATAAACACTCCCTCTTAACGAGGAAGGTACTTCTCCCACCTAGAGTTGGCTCAATCTTCACTACCGGATTTGATACCATGCCTACTCTCCAATACACCTTATTGGATGCTCCCTCTCACACATAATCTATCACTTCCATCATGATATAATCTATCTCCAAAGACTTGCTGCCTCTAAACCTGCTCATAGAAGTGTCCTGCATATCCATCTCGTACCGTGGCTCTTTGATATTCTTGGAAGGCTACTCCTTCCCAAATGAACTTGAAGATTGGAGCCCTCTGAGTTGCTCAACCTTCAAATCTACCTTCTCCTTGTTATTTGTCACTATTTTTCTCACCACTACTCGGAAAGGTTGACCCTTTAGCTTATACAAGCTGCTCTCTCTAACTCCAAAAGAAATTGCTTTTTCTGAGCTAGATACTCTGGGATTGATTAGTGTCTTTCCATCCTAGAATGCTACGTCAAATACCTTCTTATCATTCAATGAAAATGAGATCACACTCCTCTTGAGTTCTGGCACCCATAACACATTTTTCACTCTCAATGTGCCTCCTGACTCCAACTAAAACGATACTGTTATAGTTCCTTTAACTGCATGCTTGGTCCCTATACCAAGTTCCACATGCATCTCCGAGTCACACTCTTTGAAGATATCGAAAAAATGTCATTCTCCTATCATATGACATGCAACTCCACTATCTATCAACCATGCATCAAATGATATGATGCCCAAGGAAGTCTAGGAAACAAGTAATAAATTTTTCTATTCAAACTTCTTGCAAAACACATCCACTTGAGTCTTTGCCATTGCATCTACCTCTGGTTGTGATTCATTCTCCCCCCTTCTTCCTATGCGGAAATTGACCTGCATAATGTCCAAAATTGTGACATGCAAAACACTTTGACATTTCTCATGTCCTTCTTCTTCTTTCCATATTGAGTGGTTGACTCTCCACTGGAAATATTCTTGAACTTCCCTTCCTTGCATGACTAGAAAGAGAAAGGTTCTCATCATGGATACTCTTCAAACCATTCCTAGACTCTAATCAAGTTTCCTACTGAAGACAATCATTCCATAATCTATCAAATCCTGGCACTATCTCTCATGTGTAGATCCCCTGCACAAAAGGTTCCCAATACTTGGGAAGATCTGTCAATGCTACATTCACCAATTCAACATCTTGTACTGTCTCACCAATGGTTGCAAGTTGATCTTAGATTTGTGTAATCTTCATAAGATAGTTCACAACCATGTCCTCACTGGACATCCTGACAACTTGAAGCCAATGCTTCAAATGTAGCAACCTTCTTGTATTCTTGTTTTGGTACAGACTCACCAAACCATCATACATTTCCTTGGAAAATTTATTCTCAACAATGTGCGGTATCAGGTGATCCTTTATGAATTTTAGAAACACCCACTTGGCCTTTACTCCTTCTTCTTGTGAGCTATCAATTCCTACAGATTAGTAGGACTTGCAAACATAACCTCAACATACTCTTTGAGGTCATTCTCCTCCAATAGAATAAGAACCATTCCATTCCATTCTTGGAATTTGGTTGCCCCTTCTAACCTGTCATTGATATTCAAAGTTTTCACCATTGTTTCTCAAAGGATGACTCCCTCTCTCATTTAAAGTCTCGACTCGAATATCTGATCTGATAACTCTCTGCTGAAACTACCCCTGTACTGTCATGTATGACTCTGTATGCAACTATCAACACTATGATCCGTGTATGTACACGACTGTCACCACTGTGACCCACATATTGTTGTTTAAGCTTGGTTGTCATTGATGTCAACCCTTGAAGAAAGACCCTCAACACAAAGGTTTGGGTAATGGACCCAATATTGTTTGATGTAAATATGGCTCATTATTGTCTTGTCATGGTGATAAGAAGTAAAGATGGATGAACTCCAAAGTGGTCCCCTTATGGTGAAATCCCTCACGGGAAGACGCTTTGCGGAGTAAGAGAACCCATGATTAATTGTGGAATAATGAGATGAAGGACAATGAATTTTTCAGGTAAACTATCCTATATGGATAGTTCTTTTCATTCCATTTCTGGTGGTATGTGTAACATCACATAACTCCTCATAGTTAGAGAGTTATGGCCATGAGAAGTTGGAGACCCCAGGTTTGGGTAATTGAATCAAGTTTGTTTGATGGATAACGATATGAGTTATGATATATTTTCAAATAATAATATTCTATATGGATATTACATGTCATTCCATTTCTGGTGGTATGTGGAACATCACATAACTCCTCACGGTTGGAGAGTTATGGCCTTACGAAGTTGGAGGACCCTCATATGTCATCTAGAAGCCCCAAAAGGTCAAAGTTGTCAAAATGGTTTAAGAGATTTTAAAAGGTAAATAATAAAGTGAATAAATGAGTGTATTATAATTCAAAGTGAATACAAAATAAATTATTTCAATAATAAATTTAATGAAGAAATTAGAAGTGGGTTAACCCTAAAATAAGGAAAGTGGGGCCAAATGACCTAGAAGATGTTTTTAAGGAAGCTACTTGGAGAGTATAAATAAGATGCAAGGCTCTCTAATTTTAATCATACTTGAGAATATTGAATATCTATAGGTGTCTGAGGTAACAAAGGATATATAAGTTGAAATTACGAGGGAAGGTGAAGAAACGAAGGCCGAAATGCAAGGAAGGATAAATTCTTTTGATGGTGCTTTCTAAGGTATGTTATTTAGAAGTCATCTCACCATTTTTGCTATAACGTTTTTTCTATAATTATTCAGACTGTGAAATTTCTATTCCATTGAGAAAAAATATCCAAGTATCCATGGTAACAAATTCAACTTGTGGGTCATTGTATTTTTGGATTTACACTCTGTGGAAAATAGGGTTTGTGGCTAGTTCTGAAACTAGTCAAAAAAAGGTGTTTCGGGTAAAAATGTCATAACTTATTCATAGAAGATCAAAATTTAGTGAAACCAAATGTGATAGTTGGGGTACAATATATAGTATTTTGTGTAACATTTTTAGATCAATTAAAAAAATATTCCATGCGGGGCCCTCTCTACAAGGTCGCTCTCTAGAATAAGCCAAAATTCAACAAGGTATGCCATATTTTCTATAACTCCTTTTCTGAGAGGGTCAAAGTAGTGAAACCTGGAGGAATTGCATAAAACACACTAAAAAACATTGTATATCAGTTTCAGATCTTTATACATTATAGGTACAAAGTTATGATTACTTCAAGTTAGGGTTCTTGACTAATCCAAAACTAGGCATGTGAGACTAAAGAAAAGTTTGATGAAAATGCTAGTCTCTTGTTGTTAAAGTTAAGGAAGGTTTGCAGGAATGTGATCATATACACTAGGTATATTACAGATCTACAAATCATATTTGGATGAATAAATTGATTAGAGCTTTTGGTTGAGGTACATATTGAGTATATGGTTGAGACAAGTAGTTGATGAGTTGACACATACATGAGGTGTATAGTTGATGATGTTGGTACATATTGACGAGTCATATTTTATGAGTAGTTGAAACATGATTGGTACATACTTGGTACATGGTTGGATGCACTTTTTTATGGTACAGGTTTATTACAGGTTATTTGGTACAGGTTGGTGCATGGTTGATGCACTTGTTTATGGTACAAGTTGATTACAGGTTGAGGTACAAGTTGATGCATGGTTCAAATTTATTGGTACAGGTTTACAACAGTATATCTCATAGTGACAGGTTGACAGTGGTTCCATCATTCTACTTCTACTTCAGGGTGGCAGGATGAGCCAAGGATAGGTGGTTGTAGCCGGAGAACATAGGGGGTTGTAGCATCCTTCTAGTTGTAGCCAGAGAATTGGGGAGTTTGATATTCCCTCAGGTTGTAGCCTAAGAAACTAGGGGGTTGGAACCTCCTTCCAATTGCAGCTGGAAAACAAAGGAAGTTGGTGCTTCCAATGAATGTAATTCTTCAAGACATATAAGAAAAATAATTCCGTGGTTTTCTCCCGATTTGGGTTTCCACGTAAAACACTGGTGTATTGTGTATGTGTATGTTTGTTCATTTGTTCATTGGTTATTTACTTTGTATTTATTGGATGATAATACTTCATTGATATAACACTTGGATTATATGGTTAAAAAGGATTAAATTGCTCTATTACTGATTCACCTCCCCCCTCTTAGTAATCCAATAATTGGTATCAGAGCAGGTTACTTCAGAAATCAGTTTAACCATTGAAAGGTAGATTATGGAGAGTACCAACTCATATAAAAATGGAATACCAGAGTTTGATGGACAAAAGTATGCTTTTTGGAGTATAAGGATGAGGACATATATACAGGCACAGGGATTTCAAGTTTGGCAATCAATTGTAGATGGATACACAACACCAACAGTTTCACCAACAAATGACAAAGTAGTAAAACTCCGTGAGAATAATTCCAAAGCCACAAATGCACTTTTGAATGGTCACAGTGATACAGTATTCACCAAAGTTGCACACTGTAAATTTGCTAAAGAGATTTGGGACAAGCTTCAAAATATTTATGAAGGAGATACAAAATTCAAAGAAGCAAAGATTCAAACTTACACAGGTCAGTTCGAACAACTTAAAATGAAGGAAGATGAAGATATCGTAGCCTACTTCTTACGAGTCGATCAAACAGTGAATGCAATCATAGGATTGGGAGAAGAAATAGAAAAATATATAATTGTTCAAAAGATACTAAGATCTCTTCCTATGAGATTCAACCCTAAAATATCAACACTAGAAGAAAGATCGGATCTGGATTCAATAAGCATGGATGAACTGCATGGAATCTTCACAGCATATGAAATGAGAACTGAGCAAGAAAATCCAGATGTAAAAGAGGCAGCCTTCAAGGCATCCAAAAGATCAAAGAAAAAGAAAAAGGAACAAGAATAATATAGCAGCAACAATGACGCCTCAGAAGATGATGAAGAAGCGGCCAACTTCATCAAAAGACTGAACAAGGGAACCAACGATAGGTATAGAGGTAAGCTCCATTTAATGTGTTTTAATTGCGATGGTATTGGTCATTTTGCTAACAAATGTCCTCATAAGAAAAAGAGAAATGATGAAGGTTACTCAAAAGGAAAACACACATATAAATGAAAAATAACTACAAAGAAAGTTTTCAAGAAAATCTTATACACCAAAGAAGACATCTCATCATCAAATGAAGATGAAGTCAGTGACAATGAGACATGAAGAGTTCTATTCATGGCAGTAAAAGAATCTGACAAATAAGACTCCGAAGAAGAATATAAAGAAGCCGAAGAAGAATGTGAAGAAGTCGAAGAAGAAATTGAAGAGGCAGAAGTTGACTATCGAGAATAATTAATGTGTTCCATAGAAGTTATCAGAAGAGAAAAGAAGAAAAAAAAGAAACTACAAGCAAAACTAGACAAGAAAAATGACACTCGAGAACTAGAACAAATGATCACAAAATTGAAGGTTCAAATAGAAGAAGATAAAATAATTGAAGAAGAACTCAAAGAACAACTAGAAGAAAAGGACAATATCATTGGAAACTTGGAAGCAGAGGTTGTCACACTAAGAAATGATATTCAAAAGAAAAATATGTAGAATAGCTCAAAATTTCTGGATGACATTATCAGTGGTAAAAAATCTCAACTTGACAAGTCCAGACTTGGATACAATCAGACATAAAATGGATCAAGCTCCAAAACAACAGAGCAAGAAACAAATCCAAAGATCTATGCAGAAACAATCAAAGAGGATAGGAAGTTATACAAGGAAGATTACAGGGACACTCCTCCACCAAGAAGATTCAGATTTCAGAATCAACAATAGACAGATAGGCCTCAAGAAGAAGAAGGATACACAAGAGAACCTCCTTTCAGAAGATATTCAACTCTCAGGTATCAAACTATATTTTTTGGTTTATGTTATGCATGTAATAATTTTGTACATAAAGCTGTGAATTACAGAGCTAACAATAGGAACAGTAACAAGTTTGAGAGTTATACACAAAGGGATTATTCAAGGAGACCTAGTGACACACAAAGAAGAAGTTACAACATAATTTAATCTTTGAGCACTGAAGTGGAATGTTACAAATGTAGAAATTTTGGACACATGGCTAAGGATTGCAGAATGACAGTCCCTCCTAAAAAACCTCAACATAATAACAACAGTCACAGACAAGAACCTCAGAAAATGACATGGATAAGAAAGCAAGATCAATATAACAATGAAGAATGCATAGTCGCTCTACAATCTAAGAAGAAGAAACACAGTTGGTATGTTGACAGTGGATGTTCAAAACACATGACAGGTGGTAAAGACAAATTTCTTATATTACGAAAAGAAAAAAATGTATCAGTCTCCTTCGGAAATGATAATTCATCGAAAATCATTGGAGAAGGCACAGTCCGAATTGGGAATAAGAATGAAAAGGCAGAAAATGTTCTATTGGTAGAAGATATGAAACATAATATTCTAAGTGTGAGTCAAATGTGTTACCAAGGTCATAAACTTACTTTCGATTCAGAAAAGTGTGAGATAAGAAAAGAAGGTTCAGGGAAATTGGTCAATACAACTGCAAGAACTTCAAAAAACATATATGTATTAAGTGAAATTGGAAATGAAAAGTGTTGTCTAGGAAAGGAAGATGAAAGTTGGCTATAGCATAGAAGAATGGGTCACATGCATTTTGATAACCTTGTCAAAGTCAACAAAAGAGAAGCAGTCATAGCAATTCCCTAGATCACGAAACCAACCAACACTTTATGCAAACATTGTCAACAAGGAAAGAAAACAAATACCAGGTTCAAATCAAAGGAATATTCAACAACAAGACCACTGAAAATTGTGCACACTGATCTGGTTGGACCAACTACAACAAAGGGTTTAAAAGGTGAAAAATACTTTATGTTATTAGTTGATGATTATACAAGAATGACTACAGTTTTCTTTCTCAAAACAAGTCAGAAGCTTTTGAAAACTTCAAGATCTATAAGGAAATGGTTGAAAATGAGATGGATTCAAGAATAAAATGTTTGAGATATGATAATGGAGGATATTTCACTTCAAAGGAATTTATGGACTACTGTAGCAGTCATGGAATAAAAAGGAAATTCTCCATTGCTAGGACACCTCAACAGAATGGAGTTGTTGAAAGAAAGAATAGAACAATACAAGAAATGGCTCGAACAATGCTAATGGATTCCAAATTGACAGATATATTTTGGACACAGGCAGTGCATACAACAATTTTCATTCAAAACATAGTAATGTTCAGAAACAACACTGATAAAACTCCCTACGAGCTATCGAAAGGAAGACCAACAAATGTGAAGAACTTTAGAGTTTTTGGAAGTAAATGCTACATCAAAAGAGAAGATGGAAGAATGAGAAAGTTTGACTCTCGTGTGGACAAAGGAATACTTGTTGGTTAATCAAGTACAATGAAAGAATACAAGTGTTACAATATAATATTGAACAAAGTTGTGGAAAGCATCAACGTAACAATTGATGAAACAGGCAGACCGAAATCAAAGGAAGAAGAAAACAAATCAATGGAACAACTTTTTGAAGAAGAAGATGAAAAAGAAGAAGAAGAGCAAGTTCATAAAGTATCTCCAAAGACACCTAACAAATGAGTACAGAAGAATCATCCTTCAGATCAGATTATTGGAGACAAAGATGCAAGAGTTGAGACTAGAAGAAAAATCCATTCACCAGAACAAACAAACCTAGCACTCTTATCTACAATTGAACCAAATTGTTTTGAAGAAGCCAACAATGATGAATTTTGGAATAAGGCCATGGATGAAGAATTGGATCAAATAGAGAAAAATGACACTTGGGTATTGGTTCCAAGACCAAAGAATAAGAATGTGATCAGCACAAAATGGGTTGTCAGGAATAAATTGAATGAAGATGGAGATGTTACAAGGAACAAAGCTAGATTGGTATGTAAAGGATATGCACAGATTGAAGGAATCGACTTTGAAGAGACATTTGCCCCAGTTTCCAGAATGGAAGGAATCCATTTACTTTTAGCTTATGCATGCTCTAAAAATGTTAAAGTATATCATATGGACATAAAATCATCTTTTTTGAATGGGGAACTTGAAGAAGAAGTCTACATTGAACAACCATAAGGATTTCAGTTGCCAGAGAACACAGACTATGTATGTAAATTAAATAAGGCCTTGTATGGTCTAAAACAGGCTCCTAGAGCATGGTACTCCAGAATGGATAAGTATCTACAACATGCAAGGTTTAGAAAAGGAAGTGTAGACAACAACCTCTACATCAAGGCAAGTCAAGGTAATATTTTATTAATTGAAGTTTATGTTGATGATATTATTTTTGGTAGTGATGATGACATGCATAATGAATTTGAAATGTCGTTACTTGGAGAACTATTCTTCTTTCTGGGACTTCAGATATGTCAAAGAAACCAAGGAATTTTTATTTCTCAAACCAAGTATATCATAGAAATGCTAAAGAGGTTCAGAATGGAAGATTGCAAACCAGTTATCACTCCCATGCAAACCAGATGTAAGTTGAGCAAAGATTATGTTTCGAAGTCTACAGATCAGAGGAAATACATATCAATGATTGGCAACCTACTAAATGTGACAACATCCAGACCAGATGTAATGCAAGAAGTTGGACAGGTGGCACGATTTCAAGTAGCACCAAAGTAATCACATGTATTAGCAGTAAAGAGAATTTTCAGATTTCTCAAAGGAACATAAGAGTTTGGATTATGGTATCCAAAAGGAAAATATCTATCACTTATTGCCTACATCAATGCAGATTGGGAAGGTTGTATTGATGATCGATGAAGCACCAATGGAGCAACATTCTACTTAGGTGAGCGTTTGGAATCATGGCTAAGCAAGAAACAATCATCAATATCTCTATCTACAGTCGAGGCAGAGTATATTGCAACAACAACATGTTGTACACAGGTTCTTTGGATGAAACAAAATTTGATAGATATACAGGTTGAGTATGATGAGCCCATTCCAATATATTGTGATAATACAAGTGCCATTAGTATCTCAAAAAACCTGATGATGCACTCTAAGACAAAGCACATTCCAATCAAGTATCACTTTCTACAGGAACAGGTTCCAGAAAAGAACATTAGAGTTGAATATGTGGGAACAAAAGAACAAGTGGCAGACATCTTTACAAAACCACTTCCATGGGAAGCCTTTGAATATCTTCGCCAAAGACTTGGAGTTATTTCTACTCCAAAATGAATGTTTTTTGAATTCTTATCTTATATGTCTTAGATGTACAGGAGTAAGCACCATAAGAGGACAGTTCAGTCAGTAGGAGAAACCTCGGATGGAAAGATAACTTTTCCATTGATGATAAAGGGGGAGATATTTATTGGATGCAGGGGACAGAGGCATGGTTCCAAGGGGAGGATGAGTGATATGATTTCAGTATTGCATCAGAGCATTGCCATCAATGCCAAAGGGGGAGATTGATGTTTAAGTTTGGTTGTCACTGATGTCAACCATTGAAGAAAGTCCCACAGCACAAAGGTTTGGGTAATGGACCCAATATTTTTTGATGTAAATATGACTCATTATTGTCTTGTATTGGTTGATAATAAGTAAATATGGATGAACTCCAAAGTGGCCCCCTTATGGTGAAAGCTCTCATGGGAAGACGCTTTGCGGAGTAAGAGAACCCATGATTAATTATGGAATAATGAGATGAAGTACAATGAATTTGTCAGGTAAACTATCCTATATGGATATTTATTATCATTCCATTTCTGGTGGTATGTGGAATGTCACATAAATCCTCACGGTTAGAAAGTTATGGCCATGAGAAGTTGGAGACCCCAGGTTTTGGTAATGGACCCAAGTTTGCTTGATGGATAACAGTATGAGTTATGATATATTTTCAGATAATATTATTCTATATGTATAGTACATGTCATTCTATTTCTAGTGGTATGTGGAACGTCACATAACTCCTCACAGTTTGAGAGTTATGGCCTTACGAAGTTGGAGGACCCTCATATGTCATCTAGAAGCCCCAAAAGGTCAAAGTAGTCAAAGTGGTTTAAGAGATTTTAAAAGGTAA
>SNQJ01S0000902.1:30712-85903 GCA_010110895.2 Picea sitchensis | reverse complement strand
ATAATAAATTTAATGGAGAAATTAGAAGTGGGTTAACCCTAAAATAAGGAAAGTGGGGCCAAGTGACCTAGAATATGTTTTTAAGGAAGCTACTTGGAGAGTATAAATAAGAGGCAAGGCTCTCTAATTTTAATCACACTTGAACATATTGAATATATATAGGTGTCTGAGGTAACCAAGGATATCTAAGCTGAAATTCTGAGGGAAGGTGAAGAAAAGAAGGTCAAAATGAAAGGAAGGATAAATTCTTTTGATGATGCTTTCTAAGGTATGTTATTTACAGGTCATCTCACCATTTTCGCTATAAATTTTTTTCTATAATGATTCAGACCGTAAAATTTCTATTCCATTGATAAAACATATCCAAGTATCTATGGTAAACAATTTAGCTTGTGGGCCATTGTATTTTTGGAGTTACACTCCGTGGAAAATAGGGTTTGTGGTTAGTCCTGAAACTAGTCAAAAACGGGTGTTTCAGGTAAAAATGTCATAACTTCTTCATAAAAGATCCTAATTTTGTGAAAAAAAATGTATTGGTTAGGGTACAGTCTGTATTATGTTTTGTAATATTTTCAGATCAATTCCACAGACATTCCGTGTGGTGCACGCTCTAAAAGGTCGCTCTCTAGAATAAGCCAAAATTCAACAAGGTATGCCATTTTTGCTATAACTCCTTTTCTGATAGGTTCCAAGTAGTGAAACCTGGAGGAATTGCATAAAACACGCTAAAGAATATTGTGTATTAGTTTCAGATATCTATACATTACAGGTACAAAGTTATGATTACTTCAAGTTAGGGTTGTTGACTAATCCAAAACTAGGCATGTGAGACTAAATAAAAGTTTGATGAAAATGCTAGTCTCTTGTTGTTGAAGTTAAGGAAGTTTTGCAGGAATGTGATCATATAAACCAGTTCTATTACAAAGCTACAAATCATATTTGGATGATGAAATGGATGAGAGCTTTTGGTTGAGGTACATGTTGAGTACATGGTTGAGACAAGTAGTTGATGAGTTGACACATACATGAGTGTATAGTTGATGATTTTGGTACATATTGATGAGTCATAGTTGATGAGTACTTGACACATGATTGGTACATACTTGGTACATGGTTGGATGCACTTGTTTATGGTACAAGTTGATTACAGGTTATTTGGTATAGGTTGGTGCATGGTTGATGCACTTGTTTATGGTACAGGTTGATTACAGGTTGAGGTACAGGTTGATTACAGGTTGAGGTACAGGTTGATGCATGGTTCATATTTATTGGTACAAGTTTACAATGGTATATCTCACAGTGATAGGTTGACAGTGATTCCATCATTCTACTTCTACTTCAGGGTGGCAGGATGGGGCAAGGACAGGTGGTTATAGCCAGAGAACATAGGGGGTTGTAGCCTCCTTCTGGTTGTAGCCAGAGAATTGGGGATTTGGATATTCTCTTAGGTTGTAGCTCGATAAACTAGGGAGTTGGAGCCTCCTTCCAGTTGCAGCTAGAAAACAAAGGAAGTTGGTGCTTTTAATGAATGTAATTCTTCAAGACATATAAGAAAAAGCATTCTGTGTTTTTCTCCCGATTTGGGTTTCCACGTAAAACACTGGTGTACTGTGTATTTGTATGTTTGTTCATTTGTTCATTTCTTATTTACTCTGTAGTTATTGGATGATAATGATTCATTGATATAACACTTGGATTATATGGTTAAAAATGATTAAATTGCTCTATTACTGATTCACCTCGCCTCTCAGTAATCCAACACATACACCTCCGTACACCTACAAAAAATCTATTCTGAATCAATTTTGTAGCTTCCTTGAAATCTGTCCTTTGATTTCCACCTCTTGGTTATAGATATTCTTGCAACTACTGAGACCTGTGCTCTTGGTTTCCTCCCTTCAAAGCCCTAGTTTTGATACCATGTTGAAAATTCCCCTCAAAAACTCTAACAGCCCTTGGTATGTTATAATACCATGTTGATATTCATCCTCTACTCAACACCTGATAATTAGCTCAAAATAAAATCTCTGTATCTACTAAAATAAAAAATGAGTAATCAACTAAACATGCAACGAAAGCATAAAATAGGAAACCAAAATCTCACACACAAGACACAAATATTTTTGGGTAAACTACCCATAGAAAAACCCTGGAGGGAAAATTAGTTTTGATATGCTTTTATTAAGGTCAAATTAGGGCTCCCGTAACAGGGACAATAACCCACTAAGAGAAATATACACTGCAGAAAAACTTGTAAATTCCTGTGTTGTTGTACGATCCTTGTACCAACATGTTTCTTGAGGTGTACACGAGAATTATTCAACAAAACCACATACATATGTGATTGTCTCCACTGAGACCTACGTACACATATGAAAAACCTGTATGGAAAATTTTGTATGGTGTTGTGCTTCTCTTTGGCTTTGATCCTATGAAACCCACCTATGGATTCCTCTACTCTCTCTTCTTCTTAACCTGTATGACCTCTAGATGGAATTCCTTCTCCACCTATCCAAGATACTGAATCATGGTCCTTTGTGATCTAAACCTCTCTTCACCAATACTTGGATGAAATATCTTCACCCAATCTGTGAGATCTTCTCATTCTAGTGTAAGAAAAAGTCCTTCTTTCCCCCTACACTCCTCACATTAGAAAACGTCCTTATTTTCTATCTTTAACCTTGTTCTCTAACCAAAGTCTCTTGACCTTGACCTCTTGTCAAAAGTTTCTTCCTCCTTCTCCTAGCCTTGATTTTATAATTATGAGTTACAACCTATTTCTAATATCCAAAGTGATCTATGACTGAGATTACTTCTCACACCCACTTGATATTTAGATTACATGTTGCATGCTCCCTAAATAACTCAATTAATAAAAACATGTTTTATTTAATTAATTACTTTTAACTAAAGTAAACTCAAGACCATAAGACTTTCGACGAATTCCACATGCTAGACACATGACAATGTGGAAGTACCTGTCCGATGCTACCACTAACATCATCAACAAAGGCGAGTTGTGTCACTCTGCCCAAGTTGCAATCCAAGCTCGTTGAGCTCATATATTGTAACTGTTTTGCAATAAGAAGACTTAGCCAGGTATTAGGAACATCTTTTGCCTCCCACACTATATCTGTGTATGTCTCTTATTTGTTTCACGAGTGTTCTATTCATTTTATGGATGTATGATTAAATGACTAAGTGTTAAGTTGTTAACAAATTGTTTGAGTATACAAGTGAGTTTCACTAGAGTAAGAGTGTGACTCACCCGTAGCCTTGAACGGAGTATGGGTATGCTCTAGGTGAAGAGGTGTAGTCTAGATGAAGTATCCTTGGTGTTTCCAAGTATCCAAGTGAAAACTGTCATGGTGCCACATGGCATTAATAGGTGCATGATCGTAACATTCAGGAAAAAATCCTGTGTGGACACGATACTAATGATTTAGTCCATGAGTGAAAATTATTACATTCATGAGTCTTTTAAGATCACTATTGATCAGAGTGTGATATGGGTGAATGCAATACCAAGAAGTAACTCATTGTTCAATTGTTGCATTTGGTTTTGTTAAATAATTATGTGTGTGTGGAGTTAGAGTGTAAGGCAAACTGTGTGTAGAGTTGAGATTGTATAGAAAGAGATTCAGGGTTTTGTAGTTGTGAGCCCATTGATTGTGTAATATCTTTCCTTTATAGAGAATTTCTATTGAAACTCTGGCTAGATTATTCAAAATATTAAAGTGTTGACAAGACCACAGTTGTTCAGAGTATGATTGAGGAACATAACTATTGAGTCAAGGTGTAGTTATTGTTGAAAATTTTAGTGATGAATTTCTCTATCGACCACTAGAAAACTGGGTTGAATTATTGAAATTGCCATTACAATGTGGGCATGATCAATATCTTGTTGAGTGGATTAGGGTTTGAATATGATAACCTTTTGCATCGATTCGATTGATAAATCACTATAATGGTTGGACATTTCTCGATTAACAACCATCGTAGATTGTATCATGTTGAAGCCCCAATTATATATCTTTCAGAGTATATGTGTTACACATTATTTTGGTCACTCTGGTGATGTCTCTACAGTTATGTGTTTAGGCTCTCATAAGGACCTTTTGCCCGAGAAAAGTGACTGTTGTCTTCTTCTACAAAACATATTTTTAAGATGATTTCATAGGCCGCATGTATTGTAGGGTGCAAAAACCCTGATTCTCGCAGGATACTCTATACTTGGATTGCGAGGTGTTTGCAATTTGCTCTATAAGAAGGGTGAGAACCTGCTTCAAAGATTAAAAGGGATAAGAGGTTACAAAGGTTCTAGAAGAGGATCTTCTAGAAAATGAGTTGGCATTCGCATGGTTGGCATCCTACTGAATTCTCAAATTTAGTGGGATCATCCTCATCCCTTTAATCATCTCTCCTTCTCCTATATAATGAAAGGTTTCTCAAGGAAGAGGTTAAGAAATATTGAATAGAGAATTGATGAAAGAATAGGTTCATAATTGTGTGAGAAAACCTGTTTGAATTGATGCTTGAGGCTTCCATTTGTCCATCAAGCCATAGTGGATCTTCTTCATGCAAGTGTGGAGAAAGTGTGTGTTGTAACAAAGGACCACCGAAAGGAAGCTTGTGACATCAAAGAAATCTGGTTGTATCTTCTACTTTCATTTAATATAATACAATGGAATGTCCCTTTCCCATAAAATCATGCTTATTTTATTACATGACTCCTTGATCACATGTTTAGGTCTTCATTGAATGTATTATTATTGCTTTCACCTTGGTCAATTTGTGTCGTTGTAGATCTGATATCACAAGACTACTGAAGTGAAGCAGGGACAACAAAGACATAAGGAAGCGATATCTAAAGGTATGTCACTTATTCCTCCTTCAATGACAAATTCAATGATTGTAACTTAGGGAAAGTGTCATGTCATGTCCTGTTTTGTTCTAGATCTAGGTGGATCTAGGGAGATTTGTTAGTGTTCGCATATACCAATTTATCCTATAACAAAATTGGCGACTCCATTGGGGATACGACTCATTTTGTGATTTTTTGTTGGCCATTTTCTCTTAGCCTACTCTTTTTCATTTCCAACCAGTCTCTGAGTCTGTAGGAGACCCACATAGACTCTCTGGACCTAGAAGTTCAATAAATTTTTTTGTCCCTTTTCCAAATTCTCTTTGATTACAAACAGTCTCGCACTGTACCTCTCTATAGCCTACGAGAATAATTAATTTTTGCACCCTACTGTTCAGTCTAGTGCGACCTTCTCACACCCTCCTAGTGTCTAGACTGCGAGAATTCCTAATTTTCACACTCTACCCCACTACTAGGCTTCAAACTCATTTGTAAAAGTTTTGGATTAGGTCTTCTTGTCTTTTTGATGCCCATATTTGTTTGTTTACCTGGGAAGAACTTCTTTTTCCAGTGTTTGACTGTTTCTTGACTTCAAATCTTGTGGTTGATTGGTTTTCAGAGATCGAAAACTCTTCATAATCATTTTTCCTAGTTTTGCTTCTTGACCCTTTATTAACAAGGGTATAATCTCTGATTCTGAGATATGAGTGCTTGTTTGGTCAAAAGTCTTTGATTGGATTAAAGTTGGGATTAATTGTTCTTTTAGATTGCTTGCTGCTTGGAAAGTTCTTTGTCCATGCGCATTTGAAGAGACCTTTTCTCGTCAATTTTTTAATTTTATCTCCATTGAAAGATCGATTTGGGTGTTTGTTGAGTATTTTATTTTCATTGGTTGCTTACCTTTTCTTAGTTCCATCCCTATTTTTTGGTTTCTAAAAAAAAAAATTAAGTCTTTTTCTTTTAAGCAATCATTTATTCAGAAAATATTGGCATTAAAATATCGAAAGAGAACAAATAGTGAATTTACATTGTAAATGATTGTTTGGTACTACATTTAAAAAGATAATTGTATATCATAGTTTGCATTGTTCCGGAAAACTCCTTTTTCCCTATTGTAGATAGAATTCATCGAACAAAAGTTTGTATCATTCATTTCTATTCACACATTGTTGGGTCAAAGTCTTACACAACATCGGTTTCATTTCTGTCTCTCTCTTGAGTAACAACAACCTTTAATAATATTGCGCAACTTTAAAATTCAACTAGTAACATTTTTTAGGGCTCTTTTGCACCAACATTAGCTAGGTTAGAGCTTTGGAATAGGCAGTGAGACACACTCTCCAAAGCGCAAAACACACAATAGTATCTTGTGATAGGGAGTGTCAAATTCCATTTGCGACATTTTTTCCTGGGAAGCCCTTCTCACACAAGGGTCAAACCTGAGGTCACATTGATATTGACAAAGTTACTCACCCTGATTTGTTGATATCAGTGTAGATATTGCATGTATTACGAGGGTCGCTTGAAGGTATACCCACAATGATGAGTGGAAGCCTCTCAAGTTGATTTCGGGCTAGATACCCTGCCCTTGCGTGTGGATTGGACTGTCGACTATTTCTCCAAGCATCATTGTTCTTTGTGGTAACTTTAGTAGCCTATATTCTTAGAGTCTTACACAAGGTGATTGTGGAGGGATAAGTCTTCACAGTACCTAGAATCGACGTTGGCCAGACTCACTCGGGCTCCTTGGAGGGTATACTCACGATTATGTGTGGGAGTTTTCACCAGGGTGTAAGTTCGTTAAGTAGGTCATCAACGTAACTTTTCCACCCTAACCCATCCCCTTATTGCCTCGACGTTGGATTTCATCACCAACTAGTGACTTCAGAATATGAAGGTCTTGTTTGCTTGGTTTTTCCTAGATTTTACTAGCACGTGTTGTTTGTTTCCATAAGTTGGCCATAGAATTTATTTCGTAAGATTTTAGCTTGATCACCATTGACCCTCCACGCCACTCACGTAGAATGCAAGGACTACCCCCAGAAGATCTAAAAGGTTCTCAACCCTTGCCTACCAACTCACTAGAGGGCTCTCCTCAACAGAGTGAAGTCCAAGACATTGCCACTTCACGAGTGGAAAGAACTAACTCTTTAGAACAATTCCGAATTACAGATTCTCGAGAGGGCTTGCGAATTCCTCCCGACTCTGTGAGATGTATTGTTCAAGTGAATTCATCTAGAGAAATTGTTGTTGAGTCTTCTGGATTACCAATCGAACCTTTCACAGGCCCTGAAGGTCAGGATCCTTTTTGGACTACTGACATTTTTAGACGGGATCTCTTTGGCTTAGGAGCAGGCGTTGATATCACTGTCACACCTGAGCCACTCGAAACCTCCAATCCATATGCGATACCTTTTATTACTGCCTATTGTTTCCTTGGTTCAAATGCTCAACCAACTGACCATATCTTAACTATCCCCCTTCAAATGACCCACTATACAATGGTCCCAAATACTTTGACTATTCCCACTAGGAATACGGTGGCTAGCCAAGCCCCCATTGGTACACCTCTTTCGCCTAGACTCACCCCAACACTTCCCCCTAGATATCATGCATTGAATGCTTCTATTCCCACTCCTACACAAATCCCATCCAGGTCCTGGCATTTCCACTCCTTCTGGGCACCCTCTTGTTCCTAGTTTCATCCCGACACTTCCTCGGCCCTCTTCTAGGGGGTCTCTTCCATCCCATATCGGAGGAACCAACCCTAGTGGCACCACCCATTCTTTCAAACCTAATTACTAGATTCCTGTTGGTGGACAATTTAACTCTAGAGGCCAAATGCAACCCCCGATTGGAGGGCAACCCCCACCTACCCCACCCTATGGACAAAACATACCTGCAGCCTTGGCCCAGTATTGGAACCATCTTATCCAAAATAGTCCTCAATCAATTCAGGGGAAAAAACCTCAAGCTAGATCTTTCATACCCCTAGTACAGGCCAACCATATCCAGGTCTGTCCAATCCCATTTGGGGCTCAAACGCTCAACCCAACGTCTCTGTTCAAGGGAACAACCCTAACCAATACAACACTATAAATTACATGCCTCCACACCAATAACCGAATCTACCCAGATCTTCGCATTACATTCAAAATGCTTATGGTCCTACTGGTATACCTACGGGACTCCCTCCCCAAAGTCACCAATACCCCCACGTGAATAGACAGTTACCCTTATTAGCTACCCTAGATCTCCCTGATCTGTCTAGGATTTTGAATGATCCTATCATTCACTCTCCTCAATGGCCCATAATACCATCCAAACTACCATCCGACATTCCTAAGTTCGATGGTAAACCGAGAGAGGACCTGAACAATCATGTTATGACTTTCCACCTTTGGTGTTCATCCAACTCTTTGATGGATGACTCTATTCGATTACGTCTTTTTCAACAAAATCTCACGGGTTCTGCCGCGAAGTGGTATATAGAATTACCATGAGGCTTCTTCACTGATTTTAACACCCTCGCCATGGATTTCCTCACCCACTACCAGTTACCGATCCATTACGAAACAAGAACTAAAATTTTGAGTTCTTTCAAACAAACCAAAGCCACTCATATCTCTGATCACATTCATGAGTGGTGACAGAGACGATGCCTCATCAAACTCGACCATACCTATCAGTTACTGGCAGAGTGGTTCACGAAATCATTAGTGAATGACATCACTCATGACATCACCATGGTTGGAGCTATCACATAAGAACATGCGATCAGTCGTGCTCAATACCTTGACCTCATTTACTCACAAACGGGTACTCTTTACGATTTACCCCCTGACGCACCTCGTCCTTCTACTACCACTACTTCAACTACTCCTGCTACTTCTCATGCAACTAATGATGTGATTGGCACTTTCCATGCCCAACCTCACTCCACACAAGCCTCTACCACCAACCCCAAGTCTGTTGCTTCTAATGTTCAACATGCTCTGTCTCCTACTCCTCCCGCCGGCAAGACTTCTGAGGTGAATTCTGTTCAATCTACCCCTGCCGGAAAGAATAAATCCAAAAAAGGGAAGGGTAAGAATAAGGAGGATAAAAATAATCCACAATCTGAGAAGACCAAAACACAACCTGTTGACGATAAGGATAAGCGCAAACCCCGATACCCTTGTCTTATCTGTGGTGATGATCACTACACTAAGAATTGTCCAAGACGAGCCGAGGTTACTAAGTTCCTTCAAGGGACCCAAAAATCGCCTACTCCGACCGTGTTGTCACAACCCTTCCCTTCTCAATAGTAGGCCCAATTGGTCAGTCAAGACCAACCCTCCCCCTCCACTACATCCTATGTCTTAATGTGTACATGTGATTCAAAGAAGAATGACATCACACTTACCACTCGAGCCAAAGATTATTCTTCCTCCAAAGAGAGGGTTGATGAAATACCTCCTTCATTGGTCCAACCATCTCCTTCAGCTCCACCTACCTATGGTCCTCTTCATCTTGAACGACCGAGCCTAGATATAGTTATTCTCCCTCCCCCAAAGGGTTTTGCTCGAAAGTCTGCTTTCAATACTCATGCGCGTGCTGCCCAGAACTATAGTATTGTAGAAGATCTGGCCCAAACACCGTCCGCGATGTCAGCCCTCGAAGTCCTTCAAAGTTGTCACACACAACAGAAAGCACTGTTGAAAGCTATTGGTGGAATCGAACCTACGGATAAAAATTTAATAATTTTTGACTTGGAAGATCACATTCTAAGGTTACCCCCTCAACTCGCATTTCAAATACAAGTTATTGTCTCCAACAAGAACATTTGTAGAACAATTATCGATAAGGGTGCCTCGACGTGTGTCATGTCTATTGCCTGCTGGAAAGCCATCAACTCTCCTCCCTTAACCGAATCACACAACACGCTCAAAGCCTTTAATGGCTCGGGATTTAATCCTTAAGGTGTCCTCCCTTCGTTGCCTATTACGTTAGAAGGCAAAACAGTCAACGTTGAAGTTGAGGTCTTTGACACTCCTCTCAATTACAACCTTTTACTTGGTCGTAGCTGGATCGATTCTATGCATGCAGTTGTGTCCACTCTTTTCCGTGTCATACGTTTCCCACATTAGGGAAAAGTAATTATGGTGGACCAATTGGCCTTCTTTAACTCTGATACATGTACCAACAACGTACCTTTCATTGCGAAAACACCCCATGGATATGAGAATGTCGGTGTGGGTCTTCTTAAAGATTCCTCTTTGATGGGTACTTTCCCCATTCCACCACCCGATGTTCCACATCCACTTGTCGCCTCGATAAACATGATTTCCACCTCTGTTTGAGAAACCCTTACGTCTTATGACCCATGGATAGTACCCAACCTCAGTGATAATCTTCGCTATGGTAACCAAATGCTTTTGAGTTTGGTCGAATCCATTTATCAAGCCATTCAATCGACAACCCTTTCTACCCCCTCTCTCAGTGATTTATCTTCGGATCCATTCCGTGTCATTTTTCCTATAGACGAGATGATTATGTATGTTATGTCCATGGAAGATACCCCTTGGGATGATGGACATCATCGTTCCATTCTCTTTCTGGAACAACACACCATTGAGAGTTACCAACAGATCTCGACTCCGTCGACCGTTGTCATCATTTATACCATTCCCGAGTCTACACACGATATGTTCTATGAAGGGAACTTAAGTAATATCTCACCCACCATCCCCCTCGACATATCCATTAAACCTAGAGTTGTCGAAAATGTGCATATCGGAGCTTCATGTTCCAATGACGACGTTGTCACCTACAAGTCTCTTTTTCAATAATTTTGTGATGTCTTCACATGGAGCTATGAATAAATGTCAGGTATTGACCCCGACATTGTTGTACATGAGATTAAGACATACCCGGGTGCTAAACCCATCTGGCAACGACTTCGTCCGATCCACCCGTGTAAAGCAACTACTATCAAGCTTGAAGTTGAGAAACTTCTTAAAGCTATCTTTATTTACCCTGTGGCTCTAACTGACTGGGTTTCCAATCTTGTTCCAGTTAACAATAAATAAGGTATGATACATGTGTGCGTTGATTATAGGGATATTAACAAAGCTTGTCCTAAGGACAACTTCCCCACCCCCTTCATCGACCAGACCGTCAACGATTGTGCCAAGAGTGAAATCTTCTCTTTGATGGATGGTTTCTCTGGATATAATCAAATCAATATCGTACCCGCCGACCAACACAAGACCTCTTTTATTTGTCCTTGGGGCACTTTTTCCTACCGGAAACTACCCTTTGGTTTAAAGAATGACGACACAAATTTTCAACGTGGTATGTCTTATGCCTTTCATGATATAAAGCACATTGTCCAACCATATCTCGATGACCTACTGGCTCATTTCATGCACCGTGTAGATCATCCAACACACCTCCAAGCCATTTTCCTTCGATGTCGGTTTTACCGTATATGCTTAAACCCGCACAAATGCATTTTTTGTGTAGAATCTGGCCGACTTCTAGGATTTATTGTTTCACGTAAAGGGATCCGGGTAGATCCTTTGAAGTTCAAGGCAATTCTCAATCTCTCTCCTCCTTCCTCACTTCGCTAACTACAAATTTTGCAAGGGAAGGAAAAATTTCTACGTCGTTTCATCCCAAACTATGCTGAGCTAACCCTCGGATTTACTCGATTGCTCAAGAAAGGTTATGAGTTTGTATGGGATACCACTGCCAACAAAGCTTTTGACACTTTAAAACTGACTTTAACCCGTACCCCACTACTTTTCCCACCCAATTACAGTCGAGATTATTTCCTGTATCTCGCAGCCTTAGACTCTACCATTGCTATGGTTCTAGTCCAGGAGGATGATTCTCATGATGAACATGTCATTTATTATTTGAGTCGGTGTCTCACGACTACCGAAGCCAAGTATTTACATGTTGAAAAACTAACCTTGGCAGCTGTACAAGCTGTCCAACGATTTCGGCAATATATCCTTTTACGCAAGACTACTGTGATTTCCAACTACAACCCTATGCAACACATTCTTACACACCAATTGATAGGGGGGAAATACTCCAAATGGATTTTCATACTCCAGGAGTTTGACGTAGAATTTGAATGCG
The DNA here is from genome assembly GCA_010110895.2 of Picea sitchensis. Lineage (NCBI taxonomy): Eukaryota > Viridiplantae > Streptophyta > Pinopsida > Pinales > Pinaceae > Picea > Picea sitchensis. The sequence goes on along the minus strand of SNQJ01S0000902.1, from coordinate 73,908 downwards.
TTGAGTCCAAGAAATCCTTGGTGTTTTCCGAATTGATATGTGACCTTCCCTATTCTGAGACGAAAAATGTAGCAGAGGATTCATTATCCAATGAATCCCTTTTTATGATAAGTTTTGATGACCTTTGTTATGGGGATATCATTATATATCTCCAGACTTAGACTTTCCGGCCCCGTTTGTCTAGCACTGATCGCTGTCGAATACATTACCAAGCCCATCAGTATATTATCCTCGGTGATACCCTTTATCGTTGTGGGATTGACTCCGTTTTTCGGCAATGCCTCACCTTTGATGAAGCTGAGAAAGCCTTGAATGAATGCCATTTTGGAGCATGTGGTGGCCACATGTCTGGGTATGCTACTGTCCAAAAGATCTTATGAGTTGGGTATTTTTGGCCTTCTTTATTCAAATATTGCATTATCGCTGTCCAAACATGCCATGCTTTCCAAACATACAACAACAAAATACGATCACACCCTTCTCGTCTACACCTTGTAGTCTCCGTTGGACCTTTTGCGAAATGGGGTATCGATTTCATGACATGTCACCCTCACTTGGCCGAGGGGCATGGATACATTATTGTAGCTGTAGATTATTTTACGAAATGGGCCGAGGCGATGCCTACATTTGAAAATATAGGAAAGACTGCAACATTATTCATATTCAATCATATCATTGCTCGATTTGTTGTTCCCCACACTATCGTTACTGATCATGGTAGCCACTTTAGAAACTTCATGATGTCTAAACTCACCAAAAAGCTGGGTCTTCACCATGAAAACTCAACACCCTATTACCCATAGGCCAATGGCCAGGTTGAAGCAATAATCAAGTTCCTCATTACCATGCTTCGACGAATGATAGGGATTCACAAAACTAGTTGGCACACGATGTTTTTTTCAGCATTGTGGGCTTACCGGACATCTGTCAAGTCTGCTACTGGGTTTACACCTTTCCAATTAGTTTATGGTATAGAATCCATCTTGCCGATTGAATGTGAGATACCATCTCTAAAGATACCGGTTGAACTTCTCCCAAACACTTCTGCTGAAGAAGAACATCTGTTGTATCTTATACAACTGGACGAAACCCGTTGTGATGCCACCCTAGTTATAGAAACCCAGAAGAAATACGCCAAAGCCCAATATGACAAACATGTCAAACCACACGTTTTCTATGAAGGTGATCTAGTTCTCCTTTATGAACAAGATCGGGATTTGCTAGGAGCCGAAAAATTTGAGGCTATGTGGCGAGGTCCTTATATCGTCAGACGAGTGTTGGAGAAAGGAGCCTACGCGTTAGTAGATAATAATGGTGTCCCTTTGGCTGAACCCAAAAATGGGCTTTACTTAAAGAAGTACTATTCTTAGGTCATATGTGCATGAGTACTTGTATTTTATTGTATCATACTCTTGTGTGTTACTTTAGTGTGATTTTTCGTTATTTGGTTTCTACCCTCGACCTCTTACCTTGCATTTTGCTTGGTTTCTAGATGTCGGAATCTTCGCTACCCCACATTGGCTTCGTCGATGACGCTAGTCGTAATAATCAGAACCTAGCTTCTGCGACATGGGAAATTTATGCACCTACAAATGAACTTATCAGTCTACGAGGTATCTGCCTCGATCGTGCGACCAATAATATCACAACATATAGCACCGTCATCGAATTGTTGACTGATGCTATTTCGCTTGGTATCCGCCACCTGGTTATATGACTTGATTCATAGCTAGTAGTGCTACAGTTAAGTAATGTCTATGCTATCCGAAGTCCTACTTTATTGCGGGTATATCTATGAATTTGCCTCTTGGAATATTATTTTGATTATATTGAATATCAACACATTCCTAGATGTCTAAATACATTGACTGATGCTTTAGCTAATTATGTGTTAGACAGACATCTGAGATATTTATAAAACCAATCACACATCATATGTATACAAGACAAAATAAGCCGGTAGAAGCCACGTATATATATATAAATATATAACGATAAAAAGTTTTACAGAAACTTTTTATCCAAAGACCAAAATATCAAAATGTGAAGCTCATGGATTCTACAAGATAGTATCACGGATGATGCCCACGGTAACATACAACTGCTCAAGCTACCCTATGGAGAAATCGACCAAGAGAGTCAGACACGCCCATAGTATGGTGTTGATAGCGTCTCGGGATCTCCCCAATAGGGATGTCTAGGATGTCTGCAGTCATTCCCTCTAAGTTCTGTTCGATTGCCTCGTAGTCCTCAACATCCCATCATGCAACTGGAGCCACTTCCCCTCATCTCTGAATGGGAGATGTTCCTGGAGGTCAATACGGCCCCACATATGTGTCATCAAAAGAGATTTTCGATTAGTCCTTGGATTGAAAAAATAAAAAAACATTTTATATAATAAAATTTTCAAAAAAACAAAATGTGTACTTCTTACCTAAGTCACCCCACTGAGCATCCTCAGTAATAACCAAATCCGGATCACCTCGGAAATCCAAGCTGGCATATGCATAGTCATCAATCATCAGCATCTAGGGCCTCAACCAGTAAAAAATGAATTGTTATATTTGATTATAGGGCCTGCTACGTGCCGAGCCATGAGGTTACACCACCTCATAATCCTCGGATCCCGTGGGGCCGATAAACCCCAATCTACCTATAGAAATAGTAGTGGGACCCTCTCAAGGAAGAAAGACACCAAAATTGACCTGTACCCGAACTGTTTTAGGTTACCCCTTCTGCACTTTGTCAGTTTCCTCTTCATGTTGCGAAGAACCACGTCAGACCAGTTGAAAACCCGAGGCTCTGTGCACTCTATTGCATACTGGAAATAGCTCTGGAGAGCCATGTGCGGAGCCACGCTCCCGACCATGCATGCAATGGTAAACAAGATAGTCCGTAAGGTAAGATATTGGACACCCCAGATGGTGAATTTACCCTTGCTTCTCTTCGCCTCGAGAACACAATATTGGCGAACATACTTTCTCATAGGAAGTCCACCGCCTCTACCTTCGTTCAGAGTTGCATGGTATCCATGTCGTGACAACCCTGTCAGAAAATAGATATCCTTGATATCCAGTGTAAGCGTATGGGTCACTACATGAAATACCTATTGATCCACATCCCACATGTGGACCAGGTACTCTAACAACCTGAGTTGGGCTCTCATGCCCTGGATCCTGAAATTTTTTAAAATCCCACATTCCCGGAGGGCAACAATTGTACCTGAATCATTTCCAGGAATGGCATCATCCTCCTTGTGTTTTCTTTCCCTCCATTCCAACATCGTGATGATCAATACCTACAATGGAGTCATTAGAAGGAAGTTAGCAACTCAATTTAACCTCTTGAATAAATTTTTATTGAGCAAAAACATACACGAAAATCCGTTTTTCGGCCCTCGCAGGAGAAGCTTTTACACAACACGAGATTCTCGCAGGTGCATTGAAGGCCACCTATGAAAACCTTAGGTTCTCGTGGGTCCCGAATGGCCCACCTACGAGAATGACTGAGCGAACCTACCGGCCCCAAAATGGACTCAAACACTAAAATTTGCCAATAAAAATCAAATATAACCCATGAAAAAGTTGAAGAATCAGGAGATTACCTTGTTGGACGAAACCATTTGCTAAATGATCGCTTGTACCTCTTGTAATCGACCGAAGAAATTTGGGAAAAAAAGAGGTGTGTTGGAAAAGTTTTTTGACAAAGTAACAATGAAATGGTAAAAAGGGCTTTTCATCCATATTTATTCACTTTTTTACTATTTTTCATTGATTTTTTTATATTATTTATATTATTTTTCCTCAAAACCTATTACCCTAATGGCTTTGTGAATATGTTTTTTTCACAGATAGATGACCTGGAAGCCCGAACGATGGTGTATGAACATTTTTTCTTCACATGTACAAATACCGTTTTAGGGTTTTGTAGGAAAAACCTCAAGCTCAGTATTCGTTCATTCTCGCGCTCGAAAATACATGAGAATGCAACTGAGTATACTCTTGTCGTCTTTTCGTACTCGTCATGGTAACACGAAAACAACGAAAATAAGGTAGTATCCTTTAAGCTCTTTTCACGCTCCATAAAAATGAAAAGATTGTTGAGCGATATTGTTCTTTTCACGCTCGTAGAAGTATTTGAAGAAAATGTTTAATGAGCAATAGTTTACCACTTTTTTGGTCTCGTCGAACTAATTTACGAAAAAGGAACTAGGAGAGTTCTCTTTAAGTACTTTTCAGACTCTCAAAACATGAAAAAACCCCGAGTTTTCTATCTTTGGACTCGTTAAACAAACATCGAAAGGCCCTTATGGGACTGAACCACTCCTTTCTAGGGTTCGTTAAACATACTCCAAGGGACTCGTCTGAAGGATGAGCTTACATCAACAAGCATATGTTATCCTCCTCAATCTTATGTAAAAATAAAGAGGTACTCGCCAGAAATGGTGGGGGAAATTTTGGGAAAGGGATATGCCTTCGCATTTGTATTAGTGGCAGTAAGCGTCACTCTTGAACATAACACCCCCTATTCATCATTTGAATATGGGTTTGGAAATCCATTTATCTCTCGTCTGACTTGCTACAAGGTCATATCCTGGGTTGTCTTTGATTCAATGCTGCCAAGACCATTGTCGTGTCGTTAATATGTTTAAAAGAAGTCCAAACAAGCCTTCCATTGAGTCGACCATCTGCAGTTGTCAATTCTTACCATGTCGGCCTTCCCTATGTCCGTTTCAAATCATATTCATACTTTGACTTATCCTAAAAATATGTTATTTCGTGTCATTGATGGGGGATACATTAAGGCCCTCCTGTGACGAGTTTTTTTTCTGTCGACTCCAACTCATTATTTGGGAATAAGACTTAGAAATCATTTAGTACCTTAGAACCTGCATGCCTTAATGGAAGGTCTCTTCACTTTTGACAGTGGATTCACATCATTGGTCCCTGATCGAGAGATTCCGTCGAGTGTTCGACTTCAACTCATTTATTCACATTCGTTCGGATTGTACTTAGGTACCTTTGGAGTCATTGACATCAATGGTGATTTCCCTCACACTTGTTAACAGTTTTCATCAATGACCGGTAATCGAGGGGTTTCTACCATGTTCGACTTCGACACATGTAATCACATGGATAGATTCGTACTTTCAGACGATGGGATTGAAGACCCTGGGTCTCATCTTTTTGTTCCAGGTTGTGATGGAGTATTTATGATTTGTATCGACACATAGATCCACTTTGTATGTTGCATGGCTATGTACTAATCTGAGTCTTCTAACACATAGATCCACAGTGTATTCCTGGTGGCTACATATCATTTTGATGACATGGATCCATGGTGTATGATTGGTGGCCATGGCCTACATTTGTGATTTCATTCATTTGTGGTCTGAGCATGGGAATGCCTACCTCAGAACTGGTATTATATTCTGCAGATGCTTGATTGTTCGTAGGTTTCTAATTAGGTGCGATCCTTGTTTCTGACACACACACACATTTTACAAAGTATTTCGGCTGTCACGAGTTCCCTCCTCATACTTTGGGGGGAATTCTGTTACAAATTATTGTGGTCAGTATGGTGATGTCTCTACAGTTATGTGTTCAGGCTCTCATAAGGACTTTTTGCCTAAGAAAAGTGGTTTTTGTCTTCTTTGAAAAAACATATTTTTAAGATGAGTTCACAGGCTGCATGTGTTGTAGGGTGAGAAAACCTTGATTCTCGCAGGCTACTCTATTCTTGGATTGCGAGGTGTTCACAGTTTTCTTTATAAGTAAGGTGCGAACCTGCTTCAAAGATTAAAAGGGAGAAGAGGTTACGAAGGTTCTAGAAGAGGATATTCTAGAAAATGAGTTGGCATTCACATGGTTGGCATCCTACTGACTTCTCAGATTTAGCGGGGTCATCCTCATCCCTTTAATCATCTCTCCTTCTCCTATATAATGAAAGGTTTCTCAAGGAAGAGGTTAAGCAAGATTGCATAGAGAATTGATGAAAGAATAGGTTCAGAATTGTGCGAGAAATCCTGTTTGAATTGATGCTTGAGGCCTCCATTTGTCCATCAAGCCATAGTGGATCTTCTTAATGAAAGTGTGGAGAAAGTGTGTGTGTTGGAACGAAGGACCACCGAAAGGGATCTTGCGACATCAAGGCAATCTGGTTGTATCTTCTACTTTCATTTAATATAATACAATGGCATGTCCCTTTCCCATAAAATCACTATTATTTTATTACATGACTCCTTGATCACATGTTTAGGTCTTCATTGAATGTATTATTGTTTCTTTCACCTTGGTCAATTTGTGTCGTTGTAGATCTGATATCACAAGACTACTTAAGCGAAGCAGGGACAACAAAGACATAAGGAAGCGATATCTAAAGGTATGTCACTTATTCCTCCTTCAATGACAAATTCAATGATTGTAACTTAGGGAAAGTGTCATGTCCTATCCTATTTTTTTCTAGATCTAGGTGGATCTAGGTCGATCTATTAGTGTCCACATATACTGATTTATCCTATAACAATATGATATCCGTTTTATGAATTGGGGGCCTTGGTTTAGTTTTCTGACAGAAAAAAATCACCAATCCTTAATCTCTGTGATCGTAGCTTCGAGTAGAAGCTGAAAGTGGTGATGGAAGTGCACATTGTGGAGTCGAAGCCTGAAGTCACATCATGGAGTTTTGACTATGGATTCCACACGTTTTCCCACAGTTCCATCACAAATTATGAGTGAGAAATCAAGCTCAGTGGATGATTTCATGGAAATTTATTTGTACTAATGAAATTAAAAGAGTAGTCTTTAGTACAGGAAAAAGTGAAGAAAGGAACTCTCCAAGACCATGGTTGTCGACTCGTTAGTAGTTGATAGAGTTACAAATTATATTTGAGCATGGGTTGAATGTTGGTTCATTGACAATTTGTATGAATCAAAGCCTTGATATTTGAAGTGGAGACTAGTAAGCAAATGATTAAAGTTCAGTGATATATGTTCTTATTATAGAAAGTCTATTTACCCATGCATTAATTGGTATTAGAACAGGAACAATCATGCATATTATTGAGGAAAGAAGAAATCCTTTAAAGTTATTTGAGTAACTAGAAAAAATCCAAGACAAATATCATGAAGAGTATGTTTAGGCACATAAGTGTTTGGAGGACTAGATCTTGGACTAGATCTTGTAGGTAAATGGGTCTTACATTTTCTAGTCAATTATGGTAATAACAATATATGTGTTTTTGTAGGTAGAAACAAAAATAAGAAGGAGAAATTATGGCCAAAACCTTTACAACAGAGAAACTGTAAGAGAGAGAAAGAGGGAAATATAACAATTTCTAGTTGAGGTTGGGTAGAAGTTGTTGAGACAATTCCACAGTTGCAATTGTGGGTAGAATTGTCTTGGAAGATAACAGTTCCAACAAGGCAGTGCTAGGGAGAACTATCATAGTGAGCCCAAAGAAACTCACATAGAAAGAAATGAATATGGATATGGATAGTTAGGCTGAGGGTTCAAAAGATATCCAAAGTAAGATGGGAGAAGATTAAAAGAAATTTGGAATGGGGATAGCTGAGTTCAAGGAAAATATCAGTGTTATGATGAAGCCTCTACAAGAGAGAGTTGGAGAAGACCATAGATGTGGATGGAAGTTGAGGAAAATAGTTAAAGGTCCTATTTTTCAATTATTTGTAAGGAAATTGAGGAATATATTCTATGTCTGGATAAAGATAGGGGAGAAACCTATAAAAGATGAGTATGGGAAGAAATCCTTTGGAGAAAGACAAATAGTTCACATTTGTGAACCAGGGAGCAATGCTTCGAGAATATGGTAAAGGAGAGTTAAGGTTGCCATAATAGTGGCTAGGAAAGATGAAGAATGATGAAGGAATCCAAATTAGTCTTAAGCAACATCCAAGAATGCCCATGAAGGGTATTATAATTGAGGAAGTTTATAGGGTTTCATCCAATACCTAAACAAGTTAGAGGATGAAATAATTAGCTTGTTAATGAAGAGAAATTTAGTAAAAGAGATTGTGGATTTTGAAGGAATAGATGATCCATAGGAGGTCATGAGATCTAGAAAGAAAGAAGGAAAAATGATGAAGACATCAATGGAGAAATGGATAATTCACCTAAAAGAAGGACAGGTGGAAGCATGAATGCAAAAAACATTCAAGGGAGGAGATTCAAAGAGAAATAAAATAAAGGAATTTCAACAATAGGACATTATGAAATGGATCTTGAATAGAGTAGAGGAATAAGTTGGCTTGAAAGAAATTCAAATGTTGAAGTACATAAAGTCCTAAAATGGACTATCAAACGTGAAGGTAATCAAGAGATTGCAAGTCTAAATCTTGGATACCAAGGAGATTGTGTCATAGATGAGAAGAATGTGAGAATAATGTCTTTGGATGAAGGAGATTGTCAAAAATTTCTGAAGGATGACAATAGAGATGAGGTCATAATGATGGCCAAAACGCATAATCTAATGGTCAGTAGTTTGGATAAGAATATATAGGTGTGTGGATTTACTAGTATGATATATTTGTTGCAAGATTTCATATTTGATAAGAAATTATCTGCCTATGAGGTTGAAATAATTTTTAGACAGTATATTGACAAGATGATAAAATGGGAAAGGCATCTATGTGCCTTATATATTTGTGAAGAAGGGCATGGAGAAGGAGTTTTTATAACTCTCATGTATCAAGACATTTCCAAGGTGATGTCAAATGAATGGGGGCCCAATGTGCATGGGTAGAAGAATGTTTCTGAAGAGAAGATGACTGCAGAAGAATGGAGTGGAAAGTATGTCAAAAAGATTTTGAAATATCCATAGCATAAAAATGAAGAGAAAGAAGTGTCTTGGAAGGTAACAAGAATATTGGAATTGTTGTTGAACTCAGCGTGAGTTCAGGTTGTATCCAACAGGTTGCAAAGGAAAAGTGAGTTTGAAAAAGTGCATGTAAAGAGGAGGCGACATACTACTTGTGTACGACAGACATAAATTAGGACCAACAGATGGTCATTATTATGAATGAGAATATGATTCAAGAACCAATTAGACAAAGTGTTTTCTGTAATTTGCATGCAGTTATAGAGAAAGACATGAATACTGAAGATGGAAGCAATCAACTTGCAATCAAGTTAGTATGCAAGTTCATAATGGAAGAATAAAATGAGATGTACACCTTACAAATTTATGACTATGGGAATCATGGAGACAAAAGAGTTGTTATGGATTTTCAACACCATAAATTTTTCATTGGACCGTGGAATGATGAAGAATAAAGGTTGAAGAGAGAATATTGGATGCATAATTAGTAGGGGATGAGCCTGTTATATGATGAGTCAAGAATAAGAGTGTACAATGATGTGTAAGAAAGAAAAGTTGGTAAAGGATGCATGGAGTAGAGTTTCAAAGGTCTTGGGGCATTGACATGACACCTATGTGATTTCAGAGAGTATTATGAGTTTAAGATGTTGGAAAAAGATGCAAATGTTGAAGGGATGATAAAGAAGCAACACAAGATGTGGGATACATGAGGTGAAAAAGAATGCAACAATAGTAATGGAGACTCATGGACAAGAGTCTATGAAATTTTTGAAATTTCGTACCTTGGGAGTCTGATGTAGGAGCATCTCTCCTCAATCAAACTTATAATGAGACCTCTAGAAGGTCATATCTTTCATAAGAGGAATTCATTTTCTGGTAACTATGTAAATAAGCATCTAGAAGAGAGATTAAGTATAAGTTTTCTATTTTGAGTAAATCAGTTAGGAAGTTAGCAGAAATTGAGGAATTGGTTAGGGGTTTGCTAAAAAAAATAGGATAAACAATTCCTTATTTGGAGGATTCAAGTAGTTGTTATTCTATGTGTATTTAAGCAAATCATTGCAAGTCTTTTAGGGATGGATCAGAGTAATCAAGAGAGGATCTATATGACCCAGTAGGGTAGAATCCAGAGGATGTAATAGAGTCATGGTTTAATGAAACTATATTCTTGCAGAATTGAGTTATTTCATGATTCGTTCAACCTTTTTAAGAAATCAATGTCTGTGACTGTTAAATTCCAATTATTGATTGATTTTGTGCTAATGATCTAGTCCATGACTGCAAATTATTAAATTCTTGACTGTTTTAACATCGCTAGAGTGCGATCTAGGTGAATGCAATACCAATAAGTAACTCACTGTTTAATTGTTGCATTTGGTTTTGTTAAATAATTGATGTGTGTGGAGTTAGAATGCAGGGAAAATTGTGTGTAGTGTTGAGATTGTATAGAAGGATATTCGAGGTTTTGGAGTTGCGAACCCATTGAATGTGTACTATCTTTCCTTTATAGAGCATTGCTATTGCATTTCTGGCTAGATTATTCAAAATATTTAAGTGTTGGCGAGAACACAGTTGTTCATAGTATGATTGAGGGACATCACCGTTGATTCAAGGCGTAGTTATTGTTGACAAATTTAGTGATGAATTTCTCTGTCGACTACTGGAAAACTGGGTTGAATTATTGAAATCGCCATAACATCGTGGGCATAATCAATAACTTATCAAGTGGATTAGTGTTCGAATATGATATTATTTTGCATCGATTCGATTGATAAATTGTTGGAATAGTTGGACGTTGCTCTATTAACAACCATCATATATTATATCATGTTGAATCCCCAATCTGATAGCTTTCATATTATATGCTATTAGGTTTATGAATTGGGGGACTTGGTTTGGCGTTTCACAGCTTGGAGTAGAAGATGGAAGTGACGATGCAAGTGCATATTGTGGAGTCGAAGCTTGAAGTCACAACCTGGAGATTTGAATATGGACTCCACTCATTTTCCCACAATTCCATAAAAAGTTATGGGTGAGAAATTGAGCCCAGTGGATGATTTCATAGGCGTTTATTTGTACTATTGAAATTGAAAGAATAGTCTTCAATACAAGAAAAAGAGAAGAAAGGAACTCTCCAAGACCATGGTTGTTGACTCGTTGGCAATTGAAAGAGTTACGACTTATATTTGAGCATGGGTTGGATGCTAGTTCGTTGATATTTTAAGTGAAAACTGGTAAGCAAATTATTAAAGTTTTGTCATATATGTGTTTATTATTAGTAGAACAAGTATGTACTTGAAATTACACATAATTACACATCTCCAACATAATTACACATCTCCATCTCCATGTATTTTCTTTTTTATTGAAATATTTTAATTAAGATGGAGGTTGAAATATTTTATTTATGGTCAACATTGAAATAATATTTTTTAATAATATATTTTTTAAAATACCACATGTTAACTCTATGTTAAACATTAAATGAATTACACTTCCTCTTTGTATCGAAATATAGAAAACACATATCATAAGATTTTTTTTTTTTTACTTTCGGTTACTTTACACACACAGACTTCAAGTGGACATTGAAATATTTTGTTTAGGGGCCACATTGATTTTTTTTTGTTATTAATATTTTTTTTAAATTCCACATGTCAACTCCATGTTAATCACTGAAGGAATTACACATCCCCTCATTGAGATGTAAAACACCCCTCACACACATACATATAAAGTTGATATAAACATATTTCACTTAAGGTGGGCATTGCAATCATTTATCTATTGTCAACATTAATTTATTATTATTATTATTTTTAAATGCCACATGTCAACTCTAGGTTGAACATTGAAGGAATTACACATCCCCCTTATACTAGGCTCTAAAAAGTGCCTCTTAGCACAATAACCACATAATCAAATGTGGTGTCATTACTTAGAAAAAAAGGAAAATGACGTCGATTGACATATATCAATTATCTTTGATTATGTGGTTGTGCTAGTTACAACTAATGTGTAGAGAGAGGAGTAATAGATCTCTAGTTGACCATGTTTGACTATGGTTGGACATGGTTGACCATGTTTGACCATAGTTCACAATGATTGACTTTGGTTAAACATGGTTGACTATGGTTGACTATTGTTGACTTTGGGTGATTATGGTTGAGTATGGCGACAATCGTTTATGATGGTAGACCATGGTTGACTATGATTGACCATGTTTGATTATGTTTGACCATGGTTGTATTTATTTAACCATGGTTAACCATGGTTTGATTATGATGTTTATATATGGTTGAATTTGGTTTATTATTTTTTTACTATGGTGGACTGTGTATGAATATGATGGACCATGTTTAACCATGCTTGATAGTGTTTGAATAACATTCACTTTGGTTAACCATGGTTGACTATGACTAACTATGTTTAATTATGGTTAATAATTATTGGCAACATTTAACTACAATTGACTTTGATTGACCATGGTTAACTATGGTTGATTTTGGCTGAAGATGTCTTTCCATGGTTAATTATTGTTAACCATGTTTGACCATTGTTTCCCATATTCGATTATGGTTTGACAATGCCTGACTATGTTTGACCATGGTTTACCATGTTCACTATGGTTGACCATGGTTAACCAAAGTTGATGATGGTTGACCATGTTTCACAATGGTTGACAATATTTGACTATGGTTCCAGGCGTGAGCATGTTTGACTATGTATGATTATTATTGACCATGTTTGACAATAGTTGACCATGGTTAATGATGGTTGTCTATGTTTGAATATGGGTGAGCATGGTTGACAATGGTCGACTTTGGTTGGTTGACTTATATCAAATTATTATGTTCCTCAATGGTTAATATCACATTTATATGTTCATTAAGGGTTATTTTTCAATGCAATGTTCCTTAAGGGTTATGTCGAATTGTGATGTCTCTTATTTGTCATGTCACATTGCAATGTTTATTTTGGTTTACTTATGTCAATTTGATCATGTTTGAGCATGGTTGAACATGTTGATAATGGTTGAACATGGTCAACTTTGTTTAAGAGGTTGAATCCAAAATCATATGTCACATTGGGAAATTAAAATGTTGAATTCAAAATTATATGCTAAGAGGTTGGCTTCAATAAACTGTCACACCATGACATAATTTGACATAATGATTCAATAACATTGCACTATGACATTCCATTATGGTTGGCCATGGTTGGATTTGGTAGGTTGACTCATGTTGAATTATTATGTTCCTTAATGGTTAGTAGGTTCACTTATGTTGAATTGTTATGTTCCTTAATGGTTATATTGCATTCATATGTTCATCAACAATTATGTCATATTGAAATGTTTCTCAAGGGTTACATTGGATTGTTATGTTTCTCAATGGTTATTTCTAATCACAACATTAATTTTTGTTTCCTTTTCTTGATTTAACTATGGTTGAGCATGGTTGACTGTAGTTAAACATGATCAACTTTGGTTAAGAGGTTGAATTCAAATTTATGTGACATTGTGAGTTTTAAAAATGGTGAAGGATAGAAAGAAGTTAATTTTTTATATGTTTGAATCAATATTATATAAAGCTTAAATTTTGTAAATTGTTTTCAATGGTTGTAAATTAGAAAAAATAGTTCTTACATGAAAACAAAAAGAAAAAATAGATAGTTCAATGCCAAAAAGATTAAGAAAAAAAATAGCTCAATCTAGCATGGAAGTGAAAGAAAGGCCCACTAGTTCCAATGTGGTTGATCACTAATTCATCCTTACTAAATAAAAAAAATAGCTCAATCTAGCATGGAAGTGAAAGAAAGGCCCATTAATTCCAATGTGGTTGATCACTAATTCATCCTTACTAAATTAGTCATAGGTAAGAAACATAATGGTTCTTTTATAAGTCCTTCAAAATATGTAGAAAATTTATAATGTAATTATTAACACATTCCTTTGTTTTATGTAGATTCACATAAGAATTGTAGTTGCCAATAAAATTGAAATATTTGATATTTAGAAAGAAAAAATATCAAAACGGAATTGAAGTATTTGAAAGTTTTAATAAGGAGAAGTGATGGAAATGATTTATTTAGGAATTTTATTGGTTCAAATAAAAATTTATTGAGAAGATAATTAAATTTATTTGGTTTGTTGGTAAATGCATTTAAGATAATGATAATAAATAATTCAAAAACTTTCAAACATTATGGGATGAATTTGGGAATGAATTCTCTTAAGAAAAAATACTAATGGTTATTATGTATGTTATTATGTATGGTGATGAAATTGAGGGAATCCATATGAAAATTACATTATGTAAAATCCTCACAATCTATTATCTAAACACGAGAATATAAGATTAATCCAATAGGCTCTAGAAACATCTCATTAAAATAGACCAAAATTTGATGTTTGAGTTATTATCCATTGACATATTTTTTTATGTCTAACATAAATATATAATAAACTTAAGACATCACATAGAAGAAAATGATACAAAATTTGATGTTTGAGTTATTATCCATTGACATATTTTTTTTTTATGTCTAACATAAATATATAATAAACTTAAGACATCACATAGAACAAAATGATATCTACATTGATTACTTATTTTATTGTATCAATTTATCATGAATACTTTTTTCAAATTAATGATTTATATATGTTGTTGTTTCATTTTATTTTTATTATGTATTGTTCTTCATTTTTATTTTTGTTATGTTTTATTATTTCTAATAATAATTTATTTTAGCGTTTACTCAAAAAAGTGTTGAAGTTTTGCAACTTCGAGCAGTTATTTTCCACAAGGAAGTATAAGAAGACTCATCTGACCATTAAAGAATTTTTAGGAAGAAATTAAAGACTCAGGAAGAGAAGTCAACCCCATTAGTGAAAGACAGAAAATAATAAAGTAAATTTGAAGACCTGGAATGAGAAGTTGGCCCCACAAAGAAGGGCACCTGGATTAGTATAAATACATGTTGTATCATTTCATTTAGACATACACAATTCTCCTTCTACAGTGCACACTAGCCAGTTGCTTTATGTCAGTTGCATCTTCCTAGTTGCAGTTCTTGGTCTACTTACTTATGCGCTATCTTAGAGAGGTGCTAGGCTTGAATGATCTTTCTCTTGGTTATTCTTGGTCATATTGTTGAGGTGCTAGCTCTTGGAGGTGGTAGACTTTGGGAGGACTCTTCTCTGTATGGTATTCTGATCTGGTGATGGTGATGAACTAGTAATATCTTAGACTAAATTATTCTATAATAAAGGTTGTTGGGTTTTCCCCCAAGGTTGGTTTTCCCAGGATAAACTCTTGTGTTCTTGTGTCTGGTATGCATGGTTAATATTTCTAGATCGTGTTATTTTCGGTGCATTGTTATAGTATAGATTTTTAGTGTATAGTTATTCTATGATAATTGTGGTATGAAAGTGAATCTTATTTTGAAATCATAAGGAAATAAATATCAATATATGAGAATAAGAAAAATCAACATGGTATCAGAGCTTTGTTGAAAGATTGCCACTGCATAAATTTTCTATTAAGACCCGCACTTCTCAAGCTCATTGAGAACTTATTGAAAAGTCATTGGATATAACTCCACCACTGATAAACTCACCTTAATCTAGCACATTCACTACACCTCTCAGACTGCAGTTTGGTGAAAGTTAAAATTTCATCCTGAAACTCACTACCACAGTTGCAACACCATTTTGTAAAGCTCGCTAAGAAAATTATTAGGCTGAAGTTGGGAAGAATTTTAGCATAGATCAACTCTCCTTGCCATAGTGCACCTACTACACTCCTCAGACCAATAATCTACCAAAATTAAAATTTTAGGTTTTTTAGGCTTATTGACATTTTCTTGACATTGAACCTTCTGACTCAGATTTATGACTTCTTCTTGTTGATATGATGTACTGTCTCAGATTAAAAGACAAGTTGGATGGTGCTACAAATTTCATAGGTATGCACTTGTATATAATTTATATCATGAGGGTGTTTGCAGGAAATGTACACCTAGAAAAAGGACATTTGTCCAAGAAGTGACAGTTGATCCAAAGCGATCTTAGATCTAGTGCACTTAGAAGAAGCCCAAGAGTTGGAGGAAGCAATGGTGATGTCTCCTATAGTATATGATAACTCGAAATCAAATGGAACATTAGCAACAAGACTCCATGTTTGCATATCAGGTTTGATATTTTATATTTCTACATCTTAAGTAAATGTTGTAGCTGGGAAAACAATGTTTAGAGTTATATTACTGCTGAGTACTTTTGCTATCAAATGTTTAGTAACACTTGAGTATCGCTAGTACGATGATCATTATGTAAATCATCACTATTTAGTACTAATGATGCACTTATTTACAAGATTAAATTGATCTCTTCTAGGAGATGTTCTTGGTTGTTGTCTTTATCCCAGGCAGGTTACCCTGTAAATTCCATGGAGGTTACCATGGAGTTGTTATTGTTTTGTTATGAGAAGGTTACCACGAAGGAATGAATAATACCAACACTGGAGAAGTGTTGTTTGTGTTATTACTCTTGTTCTTTTTCTAAGCAGGTTACCATGGATAAATAATTGGTCACAGCACTAGAAAAGTGTTGATCTTGTTTCTTATTCTTGTTCTTGTTCCAGGAAGGTCACAAGTGATAGCTCTAAGAGGGAGCTATAGTGATGATTGATCCTGTTCTTTTTTTAATTCTTTCTCCTATTTTGTTATCATAAGAATGTTGTTCTTGTATGCTATTTTCCCTTGGTATTGCTCTTGTTTTGGGCAGGTCACATGTGACAACTCTGAGAGGGATCTATAGTGACGATTGCAGGAGGCAACATATTAGATGGTCTCTAGTTTGATACATGGAGAAAACTATCCATACATAGAGTTGTGTACATGACAATATACATCCATGTATCGAAGAAAAAAAGGAGGAAGTTAGAAACTTCTGGAAAGACATATACTTTTGTGGGATACATAATGTCTCATATGGAGATTGATAGTGAGGAGAAGAAGGCTCCGATGGATGACCATATAGATCCGTATAGTTCAATACTATTAGTAGAGCCATAAGGGCCAATGGATATACCTAGAGATGTTACAGTGACCAGGAAGAGGCCAACATGGCTTCATGATACTTTGTAGGATGTAAAGAGGCATGCATCTCCCAGTGATGCTTTCAGGGAAAGAAAATGACCTCAGAGTTTATCATGTTAGATAGAGTCATAGTTATGAGGAGGAGTAGGTGGCTCCACCAATGGTGAGGCAGGTGGACCCACCAAGTAAGAGCTCAGAAGGAGCCAAAGTTCAGAGGGAGTCAACCGTCAAGATCCGGTAAGGAGGAACAACCTCCCAATAAAGTTCATTGGAGATCATACTTTAGAGGAAGTCAACATATGTACGAGAGAGAATATGGCTCCAAAGATTGTAAAAACTTAGAAGGAGTCAAGATCCAGAGGTAGCATGCAGACCGAGATATATTTTTTCATTCAAAGGGAGTTTCCACTCAGATTCAAGTGGGAGAGAGACATCTTCCATGACTGATAGACATGTGTCATTAGTTGATGAGGCTTCTGAGATATGTGAGATCTCCTAGGAGGATACATATTCCTTAGTATAACTTGATACAGTAACAAATGAGGCAACCAGTCAAAAGGACTGGGATATGAATTTTTCCTCAATCACAGAGGGAGCATCTAGTGAGGCAGACTGGACAACAGATCCTACCTCAGTGACATAGGGAGTTGGCCTCAAATTTTGAGGTGGAGGATCTTGGTCGGATGTACTATTTATTTGGATTAGAGGTGTGTCATAGATTATATGAGATCTTCCTTAGTCAGGGGATACTGATGAGGTCCAATAACATGGATACACCTATGGAGACAAACCTAAAGAAGTTGATTGATTATACTTCAGATTCATATTTGGTGGATCCCACTATGTACAGACAGTTGATTGGATCCTTGATGTACCTGGTTAACACCAGACCAAATATTCATTTTGCAGCAAGTACCTTGATCCAGTTTATGGTAGAGTCAAGACACTACAATTGGGTTGCAACAAATCATGTGTTGATGTAATTGCATGGTACAATTGGATATGACATTAGATATGTCTCAGGTGGTGAAGTGAATCTGCAAAGATATACAGATTCTGACTGGACAAGAAGTGCAATAGACAGATTCAACACCTTAGGGTGCTAGTTCAACTTGGGATCAGTTACGATTTCAGGAAATTAGGTATCTATAACACTTAGTATAGTAGAGATGGAGTATATCAAAACTAGTGTTACAAGTCGTGAAGCAGTGTGGCTTCAAAATCTTCTTGCATGAATTCATCTGAGACATGGTGCATAAGGGAGTAGTGAAGCTCTAGTACATATCCACAGATGAGCATATTGCAGATCATCCGAGACATGATACAGAAGGGAGCATTGAAGATCTTGTATCTAGAGACGAGCTTGGTATGATGCAGAATGTTTCCCTCAATGAGAGGGAGTGTTGATGTTTTGGGCAACACTGGGAAGACATTCGCCTCCGATGGCTAGGTAAATTGGATAATGATAATGTCCTAGGCATAGTCTTTATCCGTGATCATGTGACTTGGAAAGGACCGACAAAGAATTGAGGTGCTAATGCTTCTCCAGATGGCAGTACCAGGTTGACATTCTCCTATGATGACCATGCTGACTTGGTTAAGGAGAATGACATACATTCTCCTCATATGGCCATGTGACTTGGATAAGGAGAATGTTACACTCTTCTCAAATGGTCGTGTGACTTGGATAAGAATAATGGCTCAGGCATAGTATTTATCCTTGATCATGTGAGTTGATAAGGGCTGACAAAGACTCGAGGTACATATGCATCGAAAAAAAATTCTCTTTCGATGGCCATGTGACTTGGCTAAGGAGAATGGTCCAGGGCATTGATTTTCTCCATGTATTAATATCAGGTAGAAACTCTCCTTTGATGGCCATGTGACTTGGCTAAGGAGAGTGGCCCAGGGCGTTGATGTTCTCCGTGTATTAGCATAGGGAAATCTCCTCTGATGGCCATGTGACTTGGCTAAGGAGAGTGTCCCAAGGTGTTTATGTTCTCCATTTATTAGCATCGAGCATTCTCCTTCAATGGCCATGTGACTTGGCTAAGGAGAGTGGCCCAGGTGTGGTCTCTATCCTTGATCATGTGACTTAAAAATGACCATTGGAGACCTGAGGTGATCCAGATTTATAAATGGAATGAAATGGAATAAAGATGTATAAAAAATAAATACACAGAGATAAAATAAAACTTGACTTCTATTAATAAAGAGAATATGTTGAAACTGTAAAAATGTAGAATGAAACAAACTTGCTCGAATGGTGGCAGCTTATCTCTGAGAAGGGATGTGACAACTATGCTCATTCGCAAGAACATGGTTACAATGAGGCTCCAAATGCCTTTTTAACATAAATCATAAATGAGAAAATCCTAAACATCTAAAAACCTAACCCTAGGAGATGAAGTGCCAAAATTCACGTGGGCCCCGATGGGGTAATTTGGTACATCAACTTCCCAGGGTCGTAACTTTTGCATACGATCTTTGTTTTAGGCACACAATAGCTCATGGGAAATAAATATTCAAGGAATACACACATTTTCTTCACACTTTGTATAATAAATCCTATAGTGTGACTATTCTGCACCCAAAAAACGTTTTTTAGGGCCTCAAAACGACCCCAAATGTTTAGGACCCAAAAACTAGGAAAACGCTTCCAAGATGAAAATTGTTCTTTGAGCTAGTGGAATAGGTGTGTGGACACCTATATCCACTTGGATAAGCCTTACTCCTTTAGGAATGAATGGTATCCATTGTGTTGAGTGACCCCATTAGATGGGGAAACTTCTGTTGAACTTGGCCCTGGGTGAGCCACTTTCCTTGGTGCAAGAGCTGCCCTGCTTTGACAACCTGATAACGTTGGATCCTCTGTTGTCGAGTGACATTAATATGAGTGTCCTTGACCTGATCAGTGGGTGATTGTTCCATTTATTCAGGGTTGACCTTTGGTGGTGTCAACCGCTCTGCGATCTCTGATGTGTCCAATAATGGTGGGAAGTATGGCCTAAGGAGGTCCACATTGAACACGGGGTGCAGGCCAAGGAAGAGATAAATACTTAGCTCAAAAGAAATATCCCTCACAACCTTGGTGATGGTGTAAGGTCCATAGAAATGTGGATGAAGCTTTCGATGGGGTCCTATAAGGCGCTCTTTTTGCAAATGCAACCAGACCTTGTCTCCCACTTGAAACTTGCCCGACACCTAGTGTTGATCATGGCATAGTTTGTACTTAGCATTGGATTTCTGTAAAATATCATGGAACTGTTGTTGTATGTGCTAAATTCATTCAATAAAATTGGTGGCTTTATCAACCTCAAATTGAGCATGGGATGATTCTTCCTATGTGGATGCAAGGGGTAGTGTGATATCAATGGGACCCAATGGTTGAAATACCAACCCCACCTGAAAGGGACTATGGACGGTTGAGTTATGAAGGGCTTTGTTGTAGTTGTGTTGAACATAGGGGAGAATATCATCCCATGTGCATGGATGTTTGAAGTTTTACATGCGCAAGATATGAACGATCATTTTGTTGATGACCTCTATCTGACCATCAGTTTGGGGGTGGAAGGTGGTGGATTTGGTAAGATTGGTGTCTAACAGTGGCCAAAGGACGGACTAGAATTTCCTGAGGAACTTGCTTTCCCGATATGATATTATGGTCTATGATATCCCAAAGTGTACCCACACTCATTCAAAGAAGAGGTTGACAATGGTCTCCACTGTGATATTCTTCTTGTAGGCCGTGAGGATGGCCATCTTAGAAAACTGATCAATCACCACAAAAGAAAAATCATTTCCCTTCTTGGTTGAAGGAAGGCCTAAAATTTAGTCCACCGAGATGGATTCCCATGGCATGTAGGGAGTAGGCAGAGGGGTGATAGGCCTTACTTCTTAGTGTCTTGTTTGGAAATGACACAGGAATTGTAGGACCTGATATACTTGTTGACGTCCTATCGAAGTTTCAGTGAGTATAAATGCTTCTGTAGTACTTCCACAGTCTTTTCCATACCAAAATGTCTTGCCATATGAATGTAGTGAGCTTCCCAAATCAGCTTCGCACGCTCGCTTGAAGGAACATAGAGGTGGCTTAGATGGAATAATAGTCCATCCTAAATATGAAATTCAGTGACAGTCACGCTTGTGTCTAGCATCTGGTAAGTGGTAGCAAAGTCAGGATTGCTCTTGTAGAGTTGGGGCCACTCGGATGCCTCATGGACACAAGAGTGGAGCACCATGGTTAAGGTTGCAACTGGAGGTTGACTGAGACATTTAGAGACAAAATTGGTGCTCCCTATCTTATATTTTATGTTGAGATGGAATTGTTGCATTTATGTGGACCAATTTTGATGGCAATCGTTCTGTAATTTTCCTTGTGTTTGCATGAATTGGAGAGGCATGTGATCAGTGTGGGTGAATGTCTCCTTCCTGAGAATGTAGTGCTTCCATTTTAGGTAGGCTTGTACGATGGAATGCATTTATTTGTCATAGGTTGGGTACTTATGAATGACATTTGATAATGTCTCACTATGATATTCCACTGGATGACCATGTTGAGTGAGGACTATGCCCACAACATAGTATGAAGCATTGATCTCAATCTCAAAAGGTTAGAACATATTGGGTAAGGAGAGTATTGGATCTGATCACAAGTGATGTTTCAAATCATCAAACTCTTGTTGTTGTGACTTCCCCCACATGAAATTTTTCTTTCCACCACCCTTGGTCACTAGGCTGAGGTCCTATATAATATGGGAGAATCCCAACATGAACCAATGATAGAAGTTGGAAATTCCTAAGAAAATTCGAAGCTTGGTTAGTGTGGTCATGGTTGGCTAGTCACGAATGACTTGGATCTTGGATGGATCCACATGCACACCATGCTCATCAATAATGTAGCCCAGGTATTGGACCCTATTCATGTCGAAGGAGCATTTTTCCAAGTTAGTGTATAACTTGTGTTGTTGTAGAGTGTGAAGGACCTGCTGAATATATTGCAAGTGTTATGCTCAATTATTTCTAAATATGAGGATGTCATCTAGATATACCACCACAAAGGAATTGGTGAAGGTCCACAATACATTGTCCATCAATCTCAGGAAATTTGTTGGAGCATTTGTCAAACCGAAGGGAATGACTAGCCATTTGAAAAGACCTTATTTGGAATTGAAAGAAATATTCCATACATCAGTTTGTTCTATTGGGACCTGGTGGTAGGCAGAATTCAGGTCAATCTGGCTGAAAAACTTGGCTCGCTTGAGCTGTTCAAGAAGGTCATCAATTTGGGGAATTGGGTACCAGTTCATGACTGTGATTTTTTTTAGGTCCCTGTAATCAATGAAGACTTGTCAAGTCCCATATTTCTTCTGTACGAGTAAAATTGGGCTCTGAAGGGTGAGGAGATGGGTTGTATGTGTTGATACTAAGAGGGGGGTGAATCAATATCCAATACAATTTAAAACCTTTTTCAACTTATACTTAAACCATTCAATTATATCCAATGAGCAATGAACAATAGTATAAGAGTTACACCAATACACCACAATACACCATGCACAATATATGAGAAATAATCAATAGTTTTTTGTTCAAGGGAGTATTGACTTGAAGGTAGCTATAGCTTTCAAATGTAAGGGGAGGGATAAACCTCAGGAGATACAATCATCTTAATATCAAAGAGATTTGAACTCTCATCCTTACCCCTTCCTTCCACCCAAGGAAGGTATATGAGAGAGATAATAAAACTTTGACTAAATCATCACCATCAACCAATCATCACATAGAGACGATAGTACTTTTGAGGACTGCTTCTGGTGCATACAATTATTCAATTCTTGGAATTACTCTGATCCTATAGATAGTATTTACTCAATGTATTCTCTGAAACTCCTCTAATTTTCACTCCTTAGATCCTCCCAAAAGAGGGTTATAGAAAGAATGGTAGACTTTATTCAATTAAGTGCATTGGAAGACCCAACTTATTACAACATGCCTCATCAATATTTAACATGTCGATTGAACTCACACAAAGAAACTACAATCCATACTCTTTCCAATGGAAGTGGTCCCCTTTCATTTGGAGTCTGTATGAAAAGTTATGGTATTGTTTTCCAGAACTTACACGTTTTATTGACTAGTTTAGAATTTGGTCACAAACCCTATATTCCCTTGAGTGTATCTCCATGTATAGAGAATCAAAATTTGAAACTTTTACCACGGGCACCTTGATATGTCGTCTCAATACCATGGCGATTTCAACATCTGAATCATTCTAGAAAAATGTGCCATAAAAATTGTAAGATGACCTGAAATATGCTATCTTATAGAACACATCATAAAATACTTCATCCTCCTTGAAATCCGACCTTCTTTTGCTTCTTCTTCCTAGAAATTTGACTTGTATAAAATGGTGTATAATGATATTTATTTATACCATTTATGTCACTTCACTTTAACATTAGGAATTGACGACACTTTCTTATTTTGTAATTATTTTCTTCAGGTATTTTGAGGGCCTACATGTACTTCCTTTCAATTCACTTTGTCATCTTCAAAATTCATTTCTCCTCAACCACTTGGGGATCCATGTGACATGCCACATACCATTCAGGCTCTCAACATGATGCATACTATCCATTCGTGGGTGTTGTATATGCATGTGGATTTTCTTTTATGTCCAAATACCTTTATCAATCTTGGGTCCAAAACCCATGACTGGGGTTGATGGTGACAATAATCAATCTTCCAACAATCTCCCCCCGTGTCATTGATGGCAACACTCATGCTTCCCCTATCATCATGATCCCAATTTCTCTCCCTTTGACATCAATGGAAAATTTTAGGGATGTTCTCCTTGAGTTTAATGGAAAAAGGGTAGCCTTCTTCTTTGGAACGCTCCCCCTATAAACATGTGGCACTTAATAGTACTTCATCCTTATTTTTTTGGTCTTTGGGACGTTTCTTCCTCAGAATCCTTTTGTGTAGCCGTCTTCTCTCTATGCTTCATGTCTAGGATGTATATGTTGGGATGTCTTCTTGTTGCGGTTGCAACCAATCTTCTGAGTTATTTTCTCTGATTTTTACATTTTAGAATCAAACATTAGAGTGTATCCTTGATCACACATTTTACTAACTCTTGAGTAGATTATGATTCAAGTCTTCAACCAATAGAACACTCTGTTCTTACATTTCTTCAAGCTCTACTACACCTTCTCCAAATTTTGACATATGGAGTCATCTCCAAATGCAACATTGCCACTCTTTCTCTTCAGTGATGAATTTGTCTTGATCCCGGTCATGTGTGAAGAACATCCCTTTGTCCTATATTTTCATTCATCTTCTTCTTTACATTTTTTAGTGGTCAATGATACTATTAGGCAATCTTCATTGTTTACTGGAATCTCTTTCCTTCTCCATGTTGGTTGTCATTGACACATCTTCATTCATATATCTACAATCTAGTGCTTTGTGACCAATAAAATTGCATTTGTAGCATACAATATTTTGTCCATCAATGGGTAAAAATGAATTATAACTTACGTTGACAAATCCACGATTATTTCCATATACTTTGTTTACACCATTCATGTTTCTTGCATATTTGTTTCCTTTCATGTGGTTACGCAATTAATTGCCTTATGTCCAAAAATTTTTGCAAGTATAACAATGACCAAGAAAAGAAATTTTGATACCTTGGAGTAAGTGGGATTCTTTCGCGATATGGTCCATCTGGGTTCGTGATCTATTCTTCTATAGTTTCCTTCATCTGGATCTTCTTTGATTTACGAAGGTGGGAGGGTCTTCTTGGATATTCATCTCTTGTAATCATTCCTTCTTTACGGTATCCTGGTCCACTTCTCAACAACTGTCGCGTGTAACTCTTTCTTCAACCTTGTTGGTATTTTCATCTTCTTTGTATGAAGTTTCACCCATGCATCAAGGATGTGTTAAGTATTTTGGCATGAGTTCTTAAGCTCTTCCTCAATGGGACAAATTCTTGTTCAAGTTTCTCACAATCTTCTAACTTTCTTTATCGGGACCTTCTTTACTTCTTCTATTCTTCTTGCTTCTTCAGAGTGAGTTTTCAAAGCGTTTCTTCGGTTTTTGAAAGTCTTCGAATTGTTTCTTTAAACACAATTTTGTATTTTCACAACTAACCAATTCGCTTCTTAGTTTTTTCTTTTCGTGTCTTTGAGCTTACTATTTTCAATCTCAACATGCTTCCAATTTTTTAAGATTCTCATCTTCTTGTTGAATAATTTTTTCTTTACTTGTTTTCTTCTTCTTCATTAGAATTTTCTTCCGATTGTCACTTCTTTCAATCCTTGGATGAGGACATTCAAATTCAACGTGACCTATTCCTTCACAATTAGGAAGCAAAGTGACCTCTATTTTCTTCTTTGAAATCGAGATGTTGTAATCTTCTTCAGCTTCTTCTTCTTCTTCAGCTTCCCTTGCATAAGAATTTCTTGTATCTTGTACCAAGATAATATTTTCTTCGTGCCTATAATCCCACCTTGGATTTCAACTGAATCTGTCAATCCATCGGGGATGGTATCTATTGCCAGTTTTGTTCCTTTTTGCTTCATTTGCGGAGTCTTTGGTTTCTTGAAAGCATTGTATACTGAAGAAATTGAGATCCAAACATCTACCCAAGAGCTTTCAAGTAAGTTTCCATTCTATTTTCAGTGTTAAAATTGCTTCCATCAAATGGTGGAACCCAATTTGGAATGTTTCCTTCCATTTCTGTGGGATAGCTGCCTTCTAGTGGTTAAGTATGCGAAGGTAACCATTCTGATACCAATTGTTGATCTTGAGAGGGGTTGAATGGAGTCTATCGGTGAATTCAAAACCTTTTTCAACTTATACTTAAAACATTCAATTATATCCAATGAACCATGAACAATGGTATAGAGTTACACCAATACACCACAATACACCATGCACAATATGAAAGTAATCAATAGTTTTTGTTCAAGGGAGTAATGACTTTCAAAGGTAGCTTCTAACTTCAAATGTAAAGGGAGGGATAAACCTCAAGAGGAAGTCCCTGGAAATCCTCCTATATCAAGAGATATTTGAAATATCTATCTTGCCCCTTCCTTCCACTTTAAAGAATATATGAGAATCAAGCTCACATTAAATCATCACCATCAACCAAATCATCATGGGAACTGATAATGCTACGAGGATTTCTTCAATTTGCGCAATTATTATTTAATTCTTGGAGTACTATGATCTGTAGATAATGTTACTCAATGTGTTCTCCGAAAACTCCTCCAATTTTCCTCCTTGAATCCTCCCAAAAGAGGTTATAGAAAGAATGGGTAGACTTTATTCCCAGTGCAGTGCGTTGAGGAGACACAACTTTCTGCTTAGCGCTCAATATTTAACATCGGTCAAACTCACACACAAGAAACTAAAAGCCGATGCAACTTTCCAGTAGTGGTCCCACGGTATTTAGTGCAATATGAAAAGTTATGGTATTTTACCAGAACCTTTGTTTATTGACTAGTTTCAGGAGTGTTCACAAACCCTATATTCCAGTGTATCTCCATAATTATAAGCGAATCAAGGAATTAAGGGTACACCAAGGTTACCTTTATATGTCTTCTCAATACCATAAGTATTTCACCATCTGAATCTTTCTAAGAAAAGTTATAGCAAAAATGGTAGATGACCTAAAAATAACATACAATAGAACACATCACCAAAAAACTCCACCCTCCTTGAAGTAAGCCTTCCTTTACTTCTTCTCCCCTCTGAAATTTGACTTGTATCAAATGAATGTATAATATTGTATACCATTTATGTCACTTCAGCACTAACATTAGGGCCGACCTAAAATTTCTTATTTGTAATTATTTTCTTTAATTATTTTCCAGGCCTACATGTAGCCCTTTTCAATAATTCATCGTCTTCAAAATTCATTTCTCCTCAACCATGAGGATCCATGTGACATCACACATACCGAGGAAACAATATGATGATGTATACTATCATTCATGGGTGTTGTATACATGTGCATTTTGCTGATGTATACTATCCATTCATGGGTGTTGTATATGCATGTGCATTTTCCTTCATGTCCAAATACCTTTATCAATCTTGCGGTCCAAAACCCATGACTAGGGTTGACATCAATGACAACAATCAATCTTCCAAAAGTATGTGCCCCTTTTGAAGCATCTCTTGGATTTATCGCTTAATTTCCTCATTTTCCATTAGAGAGCGATGATAGACTAATCCATTGGGTAGAGGTGCACCGAGGGTTAGATCAATTGAATTCTTTACCTCACAGTACTGCAACACCTCGGTGGGTGAGGAGAAGATGTCTTTGTATTCTTCCATGATCTTGTCCACTTTCTTGTGTTTTGTGTAGAAGCTCTATGTAGAGGCCATGGATGTGTCTACGACCTTATGTTCACTTTGACAACGAATCATGAAAAAATAAAATTTCCTAGTCTAGGAAGTGACCTTCCTTCACTTATTAGCATAGATCAAAGTAATAGAGGTAGGTGGAGCTACCTTTGGTATCCTGTACAATTTTCTACCCAAAGTAATAATAAAAATGTAAGGCATAGACTCATATGCAACATGGGATTTCCACAAAAAAATTGGCCTAAAAGAACATCACAAAATTCAAAGGAGGAAATATCACACAACACCTCGTCCTTGAAGGGCTTGATGTCATAGGGCAGATGACACTGTTGGTTGACGCAAAGGTCTCTTTCTTGGCGGAGCCACCCGATGGTGTAGGGTCGTGGGTGTGGTGTCGTCGGCTGGTTCAACTGTTTGACGACCTCTGCTGAGATCAAGTTCTTTTGACTTCTTCTATGACAATGAAATGCAATGGAGCACCCTTCACCCACATCTGTGAGTGAAAAAGGAATTCACCTTCCTCTAGTTCACTTGGTTGGACCTTACTGGTAGCAAAAGTGGCACTCGGTTCTATGTAAATGATCCGATTCCCTTTGTCTATATATGATTCATAGTCAGAACCTGCCTCTGAATCTAAGGCTTTTAGCTCCGCCACCAATGACTGCTTCGAGTGACATTCATCGATGTTATGCCATGGGATTTAATCAAATTCACACCACTTCCTAGTGTCTTTCTTCGTCTTCTCATTACCTTTCTTCATTTGTATCTTGAACTGGTTGTCCTGAGAGGATGCATCCTTGATATGTCCTCTATTCTATGGGTTGGGGTCCCCTTTATGCTACTTCTGCCGTGAGGAATCTGCAAATCCAAACTCCTGCTTCCTCTGTTTAAATTTCTGCTCAATTTTGACAACATATCGATATGCTACTCCCAATTATGAGATGTCCAGAATCTCCATTTCTATTTGGATGTATCTATGCAGACAAATTTAGTACTTGAGCATTGGATTTCATTTAGAGTCCTTGATACCCAACTTGGTGCGCAAGTTATAGAAGATATTTGTGAAATCCAATACTTTCTGGTCCCTTTCCTGTCGCAGTGTGGCCCATCTCGTATACTTGTCATCATAGCTTCCAACAGGGTAGTAATGTTCCTTAAAAACATCCCTAAAAGAATCAAAAGTGGGGGCAACCACAAATATTGCATATTCCTCAGTGGCCATGTGATCACAGTAATTTTCCCACCAACCCTTAACACGGGGGACAACCATAAGGAGCACACAGATAATCTTTTCTCTATCGAAAAAATTATGGACCGAAAAATACCCTTCTAGTAGATTCATCATTTATCTACAACATTCACATCTATCAAACCTTCAAATAAGTGGATATAAAAATTTACTTGTACCTTGAAAGGAGCGATGTGGCCGCTTGATGAAGATGCATTGTATGTTGGCAATTGTTGAAGGATATTTGCAAAATTATCCATCATATCGTTCCTTTGTCACACAAGGGTTTCCTCGAGAAACAATTTAAAAGAATCTCCTTCTCCATCGTCTCTCTTTTCTTCCACCATGGGAGTCCTTCATGATCAACGAGGACATTATTGCAAGGGCTCAACCACTTCGAGTCCCAACTCCTTGTACCCTGACCTTGTTGGGGACATGCATAGAGAAACAAATAAAGAGTAGACCGCTTTGATACCACTGATCCAGATTTATAAATGGAACAAAATGGAATACAAATGTATATAAAATATATACACAGAGATACAATAAAACTTGACTTATATTAATAAAGAGAATATGCTGAAACTGTAAAAATGTAGACTGAAACAAACTTGCTCGAATGGTGGAATCTTATCTCTGAGA
Organism: Picea sitchensis; assembly: GCA_010110895.2. NCBI lineage: Eukaryota > Viridiplantae > Streptophyta > Pinopsida > Pinales > Pinaceae > Picea > Picea sitchensis. Next base: position 44,716 of record SNQJ01S0000902.1, on the reverse strand, counting down.
AGGGATGTGACGGCTACGCTCATTCACAAAAGGATGGTTACAATGAGGCTCTAAAGGCCTTTTTAACATAAATAATAAATGCTAAAACCCTAAAAATCCAAAAACGTAACCCTAGGAGATGAAGCGCCAAAAGTCATGTGGGCCCCGATGGGGTAAGTTGGTACATTAACTTCCCGGGGCCATAACTTTTGCATACGATCTTAGTTTTAGGTGCATGATAACTTGTTGGAAAGAACTATTCGAGGAATATACATGTTTCCATCACACTTTGGATAAAGCCTATCGTGTGAGTGTTCCATGCCCAAAAACTGTTGTTTAGGGCCTCAAAACGACCCCAAAAGTTTAGGACCCGAAAAACTAAAAAAAATGCCAAAATGAAAATTATCCTTTGAGCCAGTGGAATAGGTGGGTGGGCATCGATATCCACCTGGATCATGAGGTGCTATGTGGGAGAAGTATACATCAAATGGGTGTTATGTGGGAGAAACATATATCAACTGGGTGCTATGTGGGAGAAGTATACATCAACTGGGTGCATGCCAGTGAAGACTACATCAACTAAGCTCAACGACAACCTTTCTATGACAAAAAATATCCAAGTCTAAATAATTCCTCCCTCGTTGAGAGGGAGTGTTGAATTTTTTCAACTTCGAGCAGTCATTCTCCACAAGGAAGTACAAGAAGACCCATATGACCATTAAAGAATCCCCCAGAAGAAATTAAAGACCTAGGAAGAGAAGTAATCCCCACCAGTGAAAGAAAAAAAATAATAAAGTAAATTTGAAGACCCATAATGAGAAGTTGGCCCCATAAAGATAGGTTCCTGGATTAGTATAAATACAGGATGGATACTTTCATTTAGACAAACACAGTTCTCCTTCTGCAGTGCACACTAGTCAGTTGCTTCGTGCCAGTTGCATCTTCCCAGTTGTAGTTCTTGGTCTACTTACTTACGCACTATCTTGGAGAGGCGCTAGGATTGAAGGATCTTTATCTTGGTTATTCTTGGTCACATTATTGAGGCACTAGCTCTTAGGGAGGACTCTTTTATGTATGGTATTTTGATTTGGTGATGGTGATGTACTGGTAATATATTGGACCAAATTCTTCTATAAGAAATGTTGTTGGGTTTTATCCCAAGGTTGAGTTTCCCAGGATAAACTCTTGTGTTCTTGTGTCTACTATGCATGGTTAATATTTCTAGATCTTGTTATTTCTAGTGCATTGTTATAGTTGATATTTTTAGTGTATAGTTATTCTATGATAACTGTGGTATGAAAGTGAATCTTATTTTGAAATCATAAGGAAATAACTATCAAGATCTGAGAATCAAAAACATCAACAAAAAATGATACTATAATAACATAATTTTGTGTATGACTATTACCATTCTTACGTATGGGTGTTTAGTCCTAATATTATCAATGATGCATGAGAGAAATTTGACATTTCAATGTGGTTTGCATATTTAGATTACACATAAACAAAATACTTCATCATTAAATTTTATGATGTGAAGGATGAAAAATTCATATTTACTTGGGGTTTCCATCAATTTATACACACTTTGTACCATTCACTAGTGAATGTATATATTGGAGTACTACATATTTATAAGAAATTGTTGAAATATGTATTTATCCAATATGGAGATAGATAGAAACACAAGGCATTGATTTAAAACATTAAAATTCAATGAGAATAATTGCTTCAAATTGCTATCAAGTTGGACATTTGATGGTTTGTATGAAAGAGATAAAACATAAAAACAATTTTTTTTTCCATTAATTTAATTTAATTATCTTTAGTATCATTCAAGTGTGTCAATACGCCTATCACTAACTTAACTTAATTTTAATATTTTAATATATGAATGAAGATGATAATTTTATTTGTTTTAGTAATTGGTTATTGGGAAAAAGAATATAAATGGTACGTAAATGATGATGTTGTTTTTGAAAACTCGAATACCATATTTATGCTAAGCTTACTTAATAATTTTGCAATGTACAAATAGAAATATTAATCAGATTGTGTACATGCATAGAAAAAAGATTTATTAAATAAAACACTCATTATATTCTATATGAATAAAGTATTATTACATACAATTCATCAAATATCATTAAAAAAAAACAAGTCATCAATAATTTATTTAGACATAGAGGGGCAAAACATGTTTAAAAATGAGTAATTTAAATTCATACTCACAAAAGATGATTATGATACCATACCTAAAAACAATCATACTGCTATTGGAAATACACATATCTATTTAAACCTTTAAATAGAATTTGTGAAATATTTAAGGGTTCTTATGATGCTAAAACTGAAGTGATTGTAGATGATTGAATAGAAATACATGTTTGTAATGATGAACAAAAATATGTAATTATAATCTATTATAATGGTTAGTGATTGTAGATGATTGAATAGAAAAACATGTTCGTAATGATGAACAAAAATATGTAATTATAAGCTATTATAATTGTTATAATTGTTACAATGTGAATGCCACATACTTGTTAAATCTACTATGTCCTTGCTTGCTATTACAATGTTACAATCGCTTGCTTGCTTGTTTGGAAAGGGATTTATAAATAGTTCCTTGTTCCTGTGACCTCTTTTGGTGGGGATAGCTTCACCCCTGGATCAGAAGCTATTCTATGGGACACTAGCCTATGATCTAGGAATTGATAATCTAGGGGCATCTAATCCGTCAAAATCACTAAGGGACATTTTGAAACTTAACTATCTTACAAAATAAAACCAACTAAATCCAATCACACTAGCAAAATTTACTGTTTATTCACTTATAACTATTAAATCCTTTTTTAAATTATAGTTACTAATATTCTTATTCCTCTAAATTCGTAATTTTTCCATAACGATCTATTTCTCTTCTTTGATTTAGCATACTAAAAAATGTAATAGAAATAACATTAAAAATAAAGATTTAATAAAAATCATAACGATCTATTTCTCTTCTTTTTTATTTAGCTTACTAAAAGATGCACACATTAAAAATGAGAAAGATTTAATAACAATCATATTAGCAAGATCTATTAGCGTATGATATACAATATTTGTACTAAAAGATTCACACATTAAAAATGAGAAAGATTTAATAACAATGATATTAGCAAGATCTATTAGCATATGATATACAATATTTGATAGTTGCAATATTTATTTTTATTTTTATATGGAAAAAATATTAAATAAATTATTGATCATATTTATATGAATGGAATTTATCAACTTGTACCAAATAACCTATAATCAATATGTACCATAAACAAGTGCATCAACCATGCACCAACTTGTATCTCAACCTGTACGAGTGCATCAAACATGCACCAAATATGTACCAATCATGCATCAAATACAAATAAAATATAACTCATCAAGATGTATCAACATCATCAACTATACGCCCCCGGGGGGGCAGCTCAATTGGCAAGTGCCGTGAAAATGAAGTTCCATGAGGTTTCGAGTTCAATTCCCCTCGACTTACAATGTGTGCCGTGTAAGGGGCATTGTGGGCACACCTGGAGGTTAAAGTTGGATAACACGACCACGTGTAACGCGAGCACATGCCCAACTAGTTGCTGATTCCGCCAGACATTAAAAAAAAAAAAATGGATTCTTGATTCCTTGAGGACGATAAAAAAAATACATCATCAACTACCACACCTCATGTATGTTGCCAACTCATCAACTACTTGTCTCAACCATGTACCCAACATGCCAACTCATCAACTACTTGTCTCAACCATGTACCCAACATGTACTGTAACCAAAAGGCCTCATCAATTTCATTATCCAAATCTGATTTGTAAATTTGTAATAGACCTAGTGTATATGATCACATACCTGCAAACCTTCCTTAACTTTAACAACAAGAGACTAGCATTTTCATCAAACTTTACTTTAGTCTCACATGACTAATTTTAGATTAGTCAAAAACCCTAACTTGCAATAATTTTAGATTTGAAAATGGTACACAATGTTAGTCAATATCTTTTATGCAATTCCTCCATATTTCACTAGGAACCTCTCAGAAAATGAGTTATAAAAAAAATTGCATACTTTGTTGAATTCTGGCTTATTCTAGAGAGCGAACTTGTAGAGCATGCCTCACACAGAATATTTGTTGTATGGATTTGAAAATTATACACATAATACTAGAAACTGTACTCTAACCCATACATACAATTTTTTAAATGTGTCTTATTAATTTTTGTATAATAAAAATATTTCTTGAATAAATCATTGATTAATATTTATTTGAATGGAGTTTTGAGACTTTCAATTGATTAAAGATCATTATTTATTAGACATTGATATAATTACAAATATTTATTTTATATACTTAAGGGTTAGAAAATTCTTTGAGAATGTCTTATTATTTTTTATTTTGATTTATGGATATATGTTTAAAAAAAAATTGAGTGGTCTGATAAAAATGGTTAAAAAATGGGTAATGTAAAATCACAAAATGATTGTAACACATACTAAGAAATGGTTATCTTGGTACAACAAATGTACATGTATATTTCAAGTATTTAAATAAACTTTTTAAGATCTTTAAAGGTGCCTATGTTGCTAGAAACATAATGATTGTTTAAGGGTGCTTATGATGCTAAAAATACAATTATTATAACTATAAAATGTTATAGTTGTTACAATGTGAATGACACATAATCATTACTATTGGGAAATGTGAGAGGGAGACTAGACATTATTACACAAACCAAAATTGTGATTGAACACTCTATTAAACAATCAAATATAGTACATGCAAATAAAACAATGATAGTCTCAAGATAGAAGAACTACCTTGTTTTACCAGTTGATAAAATATCTCAACGTCACACAATTCTAGGAAGCATCTAGTTGGAGAGAATCTCTCAAATCAAAATAGTTCCAACAACTTCCCAATGGCAAGGAATCGATTCTCTACGTGCAAACCAAATCTACCTAATAATGACCAATAAGAATATTAATTACAAATATGATCACACTAAAGACAAGTGGGAGTTACATATTCCAACACCCCCCCTTAACGACTACTTGTCTTTTCCTTTGTTAGATCACGTCTTCATGATCACCAAGTCCTCTAAATCGAAGCACTTCCTAATCAACAAAGTCTATGTCTGGTCCAACCTATTAATTTCTCTTCGTACCTCGGTCATGTATCACCAAATTGCCAAAATCCATATAAAGAAATAACCGTCCACCGAAATGAATAATGGGTACCTAACCGCTGCAACCGCCAATTTAATAGGATTTCCTTCATATACATGGTTCATTTAACCTCTTTATGAATTCCCCCTTAATGTAAAACTCATGGTTTCTAGGCATCTCAGTCCACCCATAGAGCATTCAACCAACCTGTGACTTTTGGCTCACCGTAGGTGTTAAAGAACTCTATAATAGAGGTTTTTTCACTACAAATCAATAGAGACACACGACAAAGGGGTATGCATTCCTGTCCATGTCTTACAACGATATTCCCTTTACATGTTACATATATACATGTGCATACATTACATACTCCATCCCATGGACATACCGGGTACAAGCCCAATTTTTTTTTTGACCAATACATCAAATTAATAAACATTACATCATAGACATGCTACAAAAGTGTGACTTACATTAACATATGGTATTGAGTCTCTTTTATTCAACACAACTCACACAATTTACCTTGTTTGTTTGCAACCATTTCACTTTTGCTGCTTCTGCACAAGCCACCAACTTCCCTTGGACTAAACTCTTTGTTATTATTCAAAACAACATCTATGTTCTTCTTGCTTTCCATTCCAACTCAAACTTATGTCTTCTATCAAATCATCGTTTCTCGAGTGAGAACAATGCAACTTGCTTCCATCACAGAACCAAAAAATGTTCATGGTCCTCCATTCACTTAGAGTATTGCCGAACTCATACCAATTGAGAACCTATTGGAATACGATCTCCATTAGACCAAAACTCATAGGCGTTAATCTCCACCATAATCACCATAGATAGGATCCACAAGAGGGGGTTAACCCATGATGCAAAGCTCACGGGAAGTGTTGAATCCAATGTCCAACATTCTCCCCCTCAACGTGTGTCAGAGAGTTTCGAACTCGAGACCTATCACTTTGATACCATTTGTTGGACTACGATTGTCGTTAGACCAAAACCTTCTGTGCCACAATCGCGACATATAGGATCCATGAGAGGGCGTTAACCCATGTCGCGAAACTTGTGAGAAGCATTGAACCCAATGTCCAATAGAACCAACCGTACCTTTGGGCCAAACACTAGTACCATGACTATAAAGATTGAGGAACTAGCCATCCAAGTCAATCTTACATCAATTCATGAAACTATTTACCATCAATACACAATTAGGGGTAACATGTAGTTAAATCGTTAGAGTGGATAATTCTAATAAAACCACTACATTCATATTGACTTAGCTATACTCAATGTAAATGATTCTAAGACATTTAACTAATCATTCTTTGGAATTACCACAATTTATCTTGAAATTGTTAAATTACTCAATTCTAACAATGCATCACATTTTTAGTTGAGTATGATTAATATGTTAAGCTTCACAACCTCCAAAGAAATTCAAAAAAGATTTCTCATATTACCAAAGCATTAAAGTTAATTTTTACCACTTTGCCCACACATGGTAATAACTGCCAATAGGCTGGGCAACAGAAAAAACAACTGCAAATGTAATAAGTAACTACAATGAAAACTCCAACACGGTCCCCATACCCCTTGAGATGGGTTACAAGTGTGAACCTAACTGTAATCATTATAAAGGTCGAAAGTTACTTCAGTAGCGGGGTCCTGTAGCCTTGTAGGATTACATGCGCACGTACACACTGGGCTTCTGTTCTGGCCTCCACAACTTTATATATCCGCCCTTATTCTTCTGGTCGCAACTCTTTCTGCTTTCACGATAAGTCTGCTACAAGAAATGCAGCCTTGATAAGTGGAGCTCGTTCAAAGAGAGGAAATGGGAGCCATGAAATCCAAAACCCCCAATGGATCCTTACTCCACTGTCAAAAGGATCTCGTGCTCTTTGGCCAATCGTGTGATCAAATATTTATTTAAAGGCTTGTAGAAATGAGTTGTAATAGTGACTAATATGTTTTCTTTTTTATTTAGTTTTTTTTTAATGTTTTTAGAGTACAGAAACAAAATTTTAAAAAATTACAAGTAATCACTTACCTTCTTAAGATTGGATAGACCAATTCAGTCTTAACAGACATTAATCATTATCATCATCATTATCATACCAAACCCTAAAATTGCAACTCAGTTACCTTCTACCACAATGCACCCTTGTCTATATAAAGTGCAAGACCTTTGTTATTCAGGAGCAAATTTGACAAACCTACTTTGTTGCCCCTAGGGAACCCAATATAACTGGGGCGATCATTGACTGCCGTAGCGGTTGCAACCATATGCATTAGTTCTGCCTCGTCGGACGGAGCCATAACAACCGTGTTTGGCAGACAGGCCATATGCTTATAGAGTTACTACTCCTCTGGTGCGTGGACCTTCTTGCCTTCTCTTCGATTCCACTCAGACTCAATTCAATTCCTCTGGCGGTCTGGTCTGCGTTACTTCGTTGAAGCTCAGTGCTTTTCTCTACTTGCGGCTCCCTCCACGCTCCAGCTCTTCTCTACGCTCGCGCTCTTCTCTGCTCCTGGCTTCACGCACAAATTCTCTCCACGCTTCATGCACAGGTTCTCTCTACGCTCGCGACTTTCTCTTCCGCGGGTCTTTTTTTACAGTGACTGGCTCTCTCTTCTACAGTGGCCGACTCTCTCTTCTCGTCGCTTCGGTGGGTGGATGCTTCCGAAATCCCTCTTTGCACATGTAAACCAAGTATGGAAACTTCGGAATATCTAACGCCTCCAATCTCCCTTCACGACCAATCATAAAATGGATTTTATAAAATATATCGCTACACGACAAGCCATAGTAGACACTAGCACAGACATACTGTGAGAATCACCTCACAACTATCTACTCTCCTATTATTCTCACAGGCTTCCTTTTCCCTGGGCACTCCAGGGAGGGAGTTGCACTATGATAATGTGGGAGTAGTCATTAAATTATATAAATCAAAATTGTGCTTGGGCCTTTTATTAAACAATGAAATAAAGTATATATAAATACAATAATTATAGTTTCAAGATAAAAGAATTATCTTGATTTATTTATTTGAAAAAAATATCAATCTTATATCAATTTAGGAAGAATTTAGTTGGAGAGAATCACTCAAATCCAATTAGTTTCAACAACTTACCAAATAAAACAAACATATTTTCTACTTAAAAACTAAATTTATTTAATAATAATCTATAATAATATTAATTACAAATATGATAACCAAGACAAATAAAAATTACATATTCCAATAATTGTGATCTTGTTTGTTACATTTAATATATTAAATACTTTTAATTCATATTTTCTATACAAGAAGATGTTCTATATCATTCATAATTTTTGATTTTTTATATTTAATTGTATTATTTGTAAACTATGTATGAGCAATTTTAAAACTTAAAAATAACATATATATATATTAAATATACAATTTAAAATTAAATACTAAATTGGAGTTTATAAAGTGCAAGTCAAAATTTAACTGATTATATTTATTTTAAAAATTTAATATTTACACATTCTGAACCAAATTTGTAATTTTGAAATTTCTAGTTTTACAAAATCTATCCAATTTATTGTAATTTTGAAATATGATAATGACATACTTAACTTATTATATTTATTTTTAAAATTTGATATTTACACATTCTGAATCAAATTTGTAATTTTAAAATCTCTAGTTTTGCAAAATCTATCCATCCTTTGAAATATGATAATGACATACTTAAAAAATGAATTTTGGATTTTAAAAATCTCATATTCATATTTTTCAAAATCAATTTCCACAAAATCTATCCAATCTATTATAATTTTGAAATCTGATAATGACATACTTAAAAATAGGATTTTGGACTTTAAAAATCTCATATTCATACTTTTGAAAAACTAATTTCCACATCTTTCCAAAAACAACTTACAAGTTGACCTAAATTTAATGAAATGTTAATTAAATTTATGATTTAATTTTTACAATCTTTAAAATTAAAATACAACTGATTTTATACATAATACATTTGAAAAAACATGTATTTATATGTTATATTAATAAATTTTTTATCTAAATTTAATGAAATGTTAATTAAATTTATGATTTAATTTTTACCATCGTTTTAAAATTAAAATACAACTGATTTATACCTAATACAGTTGAAAAAACATGTATTTATATGTTATATTAATAAAATTTGTGACGAAATAACACTTCAGATCTCATTTTGAAAAAAAAATCAAAATGGTCTTTTATTTACTTATATGTAATATAAAAAAAAATCATTTTTAAAATTGTAGTTGTTCAGATAAAATTTGTATCCTAAATTCTTAATGGGTGCAGGGTGATGTATTTCTCTTCTTTGACACAGAAGAAAATATTTCCTCAATGCAAACATTGAACAGAGATCCTCTACGCTGCTAAAAAAATGCACGAGCCTTAATTTTTACAAAGTCTGCATCTATTACGTGCTCACCTATTACTTCAAAAATTTTAAATCTATTACGTGCTCACCTATTACTTCAAAAATTTTAAAGAGTAAGCGCACTAGCATTATAAATGAGAAAGTTTTTAACTACATTCATATTATCAGGATTGTAAACTTTATTTTTGTAAGTGATAATATCTATATTATCAAGTTACAAATCTAATACCTTTCAATACAATAATATGTAACCCTGTAATGCATATATATAAAAAGAAAAAATACTTTGGATGAAATAAAATTTGGATTTTTTCTATATATTTTTTCCATACCAGATCATATACACAGTCATATTAGTTTTGGAATCTTGCTGCTATATTTAGCACCATATATGATATATAATGCTGGTGAATCAGGGATCAATGAATTCAAAAGATTATAACAATCTTCGAACAGCCAGATTCGTTTCAAGAACAAAATATCTTCAACTCTAAATCAATCCCTAGAAATATTTTACAAGAGCTCGGATCATCCTCCTTCCTATATTGTCAGGAGTTTCTCGGTAACCTAGAAGTCGCCATTGGAGGTACAATAATAGAAAGAGAAAGCTCGGGAAGGATAACATATTGCAGCGGCGAGTCTCCACATTAACATCAGTGCTGTTAGGGAGGGAAGATCAAACCAACAACGTAGAAGGCGACCAGAGTAGCACTTTTTCTTTTGCTCACAAATATGAGCTAAACAAATGCTTGCTTCCATATCTTGATTTAATCAGCAGCCATCATGAGATCAGCGCTGAATTTTGATCACTAAGATATAGATCTGAAAACACAATGATAACCCCTGTTATTGCACCCGGAGAAACGAGGATGCGGTGGGGAAGATCTTAACATTGCTCTAAATAAATGGATGAAAAAAATAAAGAAATAATACAGATGAGTATAGAATCATCTGAACTGCCTATATAGAAACCAGCATAAATTTAAACATGAAAAAACTATATAAAAACTATAGATCAACTCACTGTATACAAATTATAGATCAACTTCCTGTATAACAAACTAAAACAGAAATCAACATAAATTGATCTTGACTTTAAATCTATAAAACATCTGAATCTTAAACCTGTAAAACTGTAAAGGATAAAATAAAAATGTTAAAATTTATAACTAAAATTTCGTTAACCTCTTCTAAATTTAAGGCACTCCAGTCTTAAACATGAAAAAGCTATATAAAAACTATAGACAAACTGTATAAAAACTATAGACAAACTTAAACTGCCTATACATAAACAACTGTAATTTGCTTTGAACTTTAAATCTATAAATCACTTAGATCTTAAACCACTATAAAGAAACCAGCATAATTTGTTTTTAACTTTAGATCTATAAAGCGCGTAGATCTTAAACCTTCAAATGGATAAAACATAAATATTAAAATTTATAACTAAAATTTTGATAACCCTTTTTGGCCATATCAGAATATAGCATACTTGAAATTTTGCTCTCCCTCCAGCCTTACTATCCTTAATGAATCTATGTTATTCTAGCGTCAAATCATCTGTGGAAAAAGATCAAGTTTTTTATTGGTTTCTATACATAATAATGAAACTGGATATATGCAAATAACAGACGCTCACCTCTTCTGCACTTGCTTAAGTTCTTCATGCAGGCAAAAGCGGGGACTTGCAAGGTCAAGAAAACTCCCGGTGCCTCTTTGCCACTCTTCTGCAAAAGCTCAAGAAGGATAACGCCAATCTCAACTTCACGAAATCGGTCTGAGTCTCGTACCAAACTCGACAGAATCATAAATTTCTAAACATGGATCATACTGATCTTCATTCATCAAAATATTACTTATGGAATCCATTGAAAAGTACCCAACTCATCACCAATCTAAATACCAGAGCTTATCAAATTCACAGGAAAGGAACAGAAACTGTTCAGAGTGGTTCAATCAGTGTGAGTTTATGATCCTTGCCTTGCTTCTTATATGGTGAAGGATGGCTAAAAATGGCTGGCCGCCGACTAAATGCTGCAAGTGGGTATGCCCATTAGGGAAACAGGAATGCAGAAGAATATGAAATGGCAAGAATGAGAGTACTGAATCCGTGAAAACAAGAAATGGCGTCCCTATCAAACCAGAGAAAATGTGTGGAATGCATAAAGGCTTCTATTCTCTTGTAACGTTATGGTTCCCATCTGATAGGGCGAGGACTAGGGCACATACTCAATTTCTTTGTATGGTGGTAATTATGACGTCTGCCTTTCAGGCCCACTGTTCTGTCTGTCTGTGTGTGTTATGATGCCCCCATATGGGGCATTTACCAAGTCTGCAAGGACGAAATGCAAACTTTCCACGAATAATCATCCCTTGGCTGGTACGTTAATGCAAGGTCTGGAAGACTGGAAGTATCATAAATGCCATGCAGACGCAGAGGGATACCTTCACATTGCCTTTGATTATTCGTTGACTACGGCATTGGACGTGGCGTGAGCCCGATCGTTCATGGCCTACAAACCCTAAAAGCTTGTTAAATCTGGAGTGTATTCAAACAATGCTTACCCGTGATATGCTAAATATAAGCATTATATGTCTACTGGCCTGTACTCTGTACAGGATGTCGCCCCTTAATGTATGCTGCACAAAATTATGTTTTTCAACTCTTCTTTGCTGTTTCCTGCTTGATACGCATTAACCTTTTCTCTCTTCCATTGCTTTCATGGCTTTCATCTAGGATACGTAGGATAATTCTCATTTACCTGCTCTCAGAACATTTGATATTTTATTTTAATTCATTTTAAATTTTACCGTGAGGCTTCGCCTTTCTTCTTTCCGCTTCTGTTAATTTCGTATAGCTTCCTCTGTATGGTTTCGTTTACTTGTATGACCTCAACCAACGTCCTTAACGCTAACCAGATTCTATTCACAGATGATTCTTCTGCTTTAACACGTTATTTAGTGATGCTGCTTTTTCGAAAAAGTTGGACATTTAATTTCTTTCATTGGATTCTACTTGAATTGTACATCTTTTAATGATTTTGTCATTATGGTGAATAATTTTCACTGTGGTTAAAATTGGTTGCAAATACATTGTACCTTTGATTTAAAATAGACATCAAATTGTAGTTTTATCATTTCATCGACTTATTTTGTTGGGTCGCAGTTGTATCATAATGGTAGAAAGAAACCAATAAAAAAATGAACTTGAATGGATTTAATGATGTCATAATAGTAGTAGAAAGAAACCAATAAAAAAAATAGTTTGAGTAGATTTAATGGTATCATAATAATGATAATGATAGAAAGAAATCAGTAAAAAAAACTAGCTTAAGTGAATTTAATGCTATCAAAATAATAGTGAAAAGAAAGCAATAAAAAAAAAATTGAGTTGAATTTAATGGTATCATAATAATGGTGTATCAAAATAATAGTGGAAAGAAAGCAAAATTGAGTTAAATTTAATGGTATCATAATAATGGTGGAAAGAAAGCAATAAAAAAAATTGAGTTGAATAAAAAATAGCTTGAATGGATTTAATGATAACATAATAATGGTAAAAAGAAATTAATAAAAAAATTGAATTAACTGAATTTTTTTTATTTTTAATACTATATTAAAATAATTAACTTAATTAATTTTTAAAATTTTATAAATTAAATTTATAAACAAAATAAAAACAAACATAATATTTAATTTATTATTATTATTAAATATATTTAAAATAAAATAATTTTATAATTTAATATTTTTATTTAATATAACATTGAAATTTTTAATAGTAAAATGAAATCAATAAAAAAAACTAACTTGAGTGGATTTAATGGTAGAAAGAAACAGATAAAAAAAAATTAATTTGAGTGCATTTTTTTTTTATCATAATGATAAAAATAAACCAATAAAAAACTAATTTAAGTGGATTTAATGGTATCATGATGATGATGATGATGATTAACTTCCACTAAGACCTAATTGGTCTATCAGACCTTAAGAGTGTAAGTGATTACTTGTGATTCTTTAGAATTTTGTTTTTGTGCTCGAAAAGCATTAAGAGAAGCTTTCCAAGATCACCATACTTTTGTTGAGTTAAGAGGTTAGGAAGGTTGGTAGTGTGATCAATATTTTGAAAATGAGATCTAATATGGGTATGGGGTGGACAATCTAAGAGAAAGTGCTTTTCATGTTCAACCTTCTTAGTGTCACAAAGGTGACACACTCTTTCATCCCATGGCGTTTTAGGAATTGACCAACACCCAGTTTCACTATGGAGCTCGTGAGAATTTGTTCTTATCTTAACAATGCTTATTTTTTTCTTTACACTTGGCAAAACAGATAGATAATTTTGATCTTCTAGATTAGGGTTGATTACATCTTTATAATACCTTAATTTTCTTT
>SNQJ01S0000902.1:0-13414 GCA_010110895.2 Picea sitchensis | reverse complement strand
GGGATGAGGAAATGGAGGTGGAAGAACAAGATCTAGCTGGAGTGGATTTGGAACACCTTGAGCATGCCTATCGACACCAAAAACTTTACACCATACCAAGGGATCAACTTAGGAAGGTGCATAAAGTGTTCCTCAACTCCTCGATGGGCTCCTCAGCCCGAGCTAGCAAAGCACTGGGCATCCAGGGCAGTCAGACAAAAAACCCAAACAAGGCACAAAAAGATGAGAAAAAACAAGGAAGGAAATCAACAAATAAGCTCATACAGGAAATTGGAAGCTTTATGGTAAACTCAGGGTAGATCCACCTGATCTTATATAGCTTCCCCCCTCTCCCCCCCTCTCCCCCCTTAATCATCATGAAAATCATCTCATGGAACATCAGAGGCCTCAACGGTCGTAGCAAGCAGAAACTGCTACAAGATCTGATCATAGTGGAAGCACCGGATGTTGTAATGTTGCAGGAAACAAAATGTACCTCAGAGGACATCAATCGACTACTCCCCTATTATTGGAAGCAGGGAGGAGTGGTCTCAATTGATGTTGCAGGAATGGCTGGCGGACTTGCTCTCCTCTGGAATACCAATACTGTCCTGTTGGAAAACTTTTGCACCACCAGATGGTCTATTACAGCCGATTACAGGCTCATAGGATCAGACAAGCCAGGACATATAACAACCGTCTATGGACCGACCACTCCAAGAGACAAATAGGCCTTCCTTAGAAGCCTAAGTTACCTGTCCAGCCTCACACAATACCACAGATGGATAGTGGGGGGCGACTTTAATATCATCCGCAGCCTGGAGGAAAAAAAGGGAGGCTCACGACGACTGGATCGAGACTCTGACGACTTCAACAGTTTAATAGATGACCTCAGTCTAATTTAATTATAGGCCATTAATGGCATTCATACCTGGTCCAACAGAAGAACAGGAATGCACCAGATCGCCTGCAAACTTGACCGCTTCCTTGTGTCGGAGCCACTCATGATGGACGACACTGCAATAGAATCTAGCATCCTAAATCGCACTGGATCGGATCACTGGCCCATACAATTATGGTTGGATGTCCCATCCACTCCGGGAAAGAAACCCTTCCGATTCGAACAATTTTGGTTAGATCATCCAGACTTCCAAGAAAATATTCAAGGCTGGTGGAAGGAGGCGGAAATTCCCCACGGATATAAGATGTATAGGTTCCAACAGAAGTTGAATAATCTCAAACAAACGCTAAAGTTCTGGAACATGCACACTTTCGGCAACATCTTTGAATCACAAAAACATCTCACGGAGCAAATGGACGAGATACAGTGTAGAATAAGAGAGCAAGGACTCACAGAGGAGCTCAAAGATCAGGAACTCAAAGTGAACCAACAGATCGCAGAAAGGAAAAAGCAGGAAGAGATACTGTGGAAACAGAAGTCGCGTATACAATGGCTCAAGGAAGGGGAACGTAACACCAAATTCTTCCACCGAGCTACTATCCAGAGAAGACAATCCAATAAGATCACGCATCTTATTACGGAGGAGGGGGAGACTCTTCACTCCCACGCTGACCTGGAAACTCATTTGGTTGACTACTTACAAGACCTTCTCACGGAACCCATTCCAAACCGAAGTGAAGCTATCAATCAGATCACAAGGCACGTGCCCACCCTTGTGACTCAGGAACAAAACGAATCTCTCCTTAGGCCCTTCACCATCGAAGAAGTAGACCAAGCGCTTCAAGATACCCCCAAATGCAAGGCTCCGGGCCCAGATGGCTCCACTAGCGATTTCTTCCACTATTGCTGGCCGATAATTAGAACAGAGGTTTGGGAAATCCTGGAAGACTCGAGGATTACAGGAGAGGTCCTTCGGGCTTTTAATGCAACCTTCCTTGCCCTTATCCCCAAAGAGGGGAAAGCAAATAGACCGAAGCAATACAGGCCTATAGCCCTCTGCAATGTCATCTACAAACTCCTCACAAAAGTCATCGCCCGCAGACTCAAGCCGATCCTACCAACAATCATATCCCCAGAGCAATCGGGATATGTTGAAGGCAGACAAATCTTGGACAGCATCATCTTGGCACATGAGGTAATTCACTCCTTGCAGAAAACAAAAACCCCAGGGATGATTTTAAAGTTGGACATATCAAAAGCCTTTGATAAACTCAGCTGGGAATATATGAAAGCAATGCTAATAACATTTGGCTTCGATCAAAACTGGGTTACTTGGATCTTAAATCTCACCTCCTCGACCTTCTTTTCCCTGCTCATCAATGGGGTACCCTCGAAGCCCTTCTCCGCCTCAAGAGGTATTAGACAGGGAGACCCCCTGTCCCCTTTCCTTTTCATCATCATGGCGGAAGGACTTAGTAGATCTATTCACGCGGCTCTGAAAAAAAACCTTTTAACCGGTTTACCCCTGCATGGCTTATCCCCACCTATTTATCACAACCAGTTCGTGGATGACACCCTCTTGATGGGCAGCCTAACTGCTAGAGAAGCCAACTCTCTCAAGGAGATTCTCCAAATCTTTTTCGATGCCTCAGGTCTGGAATGCAACAAGGATAAATCTCAAATCTTCTTTTTCAATACCCCCCCCCCCCNCCAATTCAGCGTCACATCTCGGAGATCCTTGGTTTCAACAGAAGCTCCCTTCCATCCAAATATTTAGGCATACCCTTAATTGACAATGCCCACAAAAACTCCTCTTGGGAGAACCTCCTTTCTTCCTTCTCCAAGAGGCTTTCATCCTGGACCTTTAGAGCCCTAAATCTTCCCAGCCATCTCATTCTGCTCAAAGTTGTCCTTCAAGCCCTCCCGATTTATGCTTTCTCTGTGCTAGCAACCCCCAGATTTGTTCTCAACACCATCAAAAGTCTATAAAGAAATTTCCTTTGGCATGGCCTTAACAAAGAAAAAAAGATCGCTTTAGTCAGCTGGGAAAAGATCTGCAGGCCTAAGGATCAGGGGGGACTGGGAATAAGAGATCCATCCACAATGAACAGGGTCCTTAGTGCCAAAATATGGTGGCGTTGGCTCAAAAACCCCACAGATCTTTGGGCCAAGTTGTGGAGGAAGAAATATGCCTCTAACACGACAGAGAATAACCTGATTCGCTGGAATGGGGATAACACGGGCTCCTTGATATGGACAGCGGCCAAGCAGAATAGGCAGATAGTCATGCAACATGCTTTTTGGGAGATAGGCAATGGGGAAACGACTTTTTTCTGGCAAGATTCCTGGCAACAATGGCCAGCCTTAAACGCTGAGGAATGGTCCCGCGACATGTGCGCCCAGGCTACAGGTATGGGCCTAACAAAGGTAGCGGATTACTGGCAAAACGACCACACTGAGGACACTTGGCGCTGTTGGCACCTGGATCTGGGGTGAATCAACTTGGCTCAGCATATAGATCTGGCACCTCTTCAAGAAGCATTGGATAAGAGGAAAATACCCATACGAGTCGGTGAAGACATACTCAGGTGGCGCTACAGACCACAGGGCTCCTACACCACACAGGAAGCCTATCAACTCAAGACCAAGACAGACCACACCATAGACATGAATATTTGGGGGAAGATTTGGAATCTGAAGCACTGGCCGAAAATCACCCTTTTTCTCTGGCTAGTCTTACACTCAAGCATTCTCACCTGGGATAATATTCTGAAGCGGGGGTTTACTGGACCTTCTATATGCACTCTTTGTGGAAAGGCGGAGGAAACTCTGAATCACCTTCTCAACACTTGCCCTTACACAACACAAGTCTGGGATCAAGTAGCGGTAATCATGCACACCTCGGACCGTCTCAGAGACAGTGTCATTGAAACCCTCCTCAACTGGAGGGATCAGGATTTTAGCTCTCCCTACCTCAACAGGGTATGGCAGCTCTTACTTGGCTTTGTCCTCTGGCAAATTTGGAAAGAAAGAAACAACAGAATCTTCAGAAATAAGCCTCATCCTTGGAGTCTTTGTTGGGATCTTTGCCAACGCAATCTTATGGAAACTCTCCACCTTAGACCTTGGTCAGATGCAGACTTAGCCTGCTCTCCCACCGAGATACCTGTCCTTCAGCATTGGACTCCTCTTCCCCCCTCTCAGCTGCCCTCCTCCCCCCCTTCCACTCCCCCTCTGATTAGCCCTTACCTTTGGTCTCCTCCCCCAAAAGATTTCCTCAAACTCAACTTTGACGGAGCCTCTAAGGGAAATCTGGGGGATGTAGGTTATGGAGTCATCTTTCGAAATCATCTTGGACATATTTTAGCCATAGGAGCAGGCCCCCTCGAGCATTCCATGAATAATGCAGCAGAACTCTGGGGCCTTATTAAAGGTTTTCAAATGGCCTCCCATAACAACTATACAAAGCTCATCGTCGAAGGGGATTCTCAGGTAATCATTGGCCTGCTGCGAAGAATCCTACACGGGGTCAACCCAGACAACATCTCGCCAAGCTGGAGACTCACTCATGGTCTGCAGATCATTGTAGGACTGTTGCACTCCCAACAGGTGATCATCCCCACACATATGAGAAGGAAGGCGAACCAGATCGCGGACGAATTGGCTAATGTGGGAATTGAGTGGAGAGGACCAGACCTCCGCTGCTATTCTGCCCAGAACCCTGATCATCCTATCCTCCAGCAGTGTATTCGAAAAGATGGATCAATAGATGTTTCCCCGGATGGGGTGTTAGTGGTTTCCCCGTGGCGATGGATGGGAACGGACACAGTGTGATGCAACACGGAGCCACGTGACGGGCCCGTGCCGCAGGACAATGCCGTCCCGGGAGAGTAATGGCATTTAAATTCTGCATAATGGTCGAGGTAAGGGGAATTTACGCCACTCTTTGCTCCTCCGCAATTTTTATTATGGCTTGGCTCGTTGTTTTTGGCATTGCACCTTGTATGCGGTCTGAAGGGCTCCTCCCTTCACAGTGCAAACAAAACCAGGCTCGCTCAGAGGCTATCTCCATTGTTTATCTGCAACTCTGGTTCAACCCTGTCGAAACCTGCTCACCTGCACACATGAAAGAAAGGATTAGAGGAAAGCTGAAGAGGGGCTCACCCTGGAATCCCCGTAGACCCCCGGTCTCGCCTTCAGCCTCCCCGACGACCTGTTCCTCCTCCCACCCCCAAACTATGTCCCCAGCTGCCACCCCGCCACCTTTGCAGTCTTTACATCTTCGCTCTGCGGTCACCCCGCCACCTTCGCAGTCTTTGATTCTACACTCCATGGCCACTATCCCGCGAGGGTCGACTCCGACTCAACGTTGTCCTCAGGACCCCCGGATGCAATTCATAGCGACAATGTCCTTCCCTGGATCCTCGAGTACCTGGAGGAGTGCACCACCGGCTTTTGGAGAGTCCAAACGAGCGCGTCTCCACCCTGCAGCCCACCTCGATAGTGAGAACTTCAGAGATCGATTGGGCATCCTGTATGACTTAGTCTTTGAGCTCAAGAGGGAGGTGGCGGACCTCAAGTTTCGCCTGCAGGGCACAGAAGAAAATGTCGTGACCTTTCTTCATATCCTCTCAACTATGCAATTAGAGCTCTCCTCGGACCCGACTGGCTCTACTCCGGGGGAGGCACCTGACGCTGAGATGGATAGCATGCCGCGACAGGCAGCAGCGAAGCAGAAGGAAGCGGAACGTAGCGGCCCAGTTGAGAACAAGGAGCGTGAGGAGCAAAAGGAAAAATGCTGGGACGACTAGCCGACCAACATCGAGACAGAATCGTGGACAAAGGACCTCCGAGCCACGTGGATAGGCTATTCGCCAGGTGTTTAGCTCTCTTTTTGCTGTGCATCCAGTTTCATTAGGCTCCTAGTCTAGATGGTAGTCAGTATGAACTTTGTGTGTTTTCTGAACCAACAACCTTCTAAGAATTGTGAATTGGGGGCTGGTTGGACTGGTTTCCCCTCTGTTGGGGCAGTCCAGTAACTACAGCCAGTATCATACTGTATTTTGGCAACTTTTTTCAGCTTTAGCAGGCACTAAATATAATATATACTTCTTACTTAAAAAAAAAAAAAAGTGTAAAATAAGGATGCAATATTTATGATTACTATTAATTACATTAACTAGTTATTTTTTATGTTGTAGATTTTTAGGTGATTTTTTCTTACCACAGTCAAATAGTTTACCTCACTTATATCGATAATTATCTTCCATTATGAAAGATATTGGAATGGGGTGGGGTATGAGGCTATTGGTGCATGTCGTAATGATCATATTATATATTATGGACAATATGCATCAGAAATGAAATGTCTGCAATGTCAAATCAGTAGATATCTAACCAATCAATTAACAAAAAAGGTGTCTCACAAGGTTCTTCGTCATATTCCGATAATTCAACATTTATAGCGATTGTTCAGGTGTCAAAGTATAACAAAGTTTATGGATTATCATGCGTGGCACAAAAGTGAAGATGGTTTTCTTCGAATGCCTTTAGATGGTTCTACATTTAAGAACATTGAATAAAAATGGTCGATTTTTAAAGAAGAACCTCGTAATGTTAGTCTTTCATTGGAAGCTTACGGTGTCAATCCATTTGGTGATCTTAGGTCTATTTACTCAGTGTGGCCTATTTGTGTTATAAACAATAACCTTCCTCCTTGAATGTCAATAAAGATGGAGCACACAATGTTGGAAATGATTGTTCTAGGTATTTCTTTACAATACTTGTTTGAACGTAGCATTTTTTTTTATCTTATTCGTTGGATAATTTCTTATATATATACAAGGTAGTAATTGTATGTATTTTCAACCAATTAGGTAAGTACCAATTGAAATATATGAATGTATATATTGAGCCTCTTGTCGATGAGATACTAAATTTATGTGTTGACAACATTATGTACAACATCTCTAGACCAATAGGGAAAAAATACTTTCAATATTGTGGAACAATTGCATGGAAAATTCATGATACCCCAGGGATAACACATTTTTGCAGTGTGTAACATACTATTGCACTTTTTTGTTCGTTTTTTAGAAATGTGTCTGCAACCCGTTGGGCCTACATTTTTAACCATTGGCTAAAAAACCACATTCTGGTGGAATCTAAGCCATCAAAATCACCCGGGGATCACACTCGTCCTGGGTCGCACCAACGCTTAACATGGATGGATTTTTGGGTGTCTCCTCTCAACTAAACTCACCGTAAGGGTATTAAACTCATGTCACCTAGAAAATAAAACCCACAACTTAACAGATTGAGCTAGTGGGAATTGAAAACATACTACTGCACTTTAATAGTATCTAATTTTGTGAAAATATCATGTATGTTTCTTAAATAATTCCTTGAACTATATAATTAATACTAACATTAAGCCATATCTTGTAGGTCTTCAAACAAAGGGTAAATTTTCATGTCCATATTGTGGTCCTTGGATGAAACCTCATCATTCAATAAGTTCATGAAATGAGGTGTTTGATGAGTACATGCAATTTCCCCCTAAGAACCATAGGTATCAAACTACCAAAAAACATATTTTCAATGTGAAAGAAGAGATTGCGATAAAACCACAAAGAATGACACCTCACATATGGAAGTTGGAATATAATAGAAATCATGAAGGTAAGTGATTAGGCTAGTATGTATCATATGCAATGTTTTACAATTTTTATTTGTATTAAATTATGTTTACCACATCTAACAATTGTTGTTGTAATTTCATTTATGTTTCATAAAGGTCGTCAAGGAATTGATGGTCTTTCGTGAGGAATGAAAATTATCCCACACAATTCACTAGGTTTCCGTACTATGAGCACCTACAAATAGTCCATTTGTTTAATACAATGCATATCAGGAAGAATGTAACATAAAGGTTGTGGATAATCTTACATAGAATGAGTGACAAAGAAAAAAATGTCAAAATTTGTAGTGACATTCAGGGAGCCAATCATGCAATGCAAAATTTTATTTATTCAAATAGCAATGGACACCAAAATAGTATTCCATGGTTGTTTACAAAGAAGGAAAGAAATTTTGTAAAAGAGTGTATATTTTAATCTTGTACAATAAATTACAAAATATAGATTATTAATAAAAAAATAAAAGATACAATGACACACACACACACATTATACAAACATTTTACCCTGGAAACCCAAACTAGGAAAACCAACAACCCGTTTAGAGCCACACCTCTAATATTATATTCATCTTTTTTTCATTGTTTACAATACAATATCTAAAATCCCACGGCATCCAAAACCCCTAATCCATTGACTTGGATTAATAAACAACTCTAATTCCTTAATTGGAATTAGAAAACCAATGGTGAAAACCATGCTCCAAAAAACCACTAAAAACAAATGCAAAAAATGCCCCAAAAAGGATTTCTTCATTGTTACAACAAACATCTTTGACGTGATATTCTATATATAATCACACAAATATATTAGTATGAACTCATCAAAGGTTTCTATCTTTCCCTTCTTTAGTATGAGTGTTAGAAAAGAAGAATTGATAACTCCTAACACTTCCCATGCACTAATTTCTTCTTCAATTACCCTGATTAGACCCCCCTCTAACAGTCCATCAAGTCTAAAGAAAAATTATAATAGACATACATTTGGTCTTAAGATTTTATCCCTCTTGAAGGAAGCTAGAACTACTTTTAACTCCTCCTTTGATAATTATTCCACCAACATTTGATTTTCTACAATGTTTTCTCTAGCTAGCTCTAGAAAGAAGAAAAATGGTTAAGTTCAATATTTCTATAATGTTTTCTCTAGCTAGATCTTGGTGGATAAATTGGAAGTGTGTAAGGTATCTAGAGAGGTAGTGGGAGGGCCCATAGTGATAATAGTGGAGGCCATTCAATACAAGGTGGACTAGGTCCACTATATTATTAAATAAGGCTCACTATGGTAGTTAGATATAATAAATGGGTAGTTAGATATAATAAATGTAAGAGAACTTCTTAGAAGGTTCTACTTCTAGAAGATTCATCCTCTAGAATGTTCTTAGGTGATGGTAGCACTATATAAAGAGGTTCAATCAATGTAATGAGATATGAAGAGAAGTATTGTATTTGGAGCGGTAGCTCATTAGGAGGTTGCCTCCTCAAAGAAGAAATTGAACATGAGAGGATCTCTTCCATAATAGGATCCATTGTATGGTGTTTCCCTACCTCAAGGGTTTGATAGTAATAAAGTGTGGTTTCTTCTATCTTACTTTGTGGATCTATTGTGTATTCAGTATTTGTGGTGATTATATTTGTATATCTATTCAATTTATTAACAAGTGGTATTAGAGCACTTTCCTTGGCAGACATTGTGGACAAATATTTTTTATTTTTGCAGAATTTTTTTTTTTCGAAGAAAAAAAAAGAGGGCCACGACATTTTAGAAATTTTTGGTATATTTATGTGAAATTTTTTCAGAAACAGGTTGTAGATATGAGTTCCTATCATCTGAAACCCAATTTGAAAAAACAAATCGTCTAAAACAGAGTCCGGGAAGTCAAGATATTGAAGTTTTCAAATCTGCAATTTTTGACGGTTTTTTTCTCGGATGACGACACGATTTTTATTTATTTATTTAGCAGATGGAGGCCGAATTTTCCCCAAAAAATTACAGATATGAGTTCCTCTCACAATTTCACCCAATTTCAAAAACATAATCATCCGAAACAGAGTCTGGGAAGTGAAGTTATGAGCATTTTAAATTCAACAGTTTTTTAGGGTTTTTCCAGAAAAAACCGCGATTTTCTGTCGTAACTTACTGTTCTATTTTTTGGGGTTTTTTCATGAAGTCTGCAGGACCAAAGAGTTCATAGGGTTCTCATATGAATAATTCCTCTCAAACCCTCAAAGAAATTCTACAAATTACTGAAGCATTCAAATCTCAATTGTTTGACACATTGGATGACTCTGCAGATGGCCTCAATGATAGTTTTCGTAGTATTCAAGATTCATTGGATAACATGTAGGAGAGATTTCTTATGGTGAACATCAGGGATGAATATAATAAAGAAATATATGCTTGGTATGATTTTGAGGTCGATTGTGATGATTGGTATATGGATAGTTGTTATTTCTGGGATGACAACCACTTTCATATTTTATTTGATGACTCTAATCCACCTTCTATAGAGAGAATCAATGTGACAAATCGAGAGCCAATGATTATTACCAGTGTCAATCCTACATATTCTACAGTGGTATTATTCCTTCTATATTATGCTATGACCCTTTTCCACTATGTGGATGGATCTTCTTATTTGGATCCACATGACAGGTGTCAGTATTGGGAGCATCATTTTCAGTTGGTTATTGGGCGCCGATATCTTCCATGTGGGGTTCACATGAGCAATTGGACACGGGACCCTGATTTACAATGGCGGTTGGACTACTTCAGCATGGTGGCTACCATTTCTCAATGGGACCTTGGTTCTCTAGTCTACTTCAACACTATGGTCCACACTTATCCATGGGACCCTGGTATATGGTTGTACATCAAGCATTGAGGACAACGCTTTCATAAGGGGGATGGAATGTAAGGTAGCTAGAGAGGTAGTGGGAGGGCCCAGAGGTCTCATAGTGATAATAGTGGAGGCCATTCAATGTAAGGTGGACTAGGTCCACTATATTATTAAATAAGGCTCACTATGCTAGTTAGATATAATAAATGGGTAGTTAGATATAATAAATGTAAGAGGACTTCTTAGAAGGTTCTACTTCTAGAAGAGTCATCCTCTAGAATGTTATTAAGTGATGGTAGGACTATATAAAGAGATTCAAGCAATGTAATGGGATATGAAGAGAAGTATTGTATTTGGAGAGGTAGCTCATTAGGAGGTTTCCCCCTCAAAGAGGCAAGTGAACAGGAGAGGATCTCTTCCATAATATGATCCATTGTATGGTGTTGACCTAACTCTAGGGTTTGATAGTAATAAAGTGTGGTTTCTTCTATCTTACTTTGTGGATCTATTGTGTATTCAGTATTTGTGGTGATTATATTTGTAGATCTATTCAGGTTCTTAACAAAGTGTGAAAACCCCATTACAACTATTTCTTGAACATTCCTAGACTTACCCCCATATAGCTTCCCAATTTCCCATGTTATATTTACTATATTTCCATGTTATTCATAATTATGAAGTAACTTTGTATTTTCTCTAAAAAGAAAGAAATCAAGTTCAATATTTCTATAATGTTTGTTCTAGATAGTTCTTGGTAGATAGACTGAAAGTGTGACACCACGATTGTAGCTATTTCTCAAGAACAATCATGGCCATACTCCCATCTAGCTTCTATGTTTCCCATATTGTATTTATTCTCTTTCTATGTTGTGCATAATTATGAAACACCTTTGTATTCTCATCCCTCTTCTCTAGCTAGACTAAATTACTCTTAATTCTCCATTTTTCTTCTCTCCATTCCAAAATCTTTTGTTCAAAAATTTCAAGGATTGTTAATATCATCTAGTTATCTTCATTGAAAACACCATATCCATTCACCTCATAATGATCAACTATCTTTATATCCACCTCCTTTAGCTCTGTATCTATATTTTTAAATTTAGTGGTCGCCCAAGATGATACTACCACCTTAAATTTTTGAAGTGTTTCAACAAATTGATAGCTCACAATGTCTCATGAATTTTAATCAAACCCCACCCATTCCTTTTTTATTATAGTCAATAACTGCTCATCCTCTAACCAACTTGAATTAAATTTTAAATTTTAGTATTTTCTCTCTAAATGAATAAGAATGGGTAGGTGATATAATCCTTCCCTAGCCTCCACACAAGATATATATGTATCTTACTCACCCATTGGAATGTTTTACACAAGGAATCTATCAAGTCTTTTAGAGACCTCTACTTCGTTCATTCTATTTTTACTCCAAGTAGGAATAATTTTATAGGCTCTACATCCACTAATCATACCACTTATATATTGTACCTGAGTAAATATTCTAACGTATCCTCTCTAACTAATTCCCCTCATGCCTCTAATCTATTTAGTGTGAAATTAATATCTTCCCCTATAACCACCATTTCATCCTTTAGACAATATAGAGAGAATAAACACTCCCATTTTCATTTTATTTTATCATATGGACCATAATAGTTTATCACATATATCTTCTACCCTATCCCATGTACCAAGAACTATGTTTGTATACCTAATTTGAGGAAAGAGGATTTTTTGTACGAGAATAATTATTCTCCACCTAGTCAAAATCCCCCTAGATTTATTTGTAGCATCTAATGTTGAAAAAACTTCATTCCTTCATTATTTTTTCTAAATAACATATTGTCTCCAATCCTTCTCCCATGGTATATTTTAAGAGTGTCACATAATGTTTATGTACCTCCATTGGTATTTCCAAGGAAATATTTTAAAATAGTACCTATCCCTCTAAATTTGGGGGTAATATAATCATTCACTCTACCTAGGGAATGTCCCACTCTAATGACTCCTTTAAGAGGAAAACTATTTTATTGTGTCTTACCCCAAATCCACTTCCACTATTTTTTCTCCCAATATCTTATCTCCCTTTTGAAAACTCTATGATATATACATTTTATAGAGGAATTGGGATTCTACTCAGATACAAAATCATATGGACCTGTAATAGGATTAATGGATCCTACACATGTAAGGTTATCCTAATTGAAGGTTTATGGGTTATTTTATTTCCCTATGGTCAATATTGGCACTACCCATCCCCTAGTAGGGTTTCCTATTTTATTCTTCCATGGTTGGACATACCTCCTTATCCTTGAAATCAAATTTATCAATCTTTGAAATAATCTAATATTCTAACTTAACTATGAATGGTTTACTGTTTTTTTCCTTTCTAGATATATGTTTGGCCTCCATTAACATCTTCTCTTCCTTTTCTACTCTAATCCTTTTCTTGATTATATTCCCCTTAGGAGGGAATCCATTCTTCTCCAATTTTTCTCCAAGGGAATTTATATTAGTATGTTGGTATTTTCTTAGATATTCCTTATCTGACATAGATTTCACTTATTTTAGGGTATTTTTAATTTCCCTCATTCCTTATATATTTGTTTTCCCCAAATCAAACCCATGATTATCCTTCTTAATATGATTTCTTTGCCAAAAATATAGTCAAAGGATTGAAAGTAGTCCTCTAATACATGCTCATAAACATGGGATCTTTCACACCTAAATGGTATACTAACATAATCCATTGCTTGATTGTGTATCATATTCCCCACTATTATACCCATGCTTTGTTAAGAACCAAATATCAATATAGCATATAAAAACCTCAGAAAAAGTACTCAACGCCTTGAAAAATAGATAATTTCAGATAATAAGTCTCTTCGAGGGGGCAACCTCCTTTTACCCCACTTAAATGTTCAAGTACAAGATGATTCCAAATGAAAATGTCTCCTTGGTATATATAGGAGACTAGGAGGTATAATTACAACTAATGGAATA
>SNQJ01S0000901.1:174034-190775 GCA_010110895.2 Picea sitchensis | reverse complement strand
GAGTGCATTATAATTCAAAGTAAATACAAAATAAATTATTTCAATAATAAATTTAATGGAGAAATTAGAAGTGGGTTAACCCTAAAATAAGGAAAGTGGGGGCAAGTGACCTAGAAGATGTTTTTAAGGAAGCTACTTGGAGAGTATAATTAAGAGGCAGGGCTCTGTCATTTTAAACACACTTGAGAATATTGAATATCTATAGGTGTCTGAGGTAACCAATAATATATAAGCTGAAATTCTGAGGGAAGGTGAAGAAAAGAAGGCTGAAATGAAAGGAAGGATAAATTCTTTTGATCGTGCTTTCTAAGGTATGTTATTTACCGACCATCTCACCATTTTCGCTATAATTTTTTTTCTATAATGATTCAGACTATGAAATTTCTATTCCATTAAGGAAACATATCCAAGTATATGTGGTAAAACATTTAGATTGTGGTTCATTGCATTTTTGGGGTTACACTCTGTGGAAAATAGGGTTTGTGGCTAGTCCTGAAACTAGTCAAAAATAGGTGTTTCGGGTAAAGACGTCATAATGTCTTCATAACAGATCAAAATTCAGTGAAACGAAATGTGTTGGTTAGGGTACACTCTTTAGTATGCTTTTTAATAGTTTCAAATCAATTCAACAAATATTCCATCCGGGGCATGCTCTACAAGGTCACTCTCTAGAATAAGACATAATTCAGCAAGGTATGCCATTTTTTCTATAACTCTTTTTCTGAGAGGTTTCAAGTATTGAGACCTGAAGGAATTGCATAAAACACACTGAAGAACATTTTGTATAAGTTTCAAATCTTTATACATTACATGTAGAAAGTTATGATTACTTCATGTTAGGGTTGTTGACTAATCCAAAACTAGGCATGTGAGACTAAGGAAAAGTTTGATGAAAATGATAGTCTCTTGTTGTTGAAGTTAAGGAAGGTTTGCAGGAATGTGATAATATATAATAGGTCTATTATAGAGCTACAAATCATATTTGGATGATGAAATTGATGAAGGCTTTTGGTTGAGGTACATCTTGAGTACATGGTTGAGACAAGTAGTTGATGAGTTGGCACATAAATGAGGTTTATAGTTGATGATGTTCGTACATATTTATGAGTAGTTGACACATGATTGGTACATACTTGGTACATGGTTGGATGCATTTTTTTATGGTACAAGTTGATTACAGGTTATTTGGTACAGGTCGGTGCATGGTTGATGCACTTATTTATGGTATAGGTTGATTACAGGTTGAGTTACAAGTTGATGCATGGTTCAAATTTATTGTTATAGGTTTATAGTGGTATATCTCACAGTGACAGGTTGGAAGTGGTTCCATCATTCTACTTCTACTTCAGGTTGGCAGGACAGGGTAAGGACAGGTGGTTGTAGCTCGAGAACATAGGGGGTTGTAGCCTCCTTTTAGTTGTAGCTAGGGAATTTGGGATTTGGAGCTTCCCTCAGGTTGTAGCTTGATAAACTAGGGGGTTGGAGCCTCCTTCCAGATGCAGCTAGAAAACAAAGGAAGTTGGTGCTTCCAATGAATTCAATTCTTCAAGACATATAAGAAAAAGCATTATGTGGTTTTCTCCCAATTTGGGTTTCCATGTAAAACACTGGTGTAGTATGTATGTGTATATTTTTTCATTTGTTCATTGCTTATTTAGTCTGCAGTTATTGGATGATAATTCTTCATTGATATAACACTTGGATTATATGGTTATAAATGATTAAATTACTCTATTATTGATTCACTCCCCTCTCAATAATCCATCAGAACTAAACACATGAATGCGTTCCACCCATGCACCCAAGAAACTTACCATGCTCGACAACACTCCACCACCCGCACTGACTTCGACCAGGTATTCATTCGTCGTTATCCCACTGGGAAATCCATGATCCCCTCATTAGGAATCATGCCATCCCCAGGTGATATATGCGTCAAAAACCTTGGCACGACACATCCTATCCAAACCGAAGACTTTATAAAAATTCGACGCACTAGGACAATTCCGCAGATAAGGAGAGTACACCCAAAACCCAAGCAACGGGTCGACAAGACGCAGGTTGTTACATGACTGTGAAAAAACCCAACCCATTCATCAGGTATGAATTGGTCAATACTAAAATAGCGTTAAATACCGATCTACCTTACCCGTCTAGATTAGGAAGTCATTGATTTACCACCTAAATTAACATGATATACAGTTCTAAATTAGAGAGTCTAATTACCAATTTAGACAACCACTATATACTAATGAGCATTAACCACAAATCAGAATTTAGCAAGTGAATACAGCTACTTGTTGATAGATTTCAATTCTACATTAGTCATTAATCAAATCTGATTCACAAGTCTAATTTACAATTTAGACATTATTACAATATCATTTAAACATTAATTAAGGTCTAGGCAGGCAAATCTAAATTAATCCCAAATTTCAATCTAACTAGCAATTGACATCAAGTAACAACATTAACTGCCTCAAGGCAAAATGCAACAATGAAACATTTATTAACTCATTAAATTTCCACATGTTGTCTGTCTACACTAACCGTACCAAAATGACAGTTGTCTATGAACATTAAAAGAATCTGCTAAGAAGTGTAAATGTCATAAAGCCATATGCATTCCATGAGAAACCAAGGTTGTGTACCTATAATTAGATTTACTGCCATATGTCTTTAATAAGATTTTTCTTTCATAAACGTTAAAGAACATTACTGCCAGTTGTAGTAAATAATATTACTGCCATAAATGTAAAAAGGAGATTACTGCCATATGTAGTAAATAAGATTTACTGTCTTAAATGTTAAAGGAGATTACTACCAGTTGTAGTATATAAGATTTACTGTAATAAATGTTAAAAGGAGATTACTTCCATAATCGTCTAAAGGGATTAATTACAGGGCCTTATCTTAATTAAAGTCATTCAGAACCAGACACTACAGTCGATGCAAAAGAAAAAATCCTTTAACAATACTTAATACTGCTAAAAAAAAGGGGAGGAAAGTTGTTCCAATCCAACTATGCCAACTAGACGCGTTGCCAGGTAAAGGTAAAGCTCAAGAGTATGAACGCCAAGTTAGCTATCTAGAAATATTGTATTTTCTAGGTTAAGAGGCACATTCAATAGTTAAGCAAAATCGTGGCCATTCAACGAAAAGATAGTCCACAATTAAAGGCAAAAATCGTGGGCATACCAGCAATGCAGTCATCATTCTAAATAGCAAAAGCATGTTCTTTAAACAACAAACTCAATCAATCTTTTTGGGCAAATCCGTGGTTATTTACAACAAAATCAGTCACATCTAAATGGAAACAATCGTGGGCAATTACAACAAGCTCAGGCAAGCATTTTAATAGCCAAATCGTGGGCATTTGCAACAAGCTCAGGCAATAGATTTAAAGCATATTCGTGGGATTTTTAAATAGCCAACTCAGTCACATTTTTTTAGTGGCAATTCGTTATCATATAAAAGATTTGCAAACTCGAAGCTATACAAGAAATCAATGAAAATTGGTCATTATAAAAGTGCTGAGGTAAATACAAAAACAACGCAGACATGAATAACAAGTAAAAACAGTTTTCCATTTCTAGGATACCAATACAAAAATGCAGACATGAAATCAAATCGTTTTCCATTGCCAGATTACCAATACAACGCAAACAAGAATAACAAACAAAAACGTTTTTCCATTTCCAGAATACCAATACAAAAATGCATACATGAAATCAAATCATTTTTCCATTCCCAGATTACCAATACAACACAGACAGGAATAACAAACAAAAACAATTTTCCATTTCCAGGATACCAATACAAAAATGAGGACATGGAATCAAATTGTTTTTCCATTTCCAGATTACCAATACAATGCAAACAATAGCAAGAGAAACAAAAGGATCCAATGGGAAAAGTCATTTAAATGATCACAGGGATTTGATCAGTCAAGGCACAAAGAAAAAAACCCAACAAGGACACAATATAATCCATACACAGAGGTCTTTGCTAGAAGGTGAAATTCAAACAATCAACCAAGGACATCAATGGAGGTAGATGGTTGACAGGAACATCCTCTGCTCATCATGCATGTAAAAAAAAGTAGGGCATTGAGATCCAAAGGTCTATTAATGTCGAAGCAACAACCGTAGATCAGGCTCCTGGATGACTTCTTAGGTGAGGACTAGTGAGCTAGGGACGAAAGGCAGAAACAACTACAATATTCAGAAATCAATACACCAAAGGGTGGTCAAGACATTTCGAGAATCGAAGGCAATGGGAGTCAATCACTTATCAAGCTAAAGGTTATGGAAAAAATTCAGTCACCAACTAGGATGCTAATACAATCAATTTCCTTACCCAATTAAACATGTAGATCCAAATCATAAATCATACTACAATCTACCATGAAAAAAATAAAGAAAGCCTACAGTTGCCTGATCGCCCGCTCTGAGTTGATGTCTCATGCGCTTCATGCATCTCCCGCTTGCCGACTGACGAGACTTCACCGGTACCTCCCAGCCAATGCTAGGGGTACTCTTCTTCCCCCTTAGCCCCCCGAGTGGAAAAGGGGCCATGCACACTAACCAGATAATCAACTAGCTCCCATCTCGCCTCACAAGGCCGAGCTACCACTCCTCACCGTGCTGGGTATCCCAACTCCCACAAGCTAAGTCAGTCAAGTATATATTTCTGCAACGTAACATTATGTAAAACAAAAGATCCCATCATCCGTATCCTCCCTCCATTATATAGAGTTTCGAAGGCCCTTACTTTCCCAAAATCCCATTTTATTTAAAGTTTAATAAATTAATTCATAAAAAATTTCACCGTACATGTGCCACCCATCCTCTTCATTCCTCCAAAAACTAATTTCTTTAATTAATTAATTACCCTTATTTACCTCACCCACCTAGATTCACTCCTAGAATCCCTTGTAGGTGTCCCCAAATTCCCTTACAGGTTTTAATGACTTTCCCCATTATTAATTTGCTAGTTTAGTTTAAATGAGAAATTTCTTAAATGGTAGATACCTTACTAAGTTTGACTTTTTTCTTTTTCCCTTGTGTTTCCCTTTTCTTTTTATATTTCCCTCTTTTCCTAGTTTCCTAATTATTTTAGATTTCCCTCTTTCCCCTTTTCATTTAGAACTCAATTTCGCATGTGTAGAAATTAATTTTTTCCCTTTTCCCTTTTTAATTAATAAATTTTAAATTATCATAACATAATAAAACAATTATTTCCCCCTTTTTAAATTTTTATCCCAACAGATTTTTATGAATCAATTAAATTGCTTACTCCCTTCTTGTTACAAGATTAATGAAGATTATCATCATTATTTATTTTATTATATATATATATATATATATATATATATATTAAAAGGATAGAAAAATTATTCCACCAGTATAATTTAGACCTAGACTTTAATTTTCGTGTTGGGCGACATTTTATTAGGGAAAGTGTTTTAAAAATTTCTTATCACGTTATTTGTCCTAAGGCCATCTAGGTTCATTCATTTATCATTAACAACGCGACGTGCCCTTCAGGACGCACTAGGTTATCTAAGGGTGTCACTCACCTCATCTATTTCCCTTGCATGACGTGCCCTTCAGGACGCACAACGTGATCCAAGGGTGCCACTCGCCTCTTTCCATTTTTCTTGCATGACGTGCCCTTCAGGACGCACCACGTGCTCCAAGAATGCCACTTTCCTCTTGACTGACTTGGTAGACATCAATAACCCCTGGAGTCAACACTCCGCAAGGTGATCTTGTGGGAGACTAAGAGCCTCTAAGGAATAATGCCCCTTCCTTATTGAGCACCCCTTAGAATCATCGTGAGAAAATATCACAGGCTACCCTCACGACATCGTGGGTCCTCTCGAACTAGGTAATCATTAACCTACAGTTCAAGCCACGATGGGAGTGCTAGTAGGTTGTGGCAGGGCTATTGCTCACACCTCTCCCTCAACATCTCTGGTAGTCAAGCGTGACCCCTCTACTCCACATGTGAGTCTGGTCGGAAAGCTATCGTTAGCCTACATCATCAACAAATCATGTCAGAAATATATATCCTTATCATATCATCTAATCAGATGCACTAATAACACATATAAGCCAATCAAACCCCAGTAGTTCACTCTCAGAATCGATCCAGAGTCTAAGGGGTCCCATCGATGCCTTTGCATCCTCGAGGTCCAAAATCCTACACACTTAGTAAACCGAGTCAATACCACCTGTCTATGTCCATGTAGAAAAACAACATGTCGTCAACCCGTAATGCCCCATAGTAAAAAATCAAAAGTTTAATAGTATAATAATCTAGATAACTTGCGAGCAAGTGTCCTCAAAGAAAAAGTTTGTTTAGTACGTGCCAGAGAAAGATGTTACAATTAATGTATCCAAACCATAAATCTTTCCATAATATAACATTTTATGATTAAAATATTCTCGTAGTATCAAGGGCTATGTTTGAAGTTTCATATGATTTACATACTACGTAAGGAGTTAGCACTCAACGCGCAAGTTAACATGAATCCAACTGACGCCTGGTTCTAAACCTATCACTCAACATTTAAGTGATTTGAATATGAAAGTGAGGTGGACAACAGGTCATGACTGAACCTATGCTATTCTAGCCTGTTTTCATTTATGCTCTAGCTGACCCATTAATGGTGATGGATCTGTCCAGTACCCTCCAGAACTATCACGAAAGGGAAATGCCCAATGTGGGTTTGCCACTTTCATCGATTCACATGGAAGATATTTGGGGTGTACAAGCACGTTTATTCCACTAGCGAGGGGCTCGAGGTATCAAACGTTCTTTGTAGTTTCTTTATCGTTTGTGTAAAACACTTTGCCTCTGCACTATATGCGACCGATGTTTGTATTTATATTTGTAATGGTGTTCGGTCTTGCTCTCAATTCACTCCATTAGTGCGGTAAGTACCTTGTTATCTCTGTAATACAATTTTTGAGCAAGTTTACTGGATTATGTGTTTTCCTTGCACTTGTTCTCTATACAAATCCTTATTCATGTAACCTATTATGTTCTCTGCATCATAATTTATTGTTCTATGCTATGCAATCTCAATGTAGAATATTTCTCTGTGGAAAAAATTAATTTTTCTATGCAACGTGTGTTCTCTATGGAAATATTTCTCGGTCTATTCAAGTGTGTGTTCTATGTGGAAACATTACTCTACCTATGCAAACATGTGTTCTCTATGGAAATATTTTTTTGTCTATGAAAACGCAAGTTCTTAGTCGAAAATATTACTCTGCTTATGAAAACACGTGTTCTCTGTGGAAATAATACCCATATAATATTGTGCCTTTGGCTATGATTGATTCGGTTTCCATGGTGATACCTATAATAGGTAAATCCCTTTGAAATTTAACTCTTGGGTTGTCATTTTGTTTACTCCTGTGTTGGCAATCTGTCGTTAAACCTACATCTTAGGGTTCCTCCCCTATCGAGTTGTGATGACAAGGTTATAAGTTAGACTCTCTGCGATATTCTTGTGAGAGGTTTTTAAGTCTATACAGAGACGTTATAACCCGTTCCCGTCATTTTGGGAGGTTACTGTGTAAGGAAAATTAATCGACAGTTTTAAATACCTAATGAGTAAAACTTCACTCACTTAATGATTTGTTACAGACTTCGTTTATTTAACCTTGTTTGTAATTTTATAATTGCACTCTCTAATTTATAGAGAAAGATCAAAATCCCTTAATGTTGAAATTTACAACAACACCTCTTTACATAAGGTCCTTGGTTAAATAATATATTTTCCGAGGAAAAATATTGTGCTCTGTCTCCATTAAACACCCACAACCATTTCAACAATGCTCGTTAATACTATCGCTATGATTATGGTTTGATTTTCGTCCACAAGTTTGAGGGTCTTGTGAGCCTTCGACAACATTGTTTAAAACACACAAGGTATTATTGTTTGATTAAACCAAGGCTTTCATTCGATTAAAAAAAAAAAGACTCAGGTCCTCACTGGAATATTCATACACCCATATCACCACCTCTGTGCCTCTGTGGTGTTTCACAATTTAAAGTTATTTATATATAATTGTATAAATATATCCAAATCACAATTGGTAAACCTCTATCCTTAGTTCATATTTAATGTTTCCTTTTCTATAAGTATTATTCATGTTTGTGCATAATGTTAGATATGTTTAAAGTGTTAATGCTCAGAGTATTCTTTGGCCCTCTGTATGAAGATTGGGTATTATTCTTCAAAGTAATAATCATTGGTTATTATAACGCTACTCTTGATTTATGTTGGTGTTCCTCTTCTATATATATCTTATCTCTATATCTTATAAGATACCAAACTTAAGTAGAATTTTTACTTATGTTTTATTACTTATGCGAGTAGTAATTTCCCAGGTATATAAATTGATGATGGGTCCCTTTGTCTTTCGAGGGAACCCATTAGATGGATTACGCACCCACTCCCCCTACTGGGTCATGGATCGACTACTTCGCAAGTAAATACTGACTCTATGGAAATCAATCATGATTTTCAATAAGTATGCTTTCACTCTGTCATTAATCTTATTATTTAATGTTTTGTACAGTAGTAATATGCTAATACTATTGTGTTACTCCTTTGTAGGTTGAAAGAAAAAGAATTGTGCACTTGGTGAATAAAAAGGATTGTCCACAAAAGGTATTCGAGTTCCATCTTTGTTCCACCATTCCATGCGAACTCAAAGATAGTTCATGTAGTACTTTAAAATCTCTATTTAGATTAGCTATGGAGTTATTGTGTCTAAGGAACTCAAACTGTAACATTTTGATCAACGACCTATTGACTGCAATAAATTAAATTCTGGTATATATTCTACAATTCCTTGGGTAATAGATGAGAGAATGTATTTGGGACTTTTATTCTTTATACTCAACATAATAGGAGTATACATTAGAACCTATTTACACTTTTCTCTTTGAAGTATTTGATTTTGCACAGTAGTGTACACAAATTAAGAATATAGGTTCATAATGGCCGAAATGCACATTTACATAGTTTTTTTATTTATCTCTCTCTCTCTCTATATATATATACATGTACACAGATATATATATATATATACACACTAAACATTCATACTTCAACTAAATCACCACTACACATATTCTTACACAATAGTAAGCCACAATCTAACTTGAATGTACAATCCAATTTAAATAGATTTTACTTATATGTATAAAATGTAAAACAGGTTAACAACTAGATACTATCAATAATATAACATCAACAATAAAGTAGATAGTTGAGATACACATTTGAAATACTGATGCTGAGAAAAAAAATGGAACAACTACATTCCACCCAACCGTAGAAAATAACAACCATGATCACTTGTCCTAATCACCCCCTATCAAGACCATGACTCCATAAGGGTGAACTRGATGATCCTCAGCTACTGTYWCATTCGACAGATAATAAAAATGCTTTACCTCACACCATATGTGCTCATAACAAAAAACCAATTCTCAATTTCCCCAACATACTAAGCAACATTATGCCTCCCACATATGTTGCATGTATCTTGTGCCTAGGTATTTCCATCCCTTTCCCTCCCTGGGAAATTCACATCTTTACAAATCCCTGATTTTTAGGGGCTGGTAGTGGAAAAATTCAACTTCTGCTACTTATAAAAATTAGATTGAGTTAACTCAAACCTGTTCCCCACTCATGGAGTCATAATGAGTTATTTTTAACCTGGTTGTTCCATTTGTCTTCCAACATTTAATTTATTAAAAAGTTTGTCTCATACATGTGTCCAATAAAAGAGGATAGTTGGGCAAGTCAAATATTTTCCCAACAGTCATAAAATAATAATTACATAATCCAAAATTCTAAATTCAGATTTTCCATAAATGGAAATAGATTTATAATTCATATTTTCCATAAATGGAAATTTATTTCTAAATTCAACCTGGAATTTAATTTCTAATAATTTGAGGATATCACATCCTTTCCCCCTTAAGTACAACAATATACTCAATTTTCATCCATTTATCAGAGGAGGATTGGATAAGATTTATTCATTTCTTCTTCCAATTCCCAAAAGGCCTCCTCAGGACTAAAGTTCTTCCATTACACTTTTACTTGGACGATGGCTCTGTTTCAAAGTACTTTTTCTTTCTTTTCAATAATGCATAGAGGTTCCACTTGGAACTTGACTTTTGGTTCCACTTGCACCATGTTCCAATCAATGATGTGAGTAGGATCATGAATATATATATTTAAATAACGAAACATGAAAAACACTATGAAATTTTAAATTTGCAGGAAGTGCTAGTTGATATGCCATGGGTCTGATTCGATTTAAAATATCCGAGGGGCACAAAATCTTAGCACCAACTTAGAAATTTTTTTTATCTTTAGAGAGATTCTTCTTACTTGAATTTTAGATATACATGTTCCCCAATTTCTAATTCTTCATGTCTTCTTTTTAGATATGCATAGTGTTTTTGTCGGTCTTGTGCCTCTTTCAAGTTCTTCTCTACCCTTTTTACCATTCTTTCCATTTTCTGCATCATTTATGGTTCCATCATAATCTTGTCAACTAGATTATCCCAACTGATCAGGGTTGTACATTTCCTTCTGTATAACACTTCAAAGGGACTCATCTTAGTTGAATCCTGATAACCATTATTGTAAGAGAACTCACCTAAGTGTAGATACTCTTCCCACTTAGTTGTCTGTGTACTTATATACATTCGCAACATGTCTTCGATAATTTGATTTGTTCATCTAGTCTGTCCATCCATTTGTGTATGGTAACTTATGCTAAAATTCAAACTAGTATTCAGACCTGCGAACAATTCTTTCCAAAAATTGGATGTAAATTTTACATCTCTATCTTAAATCACCAATTTAGGAATTCCATGCAACCTAAAAATTTATTTCATAAAACATTCAGCAATATTAATCGCTTTGTAAGTAGATTTCACAGGTATAAAATGTGCATGTTTACTTAGTTTATCAATCACTTCCATAATTGAGTCATTTTGTCTTTGAGTCTTAGGAAAACCTGTGATGAAGTCCATCGAAATAATTTTCAATTTCCATTCAGGAATAGGCAGAGGTTGTAACAAACCTACAAAATGTTGATGCTCAAACTTTACCTAATGAAAATCTAAACATTTAGACAAATATTCAACTATTTCATTCTTCATGTTATGCCAATAAAACAGTTTCCTTAAGGCTGTTATTGTTTTCTGGTATGCTGGATGACCAAAATACAACTTTTTGTGCAACTCGTCAAGAATTGTCATCTTTAAATCAACCTGGTTAGGTACATACAACCTGTTCTTGAACCTTAACAATCCATTTTTATCTATACTCACATATGTTTTGTTCATATTGTTTGTATTTCCTTTCAATTCTATTGTTGTTTTGATGTAATCTTCGTCATTATTGCTTGCATATTTTATTCTCTATTCGATATCATTTTACCTCTTTCCTAGAGTTTCCTAGATATAGTCACTGAGAATTTACATCCTTAGGGATGATATGAAATATAATAAAAAAATATAAATAGTAGTTGATATTTCACTTCTTAACAACCCTAATCCACTAGGCAATTAAAGAGAAAATATATCAAGCTTATGCCACAAGTTTCAACATTCTAGGCAAATCTTATCATGCATAAAATAGATTTGAAATTGAGTTTCCTTCATTGATGGTGTTAGAGGACGTACAAGAAAACATGTATTTTTCAGATCTATATTCATTGAGTGAGAGAAGTTCACGTCGAATAGAGAAAAGTGAGACATCTAGTAGGTCTAACAGGTGAAGTTCAACTAGAGGTTAGAAGATCAAAAGAAAATTACATAGATGCATGGATTTTTTTCTTGCGAAAGGGGAATCATGTTCTTATGATCATGAGATCATAGATGAAATTGAGGTTCCCTTGAGGTACAAACATATAGTAAAACGATGGTTATGCAAGGATATTCCTGAAATAAACATTGATTTTTGTGTAAATGAAAGGATATACCAGATTGCTCCATCGTCATTACATGGTTTGGGGATATTTTCCATGAATGACATAAAGGTTTGTTACGACAGATTAAATGCACTGATGGAGTACGGCGGACCCTTTTATATATACAAATATTGGAAACAAATTGTCCAATATACAAAAGGTATGTGAAGATATGGCTTGGATGCAAATTATATACAACTAAAAGACAATGATC
This sequence comes from Picea sitchensis, assembly GCA_010110895.2. Classification (NCBI taxonomy): domain Eukaryota; kingdom Viridiplantae; phylum Streptophyta; class Pinopsida; order Pinales; family Pinaceae; genus Picea; species Picea sitchensis. The sequence goes on along the minus strand of SNQJ01S0000901.1, from coordinate 178,538 downwards.
AAAATAAAGGAGCAACTATCTATATTGAAGGAATGCCAAAAACAACAGGGAATATTATAGGGTTTATAAACAGTACATGGCTCACGACCACAAATAAGTTACCTAATTGAGTATTTGAGGGGCATGAAGGAAACCATGTATTCGTATGTGTAATAATATCAATACTTACAGGGGAAGAGTTATTGATTGATTACAATTTGAATTGATTATATATAGACGTTTCTATTATGGGGGTGATACATATACTAATTTACCCAACTTGTAAGAAATGACTCTTATATTTTATGATTTTGATTATGTTATTTAAGGTCTTAATCTATTTGGAGAGCTTCGGTCTATTGACTTGGTGTGGCCTATTTTTGTTATCAACAAAAAGATTCCTCCTTGGATGTCAATAAAGAGGGAGAATTTCTCATACATTTGAATTTGTTTCTCATGATAATGATCACTGTAACATCTCTCTCTTGTGAACACATGATTTGACTTATTCTTTGAGGACACTAATATGCAAGTGATCTAGTTCACTATATGATTGTTTGTTTCACTTATGGATTCTAATGATGAGGTTGCAAATTATGATGTTATGTTATTTGATATCTATGTGTAGAAAGGTGTTATTGACGAGTTTCTCCTAAGTGTGCAGGAAACCTGACAGATTGAGGATGCCGATGGCATCATTGGACCTCCTTAGACTCCAGATCGAGTTAGGGAGTGGACTGTATATGGTTTGGGTGTTTCTGTTTATGCATATGTGACATATGATCAGGTATATTAGATGTTGTTATGAATTGTTGAAATTTTTTGTTGATATATGAAGGTTGGCAATTTCTTGCTAATCAAACTCACATTAGGATTAAAGGGGCCATGCACAAAAACCAAATATATTGAGGGAGAGATGTGGAAGTAGGCCTATCATAGCCTACTAGCATTCTCATCATGGCTCAAATTGTAGGTTAACGATTACCTAGTTAGAGAGATCAACGAAGCCGTGAAGGAATACTGAGACAGTCGCTCATGAAGATTATAAGGGGAGTGCAATAAGGAAAGGTAATTATTCCTTAGAGGCCCTTAGTCTCCCCAAAGGTTACCTAATGGAGTATTGACTCCAAGGGTTGGACATCTACTAAAAATATTCAAAGACAAGTGGCACCCTTGGAGCATGTACTGTGTCTTGAAGGGCACGTCACATAAATAAAACTTGACTAAAAGTGAGTGGGAACCTTGGAGCACGTAGTGCATCTTGAAGGGAACGTCACATAAATAGAACATGAATAAAAGTGAGTGGCACCCTTGGAGCACATAGTGCGTCTTGAAGAGAACATCACAATTTCAATAAAGATGACTCAATGAACCTAGGTGCCTAGAAAACAAAATTGTTATGACGTGGTTGGCCTTAAAACAATTATTAAATGGGACTTTTTTTTGTAATTGTAAAATCCCCTGAATAATTCTAAGCCCAGTTAAAAAAATAATTTATCCTAAGTCTAAATAGGGTAAGAAGACAAAAAAAAAGGAAAAAAAAAAACTAAATAATAAATTAATAAAAGGGGGATGAAGAAAAATCAAGTTAAGAGTTCAAAGGAGAAATAATTTATCTAAGAATTAATTATTGTTTATGTACGTGATATGCTAATTAGGAACTTAGAAAAAAAGGGGAAATGAATGAAAAAAGGAATGTGGAAACATAGAAAGGACTATAGTCTAGTCTAACTAAAACACTTCCTAAATAAAACACAACTAAGTTTTAGAAATGCGTCAATCATTAAAAGGAAATAGAGGGAATAAAGGGACAACAAGGAGTGTTTTTAGGAGCGCTTTTAGGATGGGTGAGGGAAATTGAAATTAAATTAAATTAAATAAATGAATTTCTAGTGCAACTAAGGGATCTGTTGACAAGTTTATGGGGGAGACTATTTCTAAATTAAATTTTAATAAACGAAAAAAATATGCAAATGGAAAGTGGTCACTAAGAATAATTCTATAAAATTAATGGTTGGGAAGATGAATGAATCCCGACTGGTATGTGTATCCTTATGTTGCCAAAATTTCTTTAATTGTTTTTTCTTGTGGGAGTTGGGATACCCAACTCAAAATGAGGGTTGTAGCTTGACCTTGTGAGGTGAGATTGGAGCTAGATTTTTCTCTGGTTTTGTGTGCGTTGGCCCTTTGTAGCTTGGGGATATAAGGGGAAGAAGAGTACCCCTATCATTGGCGAGGAGTTACCTATGAGGTCTCAACTATTAGAAACCAAGAGCAAGGAGGATCACCAACTACCAAAGAGAATCAACAAGACCCTCCACCGGTTACGATACTTATGTTATTTTATTGTATTGAATGTTAAATTGTAAATTTCATATTCCATGGAGGAAACCTTATATTATATGAAACAACTTCCTGCATTATATCTACATTTACATTTTTATAATACAATATTCTGCGTGGGATTTCAATTTGACTTAAAAGATCTAGTACTATGCACCTAAACTACATTTCCAACTCCTAATAATGGAAGAGAATATATCTGGCATGACACTCTAGATGGATTGTTCCTACATAAAAGAATAATAAATTAGTACAGGCCATATCTATTTAGTTAAATTTAGATTGGTGATTCTTGTTTAAAGGAATAAATAATCACACGATTCCGTTTTGTTTAGTCAAATTTTGGTTGATAGCTATTGTATAAAGGAATAAACAACTAGACCTATCAGTTCCAATTGTTACTTCTCTCTCAATTTTTTTTTATGGATTAGATATAAAGGAGTTTTCACCTGGGGTTGTCACCATTTTTATTTTTATTTATCCTCATAGAATTATTGTCGTAACAAATATTGTCATTAGAACCCAATATTAAATCATACTTTCCCTTGCTTCAAAAAAAATCGAGGATCAATCGATTATCACCTTCAGATTTAAACCGAGATCAGGATTCGTCATTGATCATACGCCAGTAATTCAACATTGATAACGGTATTATCTCTTATTTAATAAATTACGAATTTTTGAGTTTAGTGATGGGCACTGACATCTATAATTCACAGATCTATGTTGTAGTGTGCATATTAGGAGTACCCTTTAACAATTTTATGAATTTCTAAGTTTAGTGATGGGTACTGGCATTTAAAATTCAAAATTGTGTGTTGGGGCGTGCATACTCGGAGTACCCTTTAACAAATTTACGAATTTTTGAGTTTAGTGATAAGTACTGATGTTTATAATTCATATCTCCATGTTGGGGCATGCATACTGAGGGCACCCTTAAACAATTTATGAGTTTATGGAATAATGATTTATATAAAAAGTTTCCCTTGGATTTTTAATTAATTTTATGCAAAACATTTGTAGGCATTAAATCCAGACTGACGGATATATGGCATTAAACATCTTGATTTTTGGGTCCGTTCAAATAAACCAACGTCTTAATTTTTGAGCCCTTGGAGAATAAGTCGTTGTTGATTTTTGGGCCCACCATATGGTAGAGATGGAATTCCTATAATTCCAATCTCAAAAAATAATTGATGGATTATCTTGAAATCCTTTTTGGTGTAAACACATTTAATAAGACCTTGGCCACCATCACAATTGCCCAATATTTAAAATATACAGGAGAAAAATATAGGAAACACTTGAAAACAAACGATAGGTACGAGAATCGTCTGATTATTCCAAAGAGGGAGTGGAAGACCCTCATTGAGGATGCAAAAGAGAAGAAATTGACACATGAACGAAAAACACCCTCTAGTCCTAAAAGGTAAATTTCAATTTCAATTCAATACGTTCAATTTTTTTTAGATGTAAATAAAATTGTGGTAGATATTAACATACTTGAAACTTGTGATGATAGGTTGACTGACATGTCAAAGGAAAAAAAATAAAGGCTTGCCAAATGTGGAAAACACAAGATACGCTAGGGTGGCTACTTGAAGTTCCAGTCACGAATTGTAAGTACCTAGATATGTTATTTGTATCACCTTCAAAATTTTAGGTAATTGTTGTGAATAACATTAAAAATACATACTCTTATGCAATGCATGGTGATGAATTTGATACTGAAACCACAGAGGAACAACTGCATCTTGGTTACAAGTACAACTACAAAGTTGTAGTTGAACACCGAAAAAGCTTGGGGAAATTACCAAGAACTACTTTGTAGGATAAGGTAAATAAAATTCAATCTTCATTAACCTTTATTGTTAATATAATACAATCATGTTTGAAATCATCGATAAATTTAATGTGTTACAACTTTGTTTTAAGAAAAGGAGCAACAGTGTAGACCAACACTGTTAAGCCCTAATATTGGCTCATTACCCCTTAATTGGGGCATATTAGATTAGTAATGCTATTTTATTTATGTCAGCTTTAGGCCATTAGTTGTAATTTAGATTAGTAATGTTATTTTATTTATGTCGGCTTCAGGCCATTATTTGTAATTATACCTCCTAGTCTCCTATATATACCAAGGAGACATTTTCATTTTGAATCATCTTGTACTTGAACATTT
>SNQJ01S0000901.1:138341-168396 GCA_010110895.2 Picea sitchensis | reverse complement strand
TATATATTTGTTTTTTTTTAAATAGATAAAATTTTATCACTAGTAAAATTTAGACCTAGACTTTATTTTCCTACATTGGGCAACATTTTTTAAGGGAAAAGTTTCAAATATTCCTTCACACTTTATTTGTCCTAAATCCATCTAGGTTTATCCAATTATTAAATAACCACGCGGCGTTCCTTTCAGGATGCACTAGGTGCTCCAAGGGTGCCACTCGCCTCTTTCTATTTCTCTTGTGCAATCTGCTCTTCATAATGCACCACGTGCTCCAAGGGTTCCACTCGCCTCTTTCAATTTTTCTTGCGTGACGTTCCCTTCAGGATGCACCATGTGCTTCAAGGGTGCCACTCGCCTCTTGACTGACTTGGTAGACATAAAAAACCCCTGGAGTCAAAACTTCGCCAGGTGATATTGTGGGAGACTAAGGGCCTCTAAGGAATAAGGCTTCTACCTTATTGCGTGCCCCTTAGAATCATCGTCAGCCACTGTCGCAGTCTGCCCTCATGACATTGTGAGTCCTCTCAAACTAGGTAATCGTTAACCTATAGTTCGAGCCACGGTGGGAGTGCTATTAGGCTGTGGCAGGGCTGTTGTCCACACCTCTCCCTCAACATCTCTGGTAGTCCTGCATGACCCGTCTACTCCACATGTGAGTGTGGTCGACAAGCTATCGTCAGCCTGCATCATCAACGAATCACGTTAGAAATATATCCATAATCATATCATCTAATCAGATGCAGAAATATCATATATACAACAATCAATCCCCAATAGTCCACTCCCTGACTTGATCCGAAGTCCAAGGGATTCCATCGATGCATCTTCATCCTCGAGGTCCAAAATCTTGCACACTTAGTAAAAACAATTCAATAGTAATTGTCTATGTCAATGTAGCAAAACAACATGTCATCAACCCATAAAGTCTCATAATGAAAATCAAATTCTTAATAGTATAATAATCTGGATCACTTGCAAGCAAGTGTCCTCAAAGAATAAGTTCGCTCAATGCGGGCAAGAGAGGGATGTTACATACACCCCCTCTTGGTCTAAACTTCGTCCCAAAGTTTAACAGTATATAAGTACCGAAATAATGTGTATCACAGTATCATAAGTCTATCTATAAAAAAAAAATGGAAATTGTTGGTGCATATCATATGCGTCCTCCCAAGTCGCAGAGTGTGGACTATAGTTGTCCCACTGGGCCTTGACCTGATCTACTATTCAACGCCATAGATGGTGAATGTGATAATCTAGGATGTGGATCGGCTCAGCCGTGAGCGCCCTCTCGTCCGATACCTACAAGGAACTCATGTCAATAACATGTGTAGGATCACTAATATAATGTCTGAAAACAAATACATGAAAAACATCGTGCATACGCTTGAAGGAATCAGGCAAGGCTAGTCGATAGGCCATTGGCCCCTTTATTTCCACGATCTTGAAAGGTCCCATGAACCTAGGAGAGAGATTAGATATCTTTCCAAACATGATCGAACACTTATGCGGTTTAACCAGCAAGAAGACTCGATCGCCAACCTCTTAACTACAGTCTATATGGTGCATGTCGGCATAACTCTTTTGTCGATCATGCACTTCCTTAATCCTTTGTCTTATGGTTTTCATTTTCTCTTCCATTTCTTGGATCGCTTCTAGTCCCACCAGGACCCTATACTCAAGTCGATCCCAAATGAAAGGCGTCTGACACGGTCACCCGTAAAGAAACTCAAAAGGCGCCATCTTAATGGTGCTTTGGTAACTGTTGTTATAAAGGAATTCCACCAGTGGTAAGAATTCTTCCCAACACCTTTGTTGGTCCATCACATACATGCGCAACATGTCCTCTAAGGTATGGTTCCTTTGTTTGGTCTACCCGTCAGTCTCCGTGTGATACACAATACTGAAGTTATGTTGGGTTTCCAAGACCTCTTGGAAACTCGTCCAAAATCGTAGAGTAAATACCGATCCTCGATCGGATATAATCCTCTTAGGCACGCCATGCAGCCTCACAATCTCACTGATGAAAATTCTAGCTATGTTAGGTGCCTTATACATCATATGCATAGGAATAAAGTGAGCACTCTTTGTCATAGTGCCTACTACTACAAAAATCGAGTTGCGTCTCCTCGCCATCAGTGGTAATCCAATGATAAAATCCATCAAAATAACCTCCCATTTTGATTCTGGAATATTGTGTGGTTGTAGTAATCCTGTTGGGTGTCTATATTTAGCCTTTACCTATTGACATTCTAGACATCTGGCCACATAGTTGACTACATCTTCCTTCATTCCCTTCCAGAAGAATAAGGATTTAAGGTCTTCCCTCATCTTAGTGACTCCAGGGTGAGCCATGTATACTGTTCTATGAACCTCGCTTAGGATCAAGCTCCTCAACTCGGCGTTCGCTTGTACCTAAATCTGATTTTTAAACCTCAATAATCCATCGTCGTCAAACGCAAATCTTTCAAATATTGGTACCATCATTGTATTTTGTTTGATGAAACCCTCGACTTCTTTGTACCAATCATCATCACGTTATAAAGTTAAAATATTTTCATGTAGATTTGTCTGAAGTGGCAACACCGAAAATATGTGTGGTCTTTGACTCAATGCATATACCACTCGATTCACCGTTCCTTTTATGTAAGTAATCTCGAAGTCATACTCGCTAAGTAATTCCGACCAACGTCGTTGTCGGGCATTCAGGTTGCTTTGAGTAAAGATGTGTTATAGTCCACAGTGGTTCGTCTTTAGTTCAAATTTACGTCCAACAAGGTAGTGTCTCCAAAGTTTTAAGGCATATATGATAGCTAACAACTCCAAATCGTGTGTCGCATAGTTCTCCTCATGCCTTCTTAGTTTCCTCTATATGTATTTGATCACTCGACCGTCTTGCATCAAGATTCCACCTAAGCCTTCCTTTGATGCGTCAATACATACCAAGAAGTTTGCGTCCATGTCAGGGACCTTTAGTATCGATGCCATTGTCAACAACTCCTTGAGCCTCCTAAAATATTTCGTGCATTTCTCGGTCCAAACAATTTTTTTTTTCTTCTTCTGCAACTCCGTGATCGGATTTGTTATCTTTGAAAATCCCTCAATGAACCGTCGATAGTATCCTGCTAAACCTGTGAAGCTACATACTTCTGGGATGTTCGTCGACGCAGGCCATTCCATAATAGCCTCGACCTTTGCTAGATCCACGTTGATACCTTCGCCGGAGATGACATGACCTAAGTAGTGAATCTTTGATTGATAAAATGAGCATTTGGACAACTTCCCATACAATTTGTGCTCTTGCAGACATTTTAGTACTAAGTGTAAGTTCTTGTCATGCTCCTCTGTCATCCGAGAGTAAATCAAAATATCATCAATGAATACTTGGATGAACTTGTCCAAGTACTCGCGGAACACTCCATTCATCAAACTCATAAATACCCTTGGGGCGTTTGTCAGTCCAAACGGTAAAACAATAAACTCGTAATTTCCAAACCTCTCCTTAAAGGCGGTCTTAGGGACATCATCCTCCTTGATTCGTAACTAGTGATACCTTGATCGCAAATCGATTTTTGAGAACACCGTCACACCCTTCATTTGATTGAACAGATCATCAGTCCTTGGCAATGGATATTGATTCTTGATCATTGCGTTGTTCAATTGATGGTAGTCAATGCAGAGCCTCCATGACCCATCCTTCTTTCTTATGAAAATAATAGGCACACCCCACGGTGACACACTTGGACGTATCAGTCTTAGGTCCAACAATTCTTTCAGTTTAATTCTCAACTCCTGTAACTCTGGGGTTGACATCTGATAAGGCGTTCTAGCTATTGGTTCAGTCCCCAATTTTAGGTCTATAGTAAACTCCAATTCCCTCTCCGATGGCATCCCAGTTAACTCCTCTGGGAAGACGTCCGCAAACTCTCTCACCACATGAAGGTCTTCTATACCTTCCGCTACTCCCTTCTCGTTTAACGCAAGGATCGCATAAAGATTACATTCCTTACGCATGCTCTTCCGTAGCTACAACGAAGAGATGAACCTCAGGGAAACTCCCTGGTTCCGACCTACAATCACGCGTCTTTGTCCCTCATCATCGACCAAGCTCAACCGTTTTGTCTTACAGTTGAGTATTGCCTCATGTGATTCGAACCAGTCCATTCCAATAATGACATCATAAGATCTTAAGATCATGGCATACAGGTTGGCCCTGGTGACAAACTCTCCCAGATTGAGGGTGCATCCCATAACCTTTCCTCCAACCTTATATTTGGCTCTAGAAGCCATATATATGAAGCTAAACTCATCCTTTTTTACTGCCTTTACCTTAATCATTTTTAGCGCCGCACCAGAAATGAAGCTCTTGGTAGCACCCAGATCTATCAAAATACTAAGGTTCTGGTCAGTGATGGTACCTGACGTCTCAAGCAAAGTCGAATAGTGCTCTGCCTAGCGGTTATTCACCGCTACATGAATCCGATGGACCTTGCTCATATCTCCCATGGTTGTGGGTCCAACTGATCTAGATGGTCTAGTCCTCTCACAAGGCAGTCACGATGGTAGTTTGGCTCCCCACATGTCCAACACCCTTTCTTCGGTCCAGTACTCCTCGTACTCGAAGTAGAAGACGATGGCCCACCGACCTAGAATCCTGGTTTGTTTTGCTGAATAGTCCTAAACTATTGTTGTTGTGGTCGACGTTGCCACTGATGATGTAGTCTCCAATAAGGTGTCCGTTGTTGAGACATCGGTTTTCGAGGTGTAGTGAAAGTGGATCCCCTCTATAAGCCACGATATCTTGGTGTATGTTTGGCTAGTGTCTAATGTTGCAGCGCACCAGATGACACCTGCCATGCTAGTCTCATTGGAGTCCTGCTCTAACCCCCGCTGATAAGCTCCTACTATACTATTAGGGCCTTTTGGATGACATCATGCAAGGTCTGAGGCATCAAAACCCTAACCTTTCCATGTATGTTGTCATTAAGGCCAAACACGAACTTGTTGACCTTAACTTTCTCAGTATTAATATGTGGAGCATAACGAAGTAGCTCCATAAAATGGGCCTCATACTCTGGCACCGTATGGATGCCCTATCATAACCGGTTGAAATCATTGAGCTGATGCTCAATGAATTCCTTTAATAGGTACCTCTCTCAGAACCGGTCCTCGAACAGTTTGCATGACACGTCTTCGACGACCATGTTTAGTTTTGGTAGGAGTGTCTTCCACCATAGAAGAGAACTCTCCTTCAGTTGAAATACTGCCATGCAGACCTTCATATTGGAGGTATAGTCGTGAAGTGTAAAGCACATCGCCATATTCTCCAACCATGCCTCGGTGGCTACGTCGTCCTCAGCGCCGAAGAACTCGTGAAATTTGACCTTCTCGAGTTCACGATGAATGCTACCAGTACCAACTGGAGCGCACAGTGGAACCTCAGTGGGTGTCGATGCTCTGGTCTCATTTCTGTCCAAATGACTAATCAGTGCCTCAAACATGCGTTGAAAAACTCTCATCATTCCAACCACATCACCCACTGATATCTGATCCTGCCCGACAACCTGTTCATCTCCCTGGGGGTTGGACCCCTCAGGCATAGATGCTATTGGAGGCGTCACACATTCTCCCCTAGCACCCCGTTGTCTTCCTCTGCAACGTCCTCTAACCATGATTACCTGCATGGATACAAGTAAACTCAATTAGCAACATTATAATTATATCATAACAATGAAATCCGTAGTGATCCCAAGTTGTGGGTTGAACCCTGCTTTGATACCACATGTATCGACCACTCTTCATTACAACTAAAAGCGAAGCAGAAGTGCAAAGTTTTTTTTTTTTTAAATTAGGCAAGAAGGAGACAACAACAATAGTTTAACCACACCACTGACGATGAACACAAGCATGCAGTCTAGGCATCAGTCTATTATGACACCACGCACTGACACAAGGGAAACTAGGTGAAACATGTGTAGAACAATAAGGAGGAATCACTACCCTCCCAACACAGCAAGACATGCCTACAAACTGAGAGAAAACATCCCCCTCTAGACACAACGGCCCTAACGAACAAGACTAGAACCTCAAGGTGCACAAACCAAACACATGAAGGCGTAAAAATCTAAGCGCTAACAACAACTCACAAACACCAACCACACCTACACAGAAGGCACATAACTCGACCAGTTTATCCTTTGCCTCTATAACTTAGGGCACGCAATTATCCCCCCCCAAGGGGATAGACACGACTATAACCTTGGCGCGATACACCCTATCTAGACCAAGGACTCTAGATAACCCCGACGTGCTAGGAGCCAAATACTGACAGGAAGGATACACTCACACCCCAAGCAACAGGGCGACAGATGCAAGATGACTACAATCAAGGAAAGATCAACTAAAACCCAACTCCACCAAATACCCGTACAATAACTGATAAGCCAAATGTCTAAGTGTGAAGGTCGAACTATTACCAAGATGCTCATGTCATAAATGATATCATAGTGTGCACTAAGAAGGGCACTTAACCGAATCAAATGTGCTTATCAATCAATTTATAACTATCCATTAAAGTAAGTGATCTACTTAACATTTAAAGGAGCTCCATGCTGCTTATGAAAATAATCAACAATAAGGTCTAAAAGGGCTCATCCTGAAAGTGATCGATGTCTGAATTAATGCTATTCAATGCTAACCTTACTACCATTTTAAGCCATTGAGTGGCTATAAATGACTTGTTGTGTATATAAATGTCACCTCGATGTTATGCAATGAGGTTTAAGGTTAAAATTAAACGTTATAAAAATCAAGCTACACATCATATATAATTCAAGCTACACTTTACAAGCTATATAATACATCACATATAAATCAAGCTACACTTTACAAGCGATAAAAAAATGCCTTATAAACCAACCTATACAATTTATGAAAGGTAGCTATACATTCAGTGTGAACTAAAGCCATACACATTCGATGGGAATTACTACCATAAGAATTTAAGGATAATTAGTGCCATAAACAAAATGGAAATCTATGTTGAATGTGAACATTACATGAATCGGTGTCAGAGTTAAGGTTATTCATTACACCGCACACAAAGGGGAAGGGCGGTCAATGACTAGCTTGGCAAGGAGTCAAGAGGATGCAGGGATTAATAGCAACCTCTCCCGGTAAATAAATACATAAATACGCAATCAGCTAGTGGCCCAACTCGCCAGGTGACACTTGGAAAATCGTAGGCAATATGAAATGCTTGCAGCCCTTAAAAAGGAAAGACGCTAGAGTACTATCTCTCACCCTGGAATGCAGTCAAGGAAAGATAGCGCAGAGCAAAGTCGTGGAATTACTACTGTCTTAATCGCATTGCCAGGCAAAAGTATATTTCGATTCCACCTAGCAGGGATTCAACAAACGCATTCATACTCAGGTGTTAAAGGATTGCAGCGGCTTCAACTCAGGTAAAAAAAAATCGTAAGAGAACATCCTCGTTAAAAAATTACCCACGCAGAGCAGGCAACGTTTAGGCTAGAAAAGGGTGTGGAAACGTTGGGATAGAATTCGTTGCTACTTCCAGACATAATTTGGGCCAAGTACATCAAGAGAACGCAACCCAAGATGTTTAACCTCGCAGCCCATAGGTATACCAGTAATGAAGTGTAGTCCCAGAAAGGGGGTGAAATGGTCGGGTTCAACATCAATTGTCAGTCTGGAAGGGTATCAAACGCAATGAAATCTGTAAGTAGAAACTTTCGTCGTGGTTCAGGGTAACTGTAAGTAGAAACTTTCGTCGTGGTTCAGGGTAACAAGAGCATGCACCCAAGGAAATTCAACCGGGTCTCATGGCACAACCTTACGGTAACTCCAGAAAAACTCAGTCAAGTGATGGATTCCAATCATATTGGACAACGTAGACTAAATCGTTTTTATAAATTTAAGGTGCAGAGGTATAGAGAAAAAAAAAAGATACAGTGAAGACGACCCTCAAAAACCACCCAGGATTATGCTACAAGGGAGGTATCCAATGCAGAACTAAATTGACCATCAATATAAAACGCAGATTTTAATTATCCAAGAATATAAAACATAGATTTTAATTATCCAGGAATATAAAACGCAGGGTTAAAATATATCCATCAATGTATAAAAACACAGAGTTATAATTATCCGTCAATACATAAAAAGCAAGGTTAAGATTTTATCCATCAACGTATAAAAAATAAGAGTTATAATTATCTATCAATACATAAAATGCATGGTTAATATTTTGTCCGTCAATGCATAAAAACAAAGAGTTATGATTTTCCGTCAATACATAAAACACAATACATAAAACGCAGGGTTATGATTTTATCCATCAATGCATAAAAACACAGAGTTATAATTATGGAACTAGGAACAATAGCAATGGAGGATGTACTCAACATAATAAGGTGCAAGACTACACACTACCTTCAACAATCAAAATGGGCAGACGAATGGCAAGCACATCCTTCGCTCATCATCCATGCACAAAAAAGCAAGGCGTTGAGATCCATATGTCTATTAACGCCAAAGTGAGGCCCGTAGATCAAGCTCCTCACCGACTTCTGAGGCACGTATTGATGAGCTAGGGACGAAGGCAAAAAATAAACCGCAATCATCGCCATCAATAAACCTCAGGATGGTCAAGACATGCAGGGATTGAAGGCCATGCAAAATCAATCAACATCAAGTTAAGGCTATGGGGAAATTTGAGTGATCAACTAGAACGCTAAGACTATCATATTATTTACTTGGTTAAGCATACATAACCGAAAGCATAAATCATACTAACAATCTACCACGCAACAATAAAGGAAGTGTATCGTTGCCCAATTGTCCGCTTTTAGTTGATGTCCTACGCGCTCCATGCAACTCTCGCTTGCCAACCGATGAGACTTCACCAATACCTCCCAACCAATGCTAGGGGTACTCTTCTTCCCCCTTATCCCCCCGAGCCGCAAATGTGCCACACACACTATCAAGAGAATCAACTAGCTCCCATCTCGCCTCACAAGGCCGAGCTACCACTCCTCACCGAGATGGGTATCCCAATTCCCATAAGCTAAGTCATTCAAGTATAGATTTCTGCAGTGTAACATTATTCAAAAGAAAAGAGGTATATCATCCTTCTCCTCCCTTCATTATATAGAGTTTCGACGTCCTTTACCTTCCCAAAATCCCATTTAATTTAATGTTTGATAATTTATTTCATAAAATCCTCCCCGTACATGTGTCACCCATCCCCTTCATTCCTCCATAAATTGATTTCACTAATTAATTAATTACCCCTATTTCCCTCACTCACCTAAAGGCACTCCTAGAATCGCTGCTAGGTGTCCCCAAATCTTGTTACAAGTTTTAATGACTTCCCCCCTTATTAATTAACTAGTTGAGTTTAAAAGAGAAAGTTCTTAAATGCTAGATACCTTACTAAGTTAGACAATCTGCTTTTTTCCTTCTATTTCCTATTTCTTTTTATGTTTCCTGCTTTTTTTCTAGTTTCCTAATTATTTTAGATTTCCCTCTTTTCACTTTTTATTTAAACTCAAAAAGGCAAGTGTAGAAACTTACCCTTTTTCCCTTTTTCTTTCTAATGGAAATTTTTTTAATTAACATAATAAGTGAAATAAATAATTCCCCTTTTTAAATTTTATCTCAAAAGATTTCATAAATCAATTTAATTGCTTACCCCCTTCTTATCACAAGATTAATGAAGATTATCCTTATTACTTATTATATATATATATATATATATATATATATATATTAAATAGATAAAATTTTATCACGAGTAAAATATAGACCTAGACTTTATTTTCCTAGGTTGAGCGAAATTTATTTAAGGGAAAAGTTTCAAATCTTCCTTAACACTTTATTTGTCCTAAATCCATCTAGGTTTATCTAATTATTAAATAACCACGTGACGTGCCCTTCAAGATGCACTAGGTGCTGCAAGGGTGACACTCGCCTCTTTCTATTTTTCTCCCATGACATGCTCTTCAGGATGCACCATGTGCTCCAAGCGTGCCACTCGCCTCTTTCCATTTTTCTTGTGCGACGTGCCCGTCAGGATGCACCACATACTCCAAGGGTGCCACTCACCTCTTGACTGACTTGGTAAACATAAAAAACACATGGAGTCAAAACTTTGCCAGGTGATATTGTGGGAGGCTAAGGGCCTCTAAGGAATAATGACCCTACCTTATTGCGTGCCCCTTAGAATCATCGTGAGCAACTATCACAGTCTGCCCTCATGACATTGTGGGTCCTCTCAAACTAGGTAATCGTTAGCTTATAGCTCGAGCCACGATAGGAATGCTAGTAGGTTGTAGCAGGGTTGTTGTCCACATGTCTCCCTCAACATATCTGGTAGTCTTGCATGACCCCTCTACTCCACATGTGAGTCTAGTCAACAAGCTATCATCAGCCTACATCATCAATGAATCACATCAGAAATATATCCATAATCATATCATCTAATCAGATGTAGAAATATCATATATACAACAATCAAACCCCAATAGTCCTCTCCCCGACTCAATCCATAGTCTAGGGGGTTTCATCAATGCATCTGCATCCTCGAGGTCCAAAATCCTGCACACTCAGTAAAATCGAGTCAATAATACATGTCTATGTCAATGCACCAAAACAACATGTCATCAACCCATAATGCCTCATAATCAAAATCAAATTCTTAATAGTATAATAATCCGGATCACTTGCAAGCAAGTGTCCTCAAAGAATAAGTTCACTGAGTGCACGCAAGAGCGGGATGTTACAACTTTATATCATGTAAATATTTTTATAATTCGATGTTGAAGGTTGATAGGATTAATTGTATAAGTATGATTTTCTTTAGTGTGTATATTTTGAAGGACTCTTTGAGGAAGAGAAAGAAAGACAACATTTTATGTGAGAGTCATCACAAGAGTTTAATTTGTTTTTTGGTTTATCTTAATTTTCAAAAACTTGGATTCAAAAGCTCATTGTCATTGGTTCTCACCCACTAGAACTTCTTAAATCCCTCACATTTTGTTGTAGTTTCACTTTCAAAATAAAGTTTGTTTCTTCACCTTCGTTATGCATGGACATTTTCTAGAAATGCATTCTAAGAAAAATGAATTGCCATCGTATCTAACATGTATGGTTTGAATGAATTAAAGAGACATGGATACCCTTTATTCCTGGGAAAAGTCAAAGAGACATGGAGACCCTTTGAAAACTCATATCTATAATATGTCCCCATTCAATTTGATCAAAATTTAAAACAACAAAACATATTTCCGTTAACTGGTCTAGAAATATGAGGAAGAATGATGAGAATATACTTGTGGATATTAAATATCAACTATAAATTTGTTATCTAAGAGAGGTCCATGGTTTTCTCAATAAAGACAAATGTATGGGAAGCTACTTGTGTTATTTTATTGTAGATAGATAACATGAATAGATTTAGTGGCTACACCTTGATAAATGGTTGGTGTAATACAACTTATGATTGTGCTACCAAAATGAGATCATACAAATTTATTTATGGAAAAAAACCTCCTTCCATAGACTCATATTTGTTAGGCACATCCAATGTTAAAAAAGTGGATTTCACACTTGAACAAGAGCCACCATTCCTCACACATTTAAATACAATATAGTTTGGATTCAAAATTGAATGCAACAATAATTCGATGAACATTCATATAGGAATTATTATGAAGGCACAAATTATGTGTTTTTTTATCTCCAATCATATAACACGACCTCTC
Source organism: Picea sitchensis (assembly GCA_010110895.2). Lineage (NCBI taxonomy): Eukaryota > Viridiplantae > Streptophyta > Pinopsida > Pinales > Pinaceae > Picea > Picea sitchensis. Next base: position 156,616 of record SNQJ01S0000901.1, on the reverse strand, counting down.
TCAAAGCTAAGGTCCTCCAAAACATAGCTCCAAATTTCTGTCAACCATGTTTAATACTTTATCACTTTGGAAAATTTTCTTATAGATGCCCTTTTCTATCTCACTACAGGATTAACCTGGTCTTTCATGTGTCCTGGTCACTCCAGGATGACTTTTTCTATCTCACTATCCATTTTCTTAGTCATAGTAGTGGTGTTTCAAAAAGGAGGCTCATCAAGTTTGTGATACTTTGTTTTTTTAAATACCTACAGGTTGTTGGTCTTCCAAAGTTCCTATCATCCTTGACATAGAATACACGTCATAAGCCCGATGTTACCTTCCATCAGTCTTCGACATTCCTAGAATCATTCTCATGGCATCAACGTCACAGGTGAAACATCCCTGATATAGCGTATATGTCGGAAGCGCGATGTGCCTTCCATCAGGCATCCGACGTTTCCAGTGTCATTGTCATGGTGGCAACATCACAAGTAAAATTTCCCTAATATAGTGTAGCCTTCGGTATATCAACGTACCTTCCATCAGGAGTCTCACGTTTCTAGCACCGTTTTCATGGAGTCAACGTCGCAGCTTAAACATCGTCAATATAGAATAGACGTCGGAAGACCGACAATACCTTCCCTTGACCATATGGCATGCTTATCATCTTTGTCATGGCATCAATGCCACAGGTGAAACGTCTCTGGTATAGCATAGACTTTAGAATACTAGTGGTCTGTGGCATCGCAGGTGCGACGTCTAGGTGTCGATGTAGCGACGCCCATAATGGGCTTGGACATTGAAGTCCGAGATGACACATGTCTCCATCAAATGTCACAACAGAGATGATACTTGTGTCGTCGGAACACCAATGTCATATGAAATGACATTTTAGGGGGTTTGATGTTTGTCAATATTCTGACAATATAAAGTGACAATTTCTACGAAAACATCATTGGAATTCGACCCAAATGTACCAGTGAATTATTATGTTAAATGAAAAATCTAACAAACAAAATTTTTATTGTTACAAACATACTGTGTCCAATTTGTTTTGTAACTATGCCAAATCAGAATAGAGAATAAGGAAGGATTGAACGTATTAATAATCAAGAACATCCTAGGAACAAAAATTATGACAAGGAAATTAGTTCCCCAACCTGGGTACTGGAAACAATGTGTCCGATGAACAATATATTCAACGAGTACTTGGATAAATTTGTACTAATTTTTATTGATGATATATTAATCTATTCAAAATATGAAGAAGAACACGAAGAACATTTGAAAATAGTATTACATACGCTAAGAGAGCATAAATTATATGCTATGTTTGAAAAATGTGATTTCTATTAAAGATATATTCAATCTCTAGGACATGTGATATCGAAAGATGGTATTGCACTAGAACTTGAAAAGATAAAAACAATTATGGAATGGACTATACCTAAAGACATAGCATACATACTATATTTCATGGGGATCACCAGTTATTATTGGAGTTTCATCGAAGGGTTTTACAATATAACCTATCCTATTACTTCATTGCAGAAAAATGGGACAAAATTTATTTGGTCTAAAAAATGCCACGACAATTTTGATAAATTAAAAGGTTTACTAACTACAACACTAATTCTTAAAGTGGTTGACCCTTATAAATATTTTAAGTTTTGTGTGGATGAAAGTAAATAAGGATTAGGAGGATTACTCACACACGATGGCCATGTAATTTGTTAAAAATCTCGCAAATTAAAAGAACATGAAAGAAACTACGTAACCCATGATCTGGAATTAGCAGTTGTAATTCATGCATTAAAAATGTGGCAACATTATTTAATGGGAATGTTTTTTTTATTATTAACAAATTACAATGGTGTAAAACACTTGTTTAGTCAACAAGATCTCAGTGCGAGACAAGAAAGTTTTTTAGCCTTTCTAAGTGAGTTCGATTTCGAAGTATGAAACATCAAAGGAAATTAAAATAAATTCGTAGATGCACTAATTCGGAGAACCAATGAATTATATGAATTAATTATCAACAAAACATAAAGTAATATCGAGGACAAAATTAAATATGTAAGCATAAATGATGTAGAATACATCAAAACAACAAATCAGTTGTAGAAAAAAAAGGGAAATTTGAACAGTAAATATTTCATGATCGACAAGAATGGACTATTAAGTTTCAAGAACATATTATATATACATAATTCTACTGAATTGAAGATGATGATATTAAATGAGCCACATAAAATTCCCTATTCTGGTCATCCAGTATATCATAAAATGATAGCATCCCTAAGAAGACAGTTTTATTTGCCTAACATGGAATCTGAAACAACTGAGTATTTATCTAAATGTTATCATTGTCAATAGGTGAAAGTTGAACATCAACATCTGACACGTCTTTTACAAACTCTACGTATACTAGAATGAAAATGGAAAATTATTTCAATGGACTTCATTACATGTTTACCTAAGACTCAAAGAAAAAATGATTCAATCATGGAAGTAATTGCGAAGTTGATTAAGTATGCACACTTCATACCTATGAAATCTAATTACAAAGAAATTAATATGGTTGATTATTTTATGAAATAAATATTTAGACTTCATGGGGTTCCTAATATGGTTATTTCAGATAGAGATGTTAAGTTTACCTCAAATTTTTGTAAGGATTTTTTTTGTGGTTTTGGGTACTAATTTGAATTTCAACCCAAGTTACCATTCAAAAATGGATGGGAAAAAAAGAAGTACAAATAAAATTATCAAATATATGTTACGAATGTATGTAAGAACAAAACCAACAAAGTGGGAAGAATATCTACACTTATTTGAATTCACATAAAATAACAAGTATCAATCATCAATGAAAATGAGTCCCTTCAAAGTTTTATATGGAAGGAAATGTACAACCTCGATCAGCTGGGATAATCTCGTTGAATTAATCATGGTTGGAACAAAAATTCTAGAAGAAATGGAACATATGGTCAAAAAGGTACAAAAAAATTTAAAGCTTGTTCAATATCGACATAAAATATACACAGATATGAAAAGACGACATCAAGAATTAAACATTGGAGAACATGTGTACCTTAAATTCAAAGAAAGAAGTAGCTCACTAAAACTAGGAAACTGTTCAAAGTCGGAGCCAAGGTTTTGTGGTCTATTCAAAGTGTTAACTCTAATTGAACCAGTGGCATACCAACTAGCAATCCCTGCAAATTTAAAATTTCATAATGTTTTTCATGCTTCATTATTAAAAAGATATATTCATGCTCCTACTCACATGATTGATTGGAAAATGGTGCAGGTGGAACCAAAAGGCGAATTCCAAGCGAAACCTCTATGCATTCTGGATAGGAAATAAACTGTACTTTGGAACACAACCATTTCTGAGGTAAAAGTGAAATGGAAACACTTTATCCATGAGGAGGCTACTTGGGAATTGGATAATGAAATGATGAAATATTACTGAACTTTGTACCAACTGATTAATTAAGGGAAAGACTAACACTGAGGACAGAGTTATACTTAAGGGGGAGAGGATGTGACATCCTCAATTATTATTATTATTATTATTATTTTATGTTATTTCTTTGAAAATAAAATTTCATTTATGGAAGTTCATCTTTGAAATTATGAAGGCATGTAATTATTATTTTTGTGGTTGTTGAGTAAGAGTTTGACATTCCAACTGTCCTCTTTTGATGGAAAATTGTATGAGAAAGATATTCTAATAAATTAAATGTTCGAAACAAGTGGAACAACCATGTTAAAAGTAGTTGACTATGACTCCATGAGTGGGGAAAATGTTTGAGTTAACTCAAAGATGATTTTTACAAGTGTCAAAAGTTGATTTTTTGTGACGGATAACCCCTAAAAATAAAGGATTTGGAAAGATACTAATTTTACAAGGGAAATGGATGAGAAAAATTCCTAGGAAATTAGAAATGAAATATATACAACATATATGCAAGGTAGACACTACTTAGTATGTTGTGGAGATGACTATTTGTTGTGTGAGGAAAAGTGGTGTTAGGAAAATGATTTTTTTAACTCTAGAGAAAGAAAATGTCTAAGGAGTGAAGCTCATTTTTCCCTTATGGAGTCATACTCAGGCTAGGGGGTGATCATGACAAGTAATATTGGTTGTTTTTTATCTACGGTTGGGTGGAATGTGGTTGTTCCATTTGTTTCGGGCATAAATTTTACAGATATATATTTTTATTTGAATTCTCTTCACTTCTATTGGATATTGAATTGTTTATAGCTACACAATATGATCTATATAGATGTATCTTATTGTTCATGTTGGATTTACTGATTTGCATGTAGCTACACAATTTACATGTATGTTATAGAATTGGATATGTATAGATGTATGTATGTTACATAAACTAAATAATCACTTTATGACTCATAGATATCTGAACATGGAATTATATATTCTAGTTATAAATCCTCGTAAAGGGAAATCTTAAGAAATTAAGGATACTTATACAAACTCTTAAGCTATGAAAATTTCCACAGTGTCTTGTTCTCTAGATACCCTACAATCATATAATATTAGAATAATTTATGAATTCTATAGGATGGGAGTGAGTCAAGGTTTTTAAAATATGAATATATAAATCATATGATAAATCTATGGTAAACAAGAAAAGTTGTAGAAATAAACAATTAGAAAATAAATTGTATATAAATTCAATTTATTGGGAATCAGATACCTGTTTACTTATTCCAGGGTTCTTCTTTTTGTCTTCAGCCTATTATTACAGATAGGTATTTTATACCAAATATATTATTGTTGATTCAATGATATTTTTTCTGGATAATCATAGAAATAATCGATTATATAGGTTATCCATTGTAGAATCTAAAAAGATTCTCCTCCTACCTTTGATAGGTCTACCAAGGTTATCAAGATTACGGTTGTCCTAAGATACGATACATATAAATTTCATATTTACGTAAGAGGAGGTATTACAAAATAATCATATATATATATATGTGGACATGCCACGATTTTATGGTGAACATAGATATAAAATCTCCCATACCCTTTAACGAAGTAAATACAACACACAAAGATTTGGATAGACGTCTGAGTAATTTCTGATAAATTTCTCCAATTAAAAATTCAATTAAATTATTGTCAATAGATTATTCGTTGAGAAACAAAAATTAATACAAGGCAATTTTCCGATGTTCTGGAATAAGAAAATCTAGGTAAGGGATCTGAAAATGGAACCTCCATACCTTTTATGAGGAAGTCGATTTCCTTTTGAAACCGCAATCTATATGAGTCCAACCTGCAAAGGGAAACGAGTAAGAACATTAGTTTAGATACATAGCTATATTGTTTCCTTCATAAAAATATTTGAAAAAAAAGAAAAATGAGAAAATAAAATAAAGAAATGGCATTGAAATCACTTATATCTTGTGGGTTTGAATTGAAATCTACCAGAAGCGAACTCCGTCAAGGATAGTTGCACAGTAAAATTTCCTATCTCTTTATTGATGCAATTGTTTTCCTTGAGTTGCTCGGTCATGGTAACCAAACTTCTTTAGAATACATCGAGCGCAGATAAATAAGGCGACCTGAAACAACTAATGGGTTCCCTCACACATTCCTGAGTAACCCATCATTATTTTTTCATACACTTACATAGTAAATTATTATAGAAAGGAAAACAAATAAATAGAGATAGACTCTATGTCTAACAAGAAACTGTAATGACAAATAAATAAATGGATTACAGAAAGAATTTTCTATTGCTACATAAAGCACGGTAGTATATAGGAAGTTCGAAACAAAACTTAACAGAGTTCTTTTCAAACAAAAATACCTCATCGATTTCTACTTGAATTCACTTACAAATCACGCAAGAAAAGAAAATAGTACAACCTTCCACTATTGTAAATCGTGGATTTTGTAAGTACAATACATTTTACTGTTTTTACAATTATTCTCTTACAAAACAGAACCAGAGTATTTCTCCAAAATATAACAGACGGGAAATTTCTATGAAATAAGCTTCGTAGAAGAAGGGGTCACCTGCATTATGAGATTAAATATTATAGATCTAACCCTCCTACATGTAACAATATACATTCTAGTAACTAAACAGGCAAAAAAAAAAATGTATTAGTGAAACCCTAATTTGTTCTAAAGACTTAGGTTAAACGAGAGAAGATGGCCTAGTCGACCCAGAAGATGGAAGTTAAACTCGAAGGAATGAAAAGAGTAAATAGTAGTAATCAATCCCTTGAATAAAAATGAAATGAGAATGATCATACAAATGATCCCGAGGCTTGCAAAAGAAAATAAAACAGATAACGGAAAAATTCCATGAAACATATATAGATTTAACTTTGTTGTTCGTTTAAAATACTAAACCAAGTTCCTTTTGCGATGCCGAATTATCGTTACATGGAAGTTCTCTCTGTATGATCGTCCCCATTTATCTCTGTTACAATATAATGGTATTTTTGTTTTACTATACAGAGGAAAACTCTCGATGACAAGTGACAAAGGTGAAGGCTGGTAAACTTGATAGAGAACCCTCACATTCAAACAATGTCATGCCTCGAGCTCTTCTCTCGTTTCGTATAGAGGCCTCCTTAATACCAATCCATGTGACGCTTATGAAAGGAAGGGTTGGTATTGGTTTATACACTCGCTGGACATTCCAGTACATACTTGAGTTATGAAAGAAAGACATGTCCCTTCCCTTGCAAAAACTCATTGTCCAAGTTGAGAAGGATTGAATTTAATGTTCTCATCAAATCTTCAGTTAGACCAAAGTTACCAATCGCTATAGCATATATGTTTTGATCTTATACGAAACCCCCCTTACTTTATACACTTACCCAAAGTCACAACACTTCAAGGATTAGTAGGTTTATATTTGTTTTTAAAAGGATACAAGGGTGCACCCATTTTATAATATTAAAAGTAAACCCTTCTTTTGATGGCGAATTATCATGTGGTAGCATGACTTTAGTGGATTAAAAGGAGACAATAATAATTTGTGAGAATTATGTAGCTCAACTTTTAATGTCAATGTAAGCATTGGCAAAGAACATATCCATATTTTCAACCTTAAAATATATTTTTTTTATATAGAAATTTCGGTTTGTTACACTTCCGTTTGACAATCAGTATGGGGATGATACGCTGTGCTAAGATGCAATTGAGTTCACTAAAGCCTAAATAATTCTTGCCAGAAATTGTTGGTAAAAGTGGGATAACAAGTATAAACAATAGAATGAGGCATAGAGATGTATTTCTTCCTCATGTCATTTATGCAAATTGTCATCAATTATTATTAAGTGTTCAATTTTCATTTGAAGTGCAATATTCATTCCTTTTATTAATGATTCCTATTGTGTTTCATTTTTCATACAAGTAAATTCAATCCTAATGGCATGAGCATATATAACTAAATTGGGACTTTTGAAAACAATTACAACTGCAACAACCACCATCAAACGACATCCTCCAAAATATTTTTTCTTTATTTTTTTGAAATTTCTATATTCTCTAGGTAAAGCACAACATATTTTCCAATTCTGACATCAATATAATCTTTAATTAGTTCGTTGTCTTTTTTCTTGAAATAAAATGTTTTTTTTGGGTTCCCAAGGAACTCTCACCATAGTTCCATCTTTATTCAGTAACATCATGCAACTCTCATCATTCATGATGTACCTTCCAATCAGTGAATAACAATCTCTTCCAAGATCTACTTTATACGTCGAAGGAAGATCCACCACTATAATTGTTAGTATAGTTGTAATATGGGGGGAAACAATTATCCATGCATAAAAGTATTTAATATCTCCATATGTTGGGACCTTTCTTGATTAAATTGTGTAAATACTCTTTCTAGTTTCATAATACTTGGTACAACTCATCCCAAGTGCTTCCATTACTGATAATGAATTTATATTATTCGTTTCTCTAGTGTCAACCAAGCAATTATGAAGCACCACATCATGGTTTTCTATTGTAATATAGAAAAGTGAGACTTTGTTTTTGGTCTAACTATTGATATATTCTAATGTTGTTTGGGATTTTCCACATCCAATCTTATAATATGTTGACCCATAACGACAAGGAAATTAACCTTGAAGGAACTTTTAATCAACAAAGCCCTCAACAAAAAAGTGAAACTAGTTTTGCCTTGCAAGTGATGGAAACTATGAGAAGCATCATAGTGGAGCTTAAGAATTTAAGGTCGATAGTGAAAATATTAAGAAAACACACGAATAAAAACAAGAGATGAATGAAATATTATTACGAAATATGGTTGAGAAGAGTAAATCAAAGAAAACAAAGGTAAATAAGGAGACTAGAAAACATTGGTCTGAAAAATCAAGCAGAGAGTCTAAATTAGGTGATAGATCCTCAAGTAATACTCAACCAAGAGTAGAATAGAAAACATGCTCTACTAAGAAAAGGAAACAAGTAGATTACTTGGAAGGTGAATTAAAAAATATAAAACCCTCCACATTTGATGGAGAGTCAAAAACATGGGAAGAAGCTAAATATTCGTTACTAGGCATCAAAAAGTACTTTCAGATTTACAATTATTCTAGTAAAATGAAGGTGAGAATGAAAATTTATAATATGAAATGGAAGGCTAGTATCTGGTGGCAAGATATAAAACTATCTAATGGGTTGAAACATAAAGCGATGAAATGATATGAATTCAAGAAGTATTTCTAGAAACAGTACATGTCGGAAAGTTATTATGAAAGAAAGACCGAGGAATGTTATGAATTGAGACTGGGACAAATGTCAATGGACGATCGAATTAATAAGTTCCTAGATCTACTCATATTTGTACCTTGTATTAAGGAGGATAAAGTAAAAATTCAGAGATTCTTAAGCTCTTTACCCCAATATTATAAGGACACAATCGAATTTTACAACCCTAAATCATTGAATGAAGTGTTCAAAAAAGCCATAATGTGTTATGAACAATATAAATAGAGATATGAAAATTTTAAATAATGGAAGGACATAAAACAAGATAAAATGAATCAGTGTAAGAAATGTTTTAAACCATCTGCTTACAAAAATATGAACAAAGTATTCCAAAGGAATGACTATTCCTCTAGTGCACAATAGGCTCAAGGAGGACATAAACCAGTTAATTTTGGATTCAAGAAGATAAAAAATAGTCCAAGGGAACCACTGAAATGTTGGGAGTGTGGATAACCTCATTTACAAGCAACTGCCCATGTTTAAACCCAACAAGTAGAACTGCAGTTCACAAATTATATATATAAAGCTACCTCAGTTGATGATATTGGAAACAATATACACATAATTAATGCTACTTTAGAAGGGAGACAAGCTAATCATTAGTCTATTGTAGTATAAATTGAAGGTAAGCTCCAAAACAAACAAATACAATATACCCACGAGCAAGTTTGAGTTACGTAACCCCAACATTAGTAGAAATTTGTAACTTGATAAAAGTGAAACACCCTAAGTCTTGGTTAGTACAATTGGCCACATGCACAAAAAGGAAAGTATCAGAGTATATTTCTAAGTGTGATATAGGAATAAATGATCAAAATTCTTGGGTTAACTTAAATGTGTTAACCTTAGGATCATATGACATTCTTATTGGTATGGATTTGTTGGAATCACACAAGGTTTTACTAAATATTTATGAAAAGTCATTTGTATACCAAGATGAGAATGTGGTGGAAAGAAATGTTCAAGGGCATAGAAAATCAGTATCAGTAAGACAATATCATCCATCCAACTTAAACAATGCATAAGGAAGGGATGTCAATATTATGAAATTTAGGTATTAATTATACAAGATAACGAGGATAAACCAAGATTTGAATACTAAAATATCAAAGCTACCTCCCAGAAGAGAGATAGACGTTTCTATCAACCTAGTACCAAGATCTCCCCCTGTGTCAAAATCCCCCTACACAATGATTATTCTTGAATTAACACAGATAAAATACAGATATAAGAAGTGCTAGACAAAGGATATATAATAACTAGTGTATCACCATGGGGAGCATCCATTTTATTAGTCAAGAAAAAAGATGGAACCTTTCTACTATGTATTGACTATTGAGAGTTAAATAAAATGACTATTAAAAATAAGTATCCTCTACCAAGAATTAACGATCTATTTGACCAAGTGGGAGGAGAAAAAATAATTTCTAAAATCGATTTAACATTTGGTTATGACCAAATCTGTGACATCGTCAAATATTCAAAACAATTTATTTTAAAGTTGTTATTTTAAAAATAAATTTCCATTTATGGAAATTCAAATTTTAATTTGTGGAATTGTGATGCTCAAGTTTCTCGGGAGGGGTGGGGAATATTGTTTTCTTTTATGAGTATATATGGTGTTATGCAAATGATTTTATGAACTGATCAAAGAGACAGTGGCTAAGGAGTGATGCTCAAGTTTCTCGGGTTAGGGGTTGATTAGGACAAGTAGTCGTGATTGCTTTGTATCTATGGTTTGGTGGAACATGGTTGTTCCATTTATTTTCCAACATAACTCTTATATATATATATATATATATTATTTTCATTTCTATAGGATTATTGATTTGCTTGTAGTTGCAAAAGATGATCTATATAGATATGTTTTGTTGTGTGTTGGATTTATTTATTTATATGCAACTACCAAATTAGATATATCTTAATTTTATGATATATATGGATTCACATGTAGCTACATAATTGTATATAGTTACAGAATTATACATATGCTACATAATCAATTTATAGATATGCATGCATTCTACTTGAGGTGAATTAGATCTCCTTCAGTACACTTATTTTGAAGTTCTGCATTTTGTTTTCTATAATTATGAGAAAGGAGATCATAGTACATTTTGTATAATTACATGAATTATTAGACTCTAAAAATTATCGCTTAAAAGTAGTGTGGTTTCTGAATAATTACATTCAAGAAATTTACATATAAAGAAGCTACGTAACCTTTATAGTGATTAATAGAGGTCTTGTAAATGCCCTATTATATTAAGAGTTGGTGAATATGCACATAATATGAAACATCAGAATATTCCTGTAAACAAAATAAAATTACCGGATTAAAAAAAATTAGTAACAAATATGTAGTGTTCTCAATTTTGTCGATCTAAGCATATACGAGTTTAGGAAGCGGTAAATGGGAACTGCCTGCACTGGTAAGGGAATTACTCCCATAAAAGATAGGGAACCTTTATACGGTTGTGACTTCCTAGAATGGGGTATGAGCATGGGGAATATGATTTATTTGTGAATATATAGAACTTTTTTTCTGATAACAAATTAAAACGAAAATTTTCAAGATGTAAATTTCGGATATGGGTATCTTAATAGGTAAGTTTTCCATGAAATATTTTTAATTAAGATATGACAGCGAAAAATTATTGTTAGACATAAATTTCAATATTATTAATCAAATAAAAGGATGGAACCTTATCAATCTGCATATAAACTACATAAAAAATTAAACCCTTGTTTTGAAAAGACTGTTCATAAGCTACAAAAATTTAAAGCAGGGTTTCTGAATAATTTGCCTTTGGTGGAACCCGAGTACCTTGGTGGTACACTCAAGGTATTAAGGCATGCATTCAACATTCCAACTATATAAAACATAATGAAAATAAATATTAGAGCTATGACGAATTTAAATAAAATAAAAGAGGACTTAACATCCAATTTTCAACAAGCTTACCCATTGCCATGTATAAATAGGTGAAGTGGGAGTTCCGTATTGAATTAAACCTTGACCACTTCCAATTTAGAAATGGACGACTTAGGGAAGTTGAAAGTTAACATTATCTTCTGATAGGTTTCTCTCGCATACATAAATAACCCATCATTAATAATATATTCGAAACATTTTTCAATAATAAATATATGCATTAGTGTTGAGGAAAAACCTTGGAGACATGGCATAGTGACTTTAAAACCAGAACTATGATACCCAAATAAATAGAAGTACCAGAAATACCAGGATGTGGATCCAAAGTGTATTTAATTATCGAGGTTAACAAAGACGCGAAGAGGATCTAAAACCCGAATAATAAACTAGAAACGATAAGTAACTAAAAATCCTCTCTACACTGTCAGTAGACTTGTAGTTGAAAAACTCAGGAATAGGAGACAACATGACAAATCTTATAGGCCCAGAAAATACTTCTGGTCTAAAATGGACAGTGATAGTATCCATTGCTTTGGAAATTTTCATATATTGAATACCTTTAAGGACTATGGACAGAATATTAGAGAAATAAACCAGAGTATATGTAGACATCCTAGCAGATAGACTCATTTCTACAAGAACAAAACCCAGAAAGGAAAAAATTAAACTAAGGTAAATGTGCAAGGGAATGAATGTGTGAGGTTACCTGGAGATTTAACTTCTTTATCAAACTTAGATTTTATCTTGCGCTGGGAGCAATATGTCCAGTCACCCCAAAGCAGAAATCCCTACAGTTCCAGATTGGCGTGAAGAAATGAAGGAATGTAAATGACATAGATGGAATGATGTTGTTGTTCTCTGTTCTCAAGAAGGAGGACGATCTCGAGCCCATCATCATGTACTGTAGTGTACCCAAATTTTCACAATTTTTTTTTTTTTGATAACAGAACTAAAGTCTATAAAATTAATTGTTCGCGAATAAGAAGTCATTTCTCTTATATATATAAAAAACTATTTTAGAAATAAACATCTTACTATGTTGGAATATCCATACTAATAGTCTGTAGGAGATTTACGGTTTAACAAAACAGATTATTGTTGCTAGTATTATATCCATACTAATAGTCTGTAGGAGATTTACGGTTTAACAAAACAGATTATTGTTGCTATATTAGCTAGCACACCACATATTGTGTCCTACTGGACACATTGATAAGATGAAAATAATATATTAAATTTTATTATTGATTAACAACAAACCTTTGAGCTTCATTTATCCATGTTAATATTATAATTTGTTAATCACTTAGGTGGCAATCAAAGCTTAACTATCAAAGTACTTTTAAATATGATTAGGTAAATATAAAAAGTAAACACATAAACGGATTTCTTTATAATAGCTAGGAAGTAAATGATTGAAATCACAGCCATTGATTTTGTGTGACTAATAAGAATATTCCAGCCATATTTAATCATGTCCATAGAAAACTTATTGCTAATTAAACCCCTATTAAATCTACCCATTGTCAATAGGCATATTCTTTCTCGCTTAAAAAATAAAACAAAGCAACTCCATCAGATTAACTCATAATCAAAATTTGTTGTACTATTTAACTTAAAGTCATATATTTAATTGTATTATTAAAAAGGTAACTATGAATACTAAGATCCATAGTATAGGGTTCATTTCATAGCATATTAGGGTTACCTCCTAACCATGTTAAATCATACTTGGCATGTTGTAAACCTATGTTATAATTTTATTACATGAATTTCTTTACATGGTAATAATGACATATATTATAACATAGGTGATGACCCTAACAGACTAGGAGACATCATTGTCATAGTTTATAGTTCACACGCGAGGGTATTAATGTGTCCAAACCATAACTCTTGACATAATTAAACATTTTTATAATTAACATTCCTATAGTATTAAGGGCTATGTTTGAAGTTGCATATGATTTCCATACTATGTAAGGAGTTAGCACCCAACGCATAAGTTAAACTGAATCCACTCAACGCCTAGTTCTAAACCTATCACTTAACATTTAAGTAATTCAAATATGAAGGTGAGGTGGACGATAGGTCAGGACTGAACCTAGGCTATTCTAGCTTGTTTGCATTTATGATCTAGCTGGCCCATTAATGGTGATGGGTGTGTCCAGTACCCTCCAGAACTGTCTCGACAAGGAAAAACCCAATGTGGGCTTTCCACTTCCATTGATTCACATGGTAGAGGTGTGGGTCGTATAGTCACACATACTCGAATAACAAGGGGTTCGAGGTATCAACCATTCTTCATAATTGCCTCTTTGTTTCTGTAAAACACTTTCTCTTTGCACTGTATGCGATCAACGTTTTTATTCGGCTCTGTAATGTTGTTTGATCTTGGTGTCAAGTCACTCAATCAGTGCGGTAAGTACCTTGTTATCTCCATAATACAGTTTTTGAACGGGTTTACTGGATTATGCATTTTCCTTTCACTTGTGCTATGTACCACTCCTTATTCCTATAACCTATTATGTTCTCTACATCATAATTGCTTGGTCTATGCCATGCGTGCTCTTTGTAGAATATTTCTCTGTCTATGCAAACGTGTGTTCTCTGTGGAAACATTATTCTGGCTATGCAACGCGTGTTCTCTGTGGAAATGATTCTCGGTCTATGAAAACGCTTGTTCTATGTGGAAACATTACTGTGTATATGAAAACATATGTTCTTTGTGGAAACAGTACTGTGTATATGAAAACATGTGTTCTTTGTGGAAATATTTTTCTATCAATGAAAACACGAGTTCTCCACGGAAAATATTACTATGTTTATGCAAATGTTTTTTCTATGTGGAAATAATACCCATACAATATTGCACCTTCGGCTAATCTCGATTAGGTTTCCATGGCGATACCTATAATAGGTAAATCCCTTTGAAATTTAACTCTCGGGTTTTCATTGTTTACTCGTCTTTTGGCTATATGTATTTAAACCCACATCTTAGGTTTTCTCCCCTATCAAGTTGTTATCAAGAGGTTATAAGTTAGACTCTCCGCAATACTCTCGTGAGAGGATGTTAAATCTGTACAGAGCTGTTATAACCCACGAACTTCGTTTTGGGAGGTTATTGTGTAAGGAAAATCAATCAACAATTTTAAATACCTAACCAGTAAAACTTCACTAACTTAATAATTTGTTACATGCTTCATTTATTTAACCATGTTTGTAATTTTATAATTTCACTCTATAATATATAGGGAAGTATTAAAAGCCCTTAATTGTTGAAATTTACAACAACTCTTCTTTATATAAAGTCCCTGGTTAAAGAATATATTTTCTGAGGAAAAATACCATGCTCTGTCTTCGTTAAACAACCATGACCATTTCAACAATGCGCTTTAATACTAGCTCGACGATTATGGTTCAATTTTCGTCGACAAGTTTGAGAGTATTTTGAGCCTTCGACATCTATGTTTAAAATGCACAAGGTCTTCTTGTTTGATTAAACCAAGGCTATCATTCAATTTAAAAAAAAAAAGACTTAGGTCCTCATTGGAATATTCATACACCCGGAATATTCATACACCCGGATCACTACCTTTACGCCTCTGTGGTGTTTCACGATTTAAAGTTATTTATATATAATTGTAGAAATATATCCAAATCGCAATTGGTAAACCTCTATACTTAGTTCATACTTAATGTTTCCTTTACTGTAAGTATTATTCCCATCTCTGGATAAAGATAGCTATGTTTAAAGTGTTAACTCTCACAGTATTCTTTGGCCCTCTGTATGAATTTTGGGTATTCTTCTTCAAACTAAAACTCACTAGTTATTATAACTCTACTCTTGATTTGTGTTGGTATTCCTCTTGTATATATATCTTCTCTCTATATATTATAATCTACACGATATCAAGGTTACAGAACTTAAGTAGAAGTTTTACTTATGTTTTTTTACTTACGCGAGTAGTAATTTAGCAGCTATATAAACTGATGATGGGTCCCTTTGTCTTGCGAGGGAACCCATCAGATGGATTATGCACCAACTCCCCCTTTTGGGTCATGGATCGACTACTTCGCAAAGAAATACTGACTCTATGGAAATCAATCATGATTTCAGATACATATGCTTTGACTTTGTCATTTATCTTATTCTTTAATGTTTCTTACAATAGTAAGATGCTAATACTATTGCGTTACTCCTTTGTCGGCTGAAAGAAAAATAATCGTGCACTTGGTGAAGAATATTGACTGTCCACAAAAGGTATTTAAGTTCCATATTTATTCCACCAGTCCATGCGCACTTGTACACAGTTCATGTAATACTTTAAAATCTATGTTTAGATTAACTATGTAGTTCTTGTGTCTTAGTAACTCAAACTGTAACATTTTTATCAGTGACCTATTGATTGTAATAAATTAAATTCTGGCATATATTCTACAATTCCTTGTATAAGATATCTTCCTTAGGTAATAGATGAAAAAATGTAATTGGCACTTTTATTCTTTATACTCATCATAATAGTAGTATACATTACAACCTCTTTACACTTTTCTCTCTGAAGTATTTGATTGTGTACACTAATGTACAACAATTGAGAATATAGGCTCATAATGGCCCAAATGCACATTTACACAATTTTTTTCTATTTATCTACATATATACATGTGCACACACATATATATACTAAAAATTTATACTTCAGCTAAATTGTAACGAGCCCCGTCATTACGAAAATGAAAGCGACATACAACAAACAATTTTTTGTTTCTTTTTATTGTTGTGTTAGGTAAATAAAACATCATAATAAATAACGACATCATCGACGTAGGTTTCACATAAATAATGAAACAATATCAATGCATTAACCATCAATTAAAATACAATGTAGACACATCATCATCATGAACCACGCACATATATCAACATATTAACACATTAATTAACAACAACTAAGCATCATTGCAAAGCACATTTAATAACGACACATAAGCAATACAAATCATAAACGCTCAAATAATCTCATAAGGAAAATCATCAGATAACATCAAGATAACATGAGATAACATAACACTACTTAAGGATCATAAAGACAATCACAATAAGGACATAAGATACTACCCGCCCCAACGTACCTTGAAAGGTTAGGATCTCCAGGACATATAAGCAATGCTCAAGCCCAGGTTCCAATAGATTTTAACCACTTAAAGTCTCAAGTCTTGCAACTTTTCTGAGGAACAAGGAGGTGTCTACGTCCCACCCAACAATCATGTCCAAGCCAACTAAGCTAAATAAACATCATCAATGATAGTCAAGGTGTGCAACTATTCCAATAAACCATCACCCGTACCACAAATTCCATGGTGCAAGAGAAATTAATTACTAATTCAATCAAGCAATGACATAAGCTAAGGTGCAATGTAATTAACTTATTTTATTTCCAAGGTACAAGCATATATCTACTTAACTTCAAGGAGCGCGATTAAATCAATCCTCGAATTCACAATATACCACTTCATTTTCAACGTACACACATGATCTAAATGTCGAATTAACATAATTAAACATCAATCATTTCATGCAAGTAATCTAATCACAAGGAAGTCATACAGTAATATTGTGAAAATGTGCACTAGTAATCTAAGGCGTAAACATTTACACATCAACTTAGTCCAAAGAGAAATCCATCTAAACAACCATTCATCATCATAATCCAAGGCACAAATAAACAATTCCAAACCATTATACACGACATAAAATCCATAAGCCCAAGAAGTCTGAGGTCTAAGCCAAATCCAAATGCGCAAGAAATATAACATATACAACTATCATTTATGACATATCATCCATTGCGCAAGAAGTCCAAACTAAAACCAACATTATTACATAAATCCAATTGTGGAAGAAATCTAACATCTATAACTATCGTTTATGACATAACATCCACTATGCAAGAAATCTAACATCATACATTACATTTAATTTAGTGTGTGTGAGGTTTTGATTCCATTAATACATTAATTCCACATCAACAATTCAAGACACAAGATAAGTCACTTTTATTTGCAAGGAGCTAGAGAATAAGATAAATGAATCAATCATACTTCACAATAATTAGGGACACAATTCCCAATATTCATCATCATAATCGAAATTCTAAGCATATATAACATAATCAAAAATTCCAATCATCAATAGCATAATCGAAAATCTAATCAGCAACAACAAATTTAAGGGCAAGGGAATAAAAGAACTCATGGTAAAACATGTAACTACAACCCGAATTCCACATTTCTAATTCCACACTTCTAGCAACCCGATATGTAAGGGAGAAAAAGGTGACTTCATAAGGATAAATAAAAGTCCAAAGTCCAAAAGGGAACCACATGACCGCTTGCTCATTACCATAACATAACTGATGCAATTAAAGGAGAGTAAAACTACTAGCCGATTCCCATGATCCATTCACGAGCGATTGACTACTTAAACCGTCCATTGAATTAATCCTAACTAGCAAAGCCGCTAACTCGCAGTTGACCGAAAGGTATTGGCTGAGAATGCGTGCTCCCAATATAAAATGT